>BSBK01002537.1:505000-1062677 GCA_027943335.1 Chamaecyparis obtusa
AATAAATAGTATTTGAGCAAATGATTGTTGAAAATTTAATTATTTTAAGACACTTTGAACATTTTACATGCAACAAAGCCTTTACGACTATGGTCCCTCTCTCCTAATAAATGCAAAACTCACTCGTACATCGTGACCACCTAATGCATTTTTGCCATCCAGATCATTGGTACTGTAAATCTGTCCAGCCATATATGTACCAAAAGATTAGTTTACTTTTGGTAACTACAAACATTTCATGTGACGTGCTTTAAAGCAATCCACAAATCTTGTCGATCTAATGGTTTGTTGAATAAATGTTCATTACCATAGTGTTTTAATGTTATTAGAATTGATTGACATGACTAAAACAAGCCAGTGTTTACGTTTTAGTTGGTTCTTTACCCATTTTCCCATCGGTGCCTCTTGTTCTCTTGCTCCTTTTCCAACGCATGCAGTAATTAAAGGTTAAAAATTGTATATGGCCAACTCATTGCCAGTTGCGCATATACTGCAAAAATTGAATGACAATATACAATGCACGATCCTTCATAATGTGAAATAACATGGAAAGGTGGAGAAATAATTAATGCATGTACAAACGATGGCTTACAAAAATGCCAGAAGCTAAGCTCCTGATAAATCATCCATGTCATGTGTCACGATAGTAGCATGTATAAATGATACAAAAGTGATGTCAGGGGCTTTGACGGAGGGTGATGGGACAATCACATCGGGATATCAACACGCCGAGAGTTTTCAATTGCGAGGAGTAAGCCGCCAACATTAGCAGTGAGCACTAATAGAGCCGGACCTGCTAACCATAACTGCATCCACTAATTGTGGATGCGATTAACTAGATGGCATTTGACCGCAGACGTGATTTATCAGATTGTATTTGACTGTGGATGCAACTATCCTGCCAATAAAATAAGATAAAATGAAAAGTAGTGACGCATCTGCACGCGTAAATATCATACTTTCCCCACTTGGGGTTTTTATTCTTGACTGAGTTTTATTTTCTTTGTTGATCCAAAAGATTTTGGGTGCGTCTAAATAGTAGGTATGTCTGGCTAAATAGCAGGTTTGTTGAAATTATCATTGTGTTTTTGGCCCTCGAAATGGATATGGTATGCAGAAAATTTTGTTATGTTTTTCGTCCTTGAATCAAACAGGGTTTTTAGCACTTAAATTTGTTAGCATAATGTGAATAAACAAGGTTTTTTGGCAACAGTGGAATACGATTCACACACCCGTTTGCAGAAGTTGTCGACTTCCAACATCGCAGGTAAGCAGAAAACTTTGTTGTGTTTTATTTTGTTATATTTTTTGCCCTTGAACTAGACAAGGTTTTTAGCACTTACATTCGTTAGCGTACTGTGAATAAACAAGGTTTCTTCGTGACAGTGGAATATGATTCACACACCTGTTTGCGGAAACTCTCGACTTCCAACAATGCAAGCATGCAGTGTTTTATTTTTTTATGTTTTAGGGATTTGAATCAAATAAGATTTTTGAAACAGCTATGGTATGCAAAAAAATTTGTTATCAGCGCTTACGTTTGGTAATTTTTTTGGTAAATAAATAGGTTTTTGGACCCGGAGTGGAATAAGTAGCTGATAGTCGAAACCCTTGAGTTGGTACAGAAGATGTAATCGAAACCCCTTACTAGACATTTATTAGTTTCATGGATGTTTATGTGTTTTGATTGAAATCTGCCTAATTTCCAATTAGTATCAAGTCTAAGATGGTTTTAGATTTATTTTATTTTATTTCAACATTTCATTTCATTGGGTTAAAAAAGTTCCTACACACTTAGAACAGTGGTCATCTCAGAACCCAATGAATTCATATTTTATTTATATAATGCTCTCTCTTAGCCACTTTTATAGTGATAATTGGTTTTAAAGTTTACCAAATGAAAATCAGGCCAAGCATTTTGAAAAATTAGCTTTCCTAATTCCATTCTCTCATATTTGATGTTTCCTGCTACCTCAATAGCTTTACATTGCCTTCTAGTAGTCACTTTCCTTTGAATTTTTCATTCTTCAACATCCTTGTCAATTTCACTTCAACTACATAGGCTTCCCAAAAAATAGTTCAATGACATTACTGCTCTATGCTAAAATAAATGAAGGCTTTCAAAAAATACTCCATCAATAAATCAAGGATGAAATTCATACCATACGATATGGTTTGATATATCTAACAATATGGTCTAGCTCTCCAAACATTTAAAAAAGAAATGTTTAAAAACTAAAAAATGCATCAGTTTTTGAGGTTTGATTCACTTAGCATCCCCAATAATCTCCACAAGAACATAGCCCATCTTTGAAATGATGGAATCAATTTGCATCTTTCACAATAATTTCTCTTACAACAATCTTTGAGATAAATTTGGTTGCAGTGTGGTAGTTACCACATACTTGAAGGTTTTTAACAACTCTAATAGTTGTTTGAGGGGATGTGTATAACAATCCGAAGGCAATTTCCAGTCTTTCACTATGGTAGCAAAGCAATAAGTCCTTATCCTCCACCTCCACATCATTCAATACAAGTCTTGTATCAGGAATGTGCCCCACTGCTTTCATCTCCCAAGACAATTTCTCCAGTTTTGCATATATTTCATGTGTTTGTGGATGTGATTTGTCCCCTGCACGAAAGACATGCAACATTTTGTGGACTTCTATCCAACTACATCCAAGTTTCTTTGAAATTCCATTATCTTTCATTAATTTTCTCACCTTTTGAATGCTTCCCCATGTACCCACGTTTGCATAAATGTTGGATAGAAGAACGTATGGTGCAGCATTTGTATAGTCCAACTCAAAAAGGAGTGTTGCCACAAATTCTCCTAATCCTATACTCTTATGTGATGTTCAAGCACCAAGAAAACAAATCCACACTGTCACAACAGGTTTTACTTGCATTTTGAGGATAAAGTTTAGGGTTTCTTGAAGAAAGCCAACACGACCAAGGAGGTGAACCATACATACAAAATGATCTATTGTAGGCACAATGCAATAAAAATCACTCATGCAGGTGAAGTATTTACAACCGTCATCTACTAGACCTGCATGGTTGCATGCATATAAAATAGAAACCATGCTTACATGATTAGGGTTAGTTCTACAGTGACTCATTTGTTCAAAAAATTTAAGAGCATCCTTGCTATAGTCATGCATTACATATCCTGCAATCAACATTGTCCATGTGATCACATTTGGATATTGCATGTTATCAAACACTTTGTGTGCCTTTTCTATTTTTCCACATTTTGCATACATGTCTATCAGTGCATTTGTGACAATGACATCTGACATAATTTTGCTTTCAAGAAATTTTTTATGGATCTCCATACCCTATCCCAAAGCTCCTAATTTGGCACAAGTTGAGAGGATGCCAATAAAGGTGGGTATGTCTGCCTCTACACCTACCACTTGCATTTTCTTGAACATCTCCAATGCTTTTTCAACAAAGCCCTTTTGTGCATATCCAGCATTGATTGCCGACCATGTGACCACATTTTGTTGAGGTAACTTGACAAAAAATTCATGTGCCTTAATCTATCTTTTCGCATTTTGTATACATGTCTAGAAGGGTAGTCACAACTATATGATTTGATAACAATCCACATTCAATTAGTTGATGATGAACTTCCATATCTTGATCCAAAGCTCCCATTTTAGAACATGCTAGGATAATGCTGATAAAGGTTGTCAGATCTGGCTGTACACCTTCCAAATGAATTTTCTTAAAAATCTCCAACACCTTTCCAACAAACCCATTATGTGCATAACCAGCAATGATTACATTCCATGAAACGATATCTCGGTGATGCATTTTGTCAAACAATTTTTGTGCATTTTGTATGCTTCTAAATTTTACATACATGTCTATAAGGGAAGTGACAACCATAACTTATTCACCTCTGAAGATTCTGAGGAGGCTAAGTCCCTTAGACATAAATATAAAGCTCTTATCCCCAATAGAATTTCCAAACAGGATGGTGATATTCTTAGTAAAGAAATTACTTTAGATGAAATTGAGAAAGCTATTAAGTCTTTGAAGAATTATAAGGCGCCTGGCCCTGATGGTTTACCGATTGAATTCTATAAGGCCAATATGGATTGGGTCTACAAAGACCTCTATGATATTTATTTTGAATCTTATACTAAAGGTACCTTGGGAAGCCTCATCAATAGAGGGATCATTAAGTTGATTCCTAAGGATGGGGACAAAGCCCTACTTAAAAATTGGAGGCCTATAACTCTCCTTAATGTTTCTTATAAAATTCTTGCTAAAATTTTGGCTATGAGACTTGAAACCATCCTTCCTAAATTTGTGAGTACTACCCAAACTGGCTTCATCAAAGGGAGATACATCCTTGAAAAACTGATAACTAGTTGGGAAGCTATGAGTTGGTCCAAACACCCTAACCAGAACTCTGCTATGTTGCTTCTTGAATTTGAGAAAGCTTATGACCGGATTGAATGGGATTTTAGCATTATGATGTTAGAATCTTTTGGCTTCTCTCACTCTTATTGTAATTTTGTTAAAATTCTTTTAAAAGATGCTTCTTCTCAGATTAAAGTCAATGGCTCCCTAACTGCCCCTTTCCCCCTTGGTAGATCCATTAGGCAAGGCTGCCCCCTGGCCCCTACCCTTTTTGTTATTGCCTCTAATGCCCTCTCCTACATTATTAGGGACAACTCCATGTCTCCTTCTCTTAAAGGTATCACCCTTCCCAATGACTCTAATCTTATTAAGTTCTGCCAGTTTGCTGATGATACCTCATTTTTTTTTGAAGTTACTGAGTCCAAATTTGAAGCTCTTCAATCCAAAATTAACACCTTATGTACTATCTTGGGCTCCCGCATCTCTCGTGCTAAATCTATCTACCTTGGTTGGTCCGATCACCCCCCTGATTGGTTCAATAAATTTAATTTTCAATCGAGAGGCCCTCAAAAGCTTGTTCGTTATCTCGGTATTCCCTTCTCTATAGAACCCTCCCTCAGGTATATGTTTCTTTGGGTTAAGGACAATATTTTTAGAAAACTTAATAAGTGGCATAACAGATCCCTCTCCCTTGCTGGCAAATTCCAAGTTTGTTAGAAAATTCTCTCCTCCTATAATGTTTACTACTCTTCAAAATAATTATCAAATTCTTGAAATTTAGAAAGCCATTAGGAATTTCCTCTGGTCTGATGGTAAAGGTAAAAAGAAGTGACACGTGAAATGGGACTAGTGCCACACTGATAAGCTCCTTGGGAGTTTGGGCCTAAAAGATCTTAAGATTCAGGGGACTGCCCTTGCTACCAAATGGGTCTTTCACTCTTTGGAAGGAGATGAGGCTTGGAAGGTTCTTATTAGAAGTAACATTGAAAGAGGAATTCCTAGAAAGGCTAAGTCTTGGAAAAGCATCCCTTTCTTTGATATCATTGAGGGAGATTTTCCCATTCTTGTTCAAGGCTCTTTGGTTTTTAAGACTATTTGGAAAGCCTAGGAATATGTTAAACCTTACATTTCTAATAGATCCTTCTTTGATCAAAATCTTCTGCATGGTGAAAGATCCATTTGGTGGAATCTGTACCTTGTTGGTAAACCTCTTGCTCTCTCCCAAGGGTGCTCTACTAAGAACTGGAATAATATGGGTATTTCGCAATTCATTTGTCTTTTTGAAGAAGATAAGCTTATAAGCTGGGAGGATATCAGCTCCAAATACCATATTCCCACTTCCCAAAAGAAGACTTATAACATGATTGTCAAGGCTTGTAAGGACCTACCCACTATCTGCCATGTTGATTCTCATAGATTTCTTAAGATCAAGTGGCCTGATGGTACTATATTGGACAAAATCAAAGCTAAAAATATTTACAAAATCATTGATGCTAATAATGAGATCATATGTCATGTTAATAAACTTTGGTACATTAATTTGGATGCTAATATATGGAAGAAACACTTTGACAAACTATGGAACTCTATTGTTGATCCTAAAATAAAATGTTTCAAATGGCTTATGCTTCTTGACAGACTCTCTTTGAGAAAGGATCTTGTTGATAATGAGGCTTGTAGGTTTTGTGGTCTTCTTGACACCAACAAACATATCTTATTTGACTATTCTTTTGCCAAAAATATCTGGCGTATGTTTTGTATTAATTATCCTATCTTTGTGAGTATTTTTGAAATGATCACTGGTTATATTGATGGTTCTAAAAAAGATGCTAATATTTTATTGAATATATTATCTTCTAACATTCTGTGGCAGATTTGGAAATTTAGGAATGAAGAAAGGTATCAAGATTCTCCCAGGTCCCTTACTGAGTTTTTTCAAAAACTCACATATTTCAAAATTTCCTCACAGGTGAATGTGAACATGATGCTTGATAGAAAGAAGCTCAGAAGATTCCTCCAAGCTAGGCACTCCACCATGTTTGTCTATGAGCTAAAGGATGGCTATGATTGGAGAACCCATATACACAACTTTTCCAACTTTGATGAGACCCTGAAGAAGCTCACCAAGGAAGTTATCAAGAACAAGAATGTGACTGATCACCAAATTAGCATGTTGGCTCAAATTCAGGAGAAGAAGAATATTGTTTAGATGGAAGGCCTAAGGAGCTGGACTGCCTGGGTTGAGGATCACAATGATACTCTGAATTAATCTCTTTTGTCTATGAGTTGTAATTAATCTTTTTGTTGGCTCCATGAACTCTTGTGGGCTGAGGGTTGGCCTCTCCCAAAACTAGTATTTTGATGTATTCAGTTTTTTTATCCCCCTGTAGTTAATACAAAAAAATTAAGTTTATGTGAAAATTATTTTTTATATTTATAATAATAATACAATTATTATTTTTAACTATTTATTTTTAATTAACAAAATTATTATTTTGAATTTTTTTATAAAAAATCTTGCTTTCTGGGTGGTTGCAAGAAGTTGAGTCCCACTTTTGGGCAAAAAGTGGAAATGTTTTCCCTTTTTTTCAAATTTCCTGTCAATTGATGTCTAAATTTGAGGCACTTAGAGATTGAATCTCAAAAAAATTTAGTAATAGAAAATGTAGTTCTTAGAGTCTACTTTTCAAATATGTAATTTATTTAAATATCCACATGGTATAATTTTCTTTTTAGTAGGAATGTTTAAAAACCATGTTTTCAAATTGCTTGTTTCAGGACCATACCATAGCTGTGTATGACCACCATATATTATCAGGATTATTTTTTGTTAACTGACAACAAATGATCTGAGCTTGTTCCAATTGTTTTAAACACAAAATATTATTTTCATTGTCTCCATTAAATGAGACTCATTTTCTGTTGTATGACAATAGATGAGGATAATACCTATTGTGGTGAGGTAGACTAAAGTACTATTTAACGATTGCTTTTGTTTAAAGTATAATGAGAAGTGCATCCAACATAATAACAATAATATTGTGGAAGTCTGCGTTCTCAAGAAAATCAACGTGGAAGCCCATGCGTTTGATCTGCATTATTTCACTCAGATCTCAAATTTGTGTTCATTAAATATAAGAATTCAACAATAGAAAAAGAGGTTTTGATCTTAAATGGTTATGTTTTTTTTGGGTTTATTTTCTTTGAAATATTAGCTCGATAGATTTTCCCTTGATTTGTGACGTTAAGTGACTATGAACACATAGATTAAAACAAGTGTAGAGTTAGGGGAGCTTTCACTTTTAGTGACCGTCATGATTTGATTATTGCACTAAACTTTTATCAACATGGAATGAAGATATTATAATTCTTAATTCTTAATTAAAAAAACTCAACCTATTTTTTACTTTTATTTTATGTTTATGTATATAATTTGAATACAAAAATAATAATAAAATAATAAATTTTATATGAATAATTATAAAACTTGTCTCTAAAAATAATAAAATATAAAAAATTCAATATTATTATTGAATTAAAAATTAAACTAAAAGTACTGTGCATTTAATATTTGGGTGTGTGTGATATATATAATATATAATTAATAGTCTTCCTTTACATACAATTCTGAGGGAAGGACACATCATTAAGCCCCTTCATACAATTTTGGATAACCAAGCCTTCATTCCCTAGAAGTCCTTCAAGTAAACACAATTTGCAATAATTATGAATTAACAATTTTATATCCATGGAGATGCTATCTTAACCCCCACACCATAAAATATTAGGTTACCAAATTTTCAGAAACCATGTTTATTTCTCGTAACACATGAAAATTTATAAAATCCTCAACGGTATTGAGCATGATAATGCTACCCAAAATCAAATTGTTTATTGTCCAACTCTGGGTTTGAATAGCTCTTAGAAATTTAATGATATTTAAAGAATCACTATCAAATTATACCTTAGAAAAGCCTTTAGAAACAACCATCTTTATGCCAATGTAGGCTGCATAAGCATCGATCACATTTATATTGTTATATTTTAAAATATATTGAATTTTTATTGTGATTTCTTATTTAACTTTGATGTGCATCCTTATAAAATTTTACATATATGTCAAAGTGGGGGCAACATATAATGGTAAAAATTTCACATCATAACATTTTTCCAAGTTATGTTTTGGGTCCACTTCAATTAAAGTGTCTTTTATGTAATAAAAAGTTTGTAGGCAGCATATTCTTTCATAAAATTCAATTCATGATATTATTCTAGCTTATACCTATCACTAGTTGTGATTAAGACAATTGAGTTGAACCTATACATCAAGCTATAAGTTGAAAGAAAAGGGAGGAGCTCACAAGCAATGAGACCACCAAAATTAGTAAAGAGAAATCCCTTTATTGAAAATAATGCTTTTGAAAGAAGTAATAATTGACAATAACAAAGGACCTAACCCCCACAAAATTTACATACTCATAATAAAGGGGTTTAGGAAAGAACCCTTAACCATCTTCCAAATAGAAACCCTTTTAAATTGGAAATTGAACAATAAAGGAAAATGAAAACTAATAGTGAGCTCTAAAAGGCCTCTTGTAATATTTTACCAATAGGACTACCTTGAATAGATATAATCTCACACAAGGAAACTAGCCATAAAGACCTCAAAAACAACTTGTTTTAAAAGGAACCTACAAACCCACTGATCCCAAGAGCACAAAAAACTATAGAGAAAATAGAAAAAGGATGCTCCAAGATTAAAAGAACCATCCAATTTTGGAAGACATCATGAAACCTTTTACAACAGAAACCAATATGAATGTAGTGAGTTCATAGGATTAGAGAGGGGTGGCATAGTGTCTAGAAAACTCTAGAAAATATTACCATCATCACAAGGACCATCTCAATAAGACAATTGTTATAATATCCATCACCATCATGTAGAAACCTACAACATCTTCCCGCTATAAAGACCCCTCCTTGTACCAGCATTACTCCTTTGTGCCTTGACAGGGAAAATCTCACCTTAATAGGAACAACTGAGGAAGAGAAAAATTGCAAGACAAATACCAACAAATTAATCCCACTTTTAAATATTCAAGAACTAGAGTAGACCACTCCATTCCAATAGACATGAAGATCCAATAAAATTGTTACTATACACCTATATTACTCCTAGGCATTCACATGGGCTTTTAAGCCTAGCTAGGTGACTTGACACCTACACTCATGAGGTGTTTAGTTAGTTATAGGTTTTTGACTTTTGTGAAATTGTATTTGACACATCATCGTATTATCTTGCGTAGCCTTTGTCACCACTCCTATTTGAGGAGTCTATCCCTCGTTCATGGAGCACTCACATCTATTCAATGTACACAATTTTTTCATTATTTAGTAGTAAGATTTCCATTGCTTTGGTGATTGCATTCCAACTCTTTGTTCTCACTTTCATTGATAAATTCTCAAGATTCACATGGGTCTACTTCCTTAAGAAAAATCAAATGTATCTGAATATTTTAATATTTCAAATCTCTAATTGAAAAGAAATCAGGAAAAGTCATCGAATTTATTCAAACAGATAATGGAAGAGAGTATGCTGACAACTATTTTGAGGAATTTCACGTAGCAAAGGGGATATATTTTCAACACGATTCCATAACCCCCAACAAAATGGTGTTCCTAAATGTAAAAATAGATCTTTGAAAGAGATGGAAAATTTTATGATTCATTCTAAGGGCATCACACCATCATACTAGGTTGAAGCAATCAATCATCCATGTTACATTCATAATAGAGCTCCTCATAAAGCCTTGAAGGGTATCACTTCCTTTGAATCTTGGAAAGGATGGAAACCTTTAGTTGATAATTTTAGAGTCTTTAGGTCTTGAGCTATGGCACACATTCAAAAGGAACAACACAAGGCTATGTATCTACAATCCCAACCTTATATCTTTGTTGGATATCTATATGGTGTAAAAGACTACCACCTACTCCACCCTAGCACTCATGATTTTTTAATTGAGAGAAGTGTTAATTTTCAAGAAAAACCTCTTGAAACTATACTTGACACTTCTCAACTTGATGTGGACTCTTCAAATCTTGATTATAGTATTAATGATTTAGATGAGTCAAAATAGAGCTCTAGAGCATAATATTCTTCTTCCAATTCCTATAGTGACAATAGTTCAATGATGACTCATCTTCATCTGGTTCAAGAATTGTATTGGAGGTTGATATTTTTGCATCACCCATACATCACACTCTACATGGGGAAAATATTGGGGTATAGGATCCAACAGATGATAGTGAAATTTTTTAGGGGGGCATAAGCCTTCTTTTCTTTAGTTTTTTATCCATAGAAATCCAGAGAGACATCAGGTATACCACATTGGAATAATGTTATGGATGAGTTATAAGTTTCCTTGATTATAAATCATACTTGAAATTTGACTTCACTTCCTAAGGGGATAAAGTTAGTTTATTGTAGGTGGATATATCGAACAAAATTTATAGTAGATGGGTCAATTGATAAGTACAAATCATGTTTGGTTGAAAAAAAAATTTCACAAGTTGAGGGCATTGACTATGTATCTAAACCTTTTTACCAGTGGTTAAGATGACTTCAATTAGACCCACACTTGCTATAGCCCAAACACATGGATGGGTTGTACATCAAATGGATGTGAAGAGTGCATTTCTTCATGGAGACCTTAATGAAGATATCTATATGGAACAACCACCAAGGTTTTTTCACGATTCATCCTTAGTTTGCATGAAAACCCCATTGATTGCATTTTTTTATAAATTGTCCTCCCACCATAAAATATTAGGTTTCAAAATACCAAGGTTATAAAACCTACCGACAACCATTTTTCTTTCTCAGAACACATGAAAAATTATAAAATCCTCAAAGGTATTTTGCATGAGCTAATTCTATCCAAAATCAAACTCTTCATTGCCCACTATGGGGTCTGAATGCCTCTTAGAAAATTGATGATTATAAAGAATCACTTTCAAACCATACCTTAGTAAATCCATTTTAAACAACCATCTTAAGGGAAATGTAGGCTATAAAAGCCTCGATCAAATTTACATTGTTATATTTAAGAATTTTTTGAATTTCTACGGTGATTTCTTATTTAAATTTTATATCCATCCTTGTAAAATTTGACATGCATGCCAAAGTGGGGGACAACATCTAATGGTAAAAATTGCACATTGCGACCTTTTTCTAAGTTATGTTTTTGGTCCACTTCAGATGAAGTGTCTTTTATGTAATAATATATTCATAGGAAACATATTATTGCATGAAATTCAACTCATGATATTATTCTAGCTTGTACCCATCATTAGTTGAAACATGTTTTTTTATCTCTAGATTTTTCATTTGTCATCTTAGATTAGATTTGTGTACAAGATGAAGTAGTCAATTTCATGAACACAAGTTTTAACCTCAACCTTACGAACCTTACATATGTTTTTTTTTGGTATCTTATGTTAATGTTATTTTATTTAAGGAATTTCATCATTCGTTTTGAAAGCATGAAAGGCTACAAAAAAATCATTTTGAGATATTTTTATTATCTTAAACTTCCTTGCATATTTTTTTTCTATTTTCAATTATTGTTTAGAACTGTTAAATAAGCTTTCTTGAGGGCTTAACTACAGGGGATGAAATCTTTTCCTCCCATGTTCCCAATAAATGTTTATAGATAGATCTTCATTTAAAACACATGTACAATAAGTCAAGGCACATCTACTATAATAATCAATCTCTTTTGAGTTCACTTTTCTAAGACTGCATGTTAAATCCATTTTATCTATGTACATTCAAATTAAAGCAAATTGCAAAAATAATTGATTTCTTGAGCCATTCATATAGGAAACACTCTGTTATGTAACATATAGACAAATCAATCCATACCATTTTCAACAACATATTCCTTTATATTTATATATATACACACACACAGAGAGAGAGAGAGAGAGAGAGAGAGAGAGAGAGAGAGAGAGAGAGAGGTGCTAGGATTTCAGTTGCAAGGGTTGGAGAAGAAGATGAAGATGAGACTGATGATGAAGGAGAAGATGAAGGTGAGACAAATGATGAAGAAGTTGTGGGTTTGTTGTGCTTTCTGGTGGTATTACTAGTGCCTTTTTATAGAGATAGCATTATTGATGGGGGATAGGTGAAAGATCATGAGGGGCCAAACTATGCCCTTAAGTGGCAATGAAAAATTAGCAAATCAGGGTTAGTCAACTTGACGTGAAAATTTCAACTAGCTATCAACCTAATATCCAAAAGTTGTAAGAATATAATCTGTAGAAAATTGAATGTAGTTTCTAAACTACTAGGCCTTTTTTGAAAAAAAGTTAGTATGATTCGTGAAAAGTATAGATTTCAATGCAGCAGTACAAAAATTTTTGGAAAAAAATAAGAAGTAGGTGTATGTTTGACCACCTTAATCATAATCAAATGATAATATTTTATTATAAGATTTTATATATAAGTAGTAGACTCATGCCTAGATGTGACACATATTTTTTTGTAATTTTATTCCAAAAAAATAATTAATTATGAATTTTCTGCTACAACATTTTTAGAATAAAAAAATCCCCATGTCTGACCACCTTGACTCATTCAAAACTTTACAAAATTCAAAAAAAAAAATTTCCTTATAGTAGGCGAAGGATATAATGTGATGTATTTTTCGGATTTCAAAAATGTTATACCGTTTGAAAGTTATAGTCATTTTTCAACCAGTATATAAATCAGCACTTTAGAGGTAACTCAATTAGAAAATAACTAATAATTACTTATCGAATTCAAAATTTGACAACAATTATATCGATAGAAAGCTGATAATCTCCTTAAGATACTTTTTTTGTTTCATCAAATTTGGGTGAAAAAAAGTCGTTAGCTACATGGTCAAAGTCTGGAACTCAGAGAAACAGGGGAAAAACATGTTTTTGAGACATTTCAATAGCTGACCATGTAGGTTTGGTGCACAAAGCAATACCGAGCCTAATTGGGTACCCGATATTTTTGGGTACCCGAAAATGCTGGCAGAATTTTGATATTCACTTTTCCCTCCCCTTTCTCCCTCCCATTTCTCCATCCTTCATATGATATATTATATATCAAAAACTATATATTAGATATATATTAGATTATATATTATATATATATATATATTAAATATTATATAATATCAATTATATACTAAATATTATATAATATACATTTTACATTAAATATTATTTAATATATATTAATATTAAATGTTACATTATATATCATATATTATATATTATTTTATATGTATAATATATTAATATGTATTTTACAACTATGTACAAAAGGTTGGAAGATTGCAGAAAAATCATGGATGGCCATTGAAAGAAGCAAAGGAAATCAATCAGCCATTTAAAAAATTCATGGGCATCCATTGAGGAAGAGAGAGAGTGAGAAGGTGGTGGGGGCTGTGTGTGTGTGTGTGTGTGTGTGTGTGTGAGAGAGAGAGAGAGAGAGAATGGGAAGGGGATAAAGTAGGAGAGAGAGAGAGAAGGGGAAGGATAACCAATTCATTACAATATTAATCAATAAGAAGCAAGGCAAAATTAAATAATATCGCAGCAGGCATTAGAAATCCAAATTCTAATTAGGAGTTTTAAACAAAGTGAGTAAGGTCATGGATAGGGACATTACAGATCCACACATTGTTCAGTAGATACCTCCCCCACATACACGGGAGTAGGTTTGAAGTAAGACTAAGATTTTTTATCGGTTCAAAAATATTATTGTGTTGTACTTTTGATTAACATCCAATGATTGGATGTGAAATTCACAAATTTGATTATCTTACCACTGGTTTTATTTCAAATTCTGGAAAAAATGGATATTTGACATATGTTCATAAATTTTAGTCAACACCATTTTAAAATAACACATCAGTTTATTTTTACACATTGAGAATATCATCAATAGGAATTGAACTAAAATTGACATAGGTCATAGGAAATAAATGCCCCAGCTATTTGCTACCGTTTGCATTTTGAGTTTCTTATTACAATCAGGAGAAGAATATTACTCTCCAAATGGTTTTGGAAAGTAACATTAGTACTTCCTCTTCACAAATATTTCTTCCCTCATCTTGCTGCCTATTGATACTGACAAAGTGAATCTAGGCATTTCTACCATGTAATGGGAGAAAAATGGTTTCCTAATTGATATGTGTCTAAATAATACATGCAAGACCCTTTTCTTTGATATTGCTCACTAACCCTTTACAACAAAAAATGTTTACAAAAACTAGCATGTACTTGCATGAGGACATTATATATTACAAAAATCCTGCACAGAAGAAGTTGATAAGCCACTCAAAAAGTAGTAACTGATAGCAAGTGGGATAATGCAGATGCTTTAATAAACTACTATCTTCTTTACTCAAGCAACATTTGGTTCATCTGCTTGACTGGTGCATGTTTGGGAACAAACTGTCTCCATTTAAACTCAAGTCTCTAGAAGAAGTTATATTTTTTAGTGGAGGAGATACACCCATTGGATCTGCAATAACTTTATGCTCATTGAAATTTCCATTTCTCTTCAATTGGGATACTCTTTCCAAAATTGCATCTACCCTTTTACCAATTTGGGAAATCAATGGGTCTATTTGTGGACCTCCAAGGTGTTGGTCACCTAAATGAGAACCTTGAGATGAATTGGAAACTTCTCTATGAAAGAGATCAGTACCTTGAGAAGCTCTCCACTTTTCATCTGAATTAAAAACTTGGACCATAGATGGCTGCCCTTTGTTGTAAAATGAGGAGTGAGACTGCCTTGCCAAAGGTGGCAATGAACTTACATTTGAGGGATAATTCCCAACATGAGTAACCTGGTTTCCCAAGTCCCGTAAATGCAAGGCCATTGACGAATAGGCATTTCTACTAGAATTATTTGTGGTGCTAGAATGAAGTGCATGACCAAATTATTTTCCTGCTAATGAACCAATTTGAGGCTTCATTTCACATTGCTCTGTAGATAATTCCACAGCACTTGTTACTTCTCTATTTGAATTTTTTGTGTCAGTGTACATGTGCACTGAAGAGCTTCTGTCAATACTTGAGCTACTAGCAGATGGTGAGTACTCATCATCATCATCATCATCATGTGACATAGGCTCACACACATATCTTACTTCTTTCCTTTTCTACTTTCCCCTTCCTAGCTCTTCCTCCTTATCTATAACTTCTATCATGGGTCCAAGAAAATCTTACCACTCTTTCCAATTAATATGCAAATATTTTTGTCCATAATAGTATTTTCTACATATATTATGATATTGATCCGATTTGATGCACCTTCTCTATTTGATCCATACTTCCCTTTCATTTCACTTGCTTTGCTCATTTTGCACGTCATAGGCCAGGATTTGACAGTGGGTATGACCTTGGTACTGTCACTGTTAATGATAAATTTTACCTTTTAGCTATTAATTTTTTGTCATTTTTCCTGTATGATGCTTTTGTATGTGAATTGTGGATATTCTCTGCGAAACTTTTCATTTTTTCCTATAGGATGACTTTGTATACAAATTTTGGAGAATCTTTGTTAAAGAGTAGGTAAGGATGGCTAAGCTAAGTGCAGCGGAGAGGGAGAGGACTAAATTGAGAGAGTGGAGGCAGAGAGCGATAACGATGAAAATATTTCAAGGCTTGAGAAAATATGGAAATTATAATCTTCCTCCCAGAGTAGACATTAATGAAGTTCTTCGTGCCTTAGCAAAGGAAGCCGACCGGATTGTTGAAGTTGACGGTACTATATATAGAAATGCGGTATGTATTTTTGGCCTAAATTTTATTTTTCATTAAACTTTTAGGTCTTTAAAGGCAGCCGACTAAATCTTTGTATTAAATGTCAGGGAATGCATCAAAATAATATGATTGGGACTATGAGCATGAGTCCCTACAGGGGCACAGTTGTGCATTTTATAGGCATCGTAAACCCTAGCTACATAGAAATGGAGGCTTTGAAGAATAGTTCACTTGAGGCAAAGAGAGAGAGAGAGAGAGAGAGATTCCCCATGACCCCTATGGACACATTGGAACCCTTAAGTGTGTCCTAAGGGTTCCTACGACCTCTTCGGCCACACTTGAGTGTTCAAATGTGTCAAAAGGGGTCATGGGGACTTCTTAGGGGTCCTAGTACACCTTATCATGTGTTAGGACCCTTGGGAAGTTTGCATAACCCCTATGGACACATTGGAATGCTCAAGTGTGTCTTAAGGGGTCCTACGATCCCTTTGGATACATTTGAGCATTCAAATGTGTTAAAAGGGGTCATGGGGACTTCTTAGGGGTCCTAATACGCTTTATCACATGTTAGGACCCCTAGGAAGTCCCCATGACCCCTATGGACACATTGGAATGCTCAAGTGTGTCTTAAGGGGTACTACAACCCCTTCAAACACACTTGAGCATTCAAATGTTTCAAAAGTGGTCATGGGGACTTTCTAGGGGTCCTAGTATGCCTTATCATGTGTTAGGACCCCTAGGAAGTTCTCATGACCCCTATGGACACATTAGAATGCTCAAGTGTGTCTTAAGGGGTCTTACGACCCCTTTGGACACACTTGAGTGTTCAAATATTTCAAAAAGGTTCATGGGGATTTCCTAGGGGTCCTAGTATGCCTTATCACATGTAAGGACCCCTAGGAAGTCCCCTTGAGCCCTATGGACACATTGGAATGCTCAAGTGTGTCTTAAGGGGTCCTACAACCCCTTCGGACACACTTGAGCATTCAAATGTGTCAAAAGGGGTCATGGGGACTTCCTAGGGGTCCTAATACACCTGATCACATGTTAGGACCCCTAGGAAGTCCTCATGACCCCTATCGACACATTATAACCCTCAAGTGTCTCCTAAGGGGTCTTAGGACCCCTTCAAACACACTTGAGCATTCAAATGTGTCAAAAAGGGTCATGGGGATTTTCTAGGGGTCCTAGTACACCTTATCACGTAGTAGGACCCCTAGGAAGTCCCCATGACCCCTATGGACACATTAGAACCCTCAAGTCTGTCCTAAGGGGTCCTACGACCCCTTTGAACACAATTGAGCATTCAAATATGTCAAAAGGGGTCATGGGGACTTCCTAGGGGTCCTAGTATGCCTTATCACATGTTAGGACCCCTAGGAAATCCTCATGACCCCTATGGACACATTGGAACCTTCAAGTGTCTCCTAAGGGGTATTAGGACACCTTCGGATACACTTGAGCATTCAAATGTGTCAAAAGGGGTCATGGGGACTTCCTAGGGGTCCTAGTATGCCTTATCATGCGTTAGGACCCCTAGGAAGTCCTCATGACCCCTATGGACACATTGGAATCCTCAAGTATCTCCTAAGGGGTCTCAAGACCCCTTTGGGCACACTTGAGTGTTCAAATGTGTCAAAAGGGGTCATGGGGACTTCCTAGGGGTCCTAGTATGCCTTATCACATGTTAGGACCCCTAGGAAGTCCCCATGACCCCTATGGACACATTAGAACCCTCAAGGGTGTCCTAAGGGGTCCTATCACCCCTTCGAACACACTTGAGCATTCAAATGTGTCAAAAGGGGTCATGGGGACTTCCTAGGGGTCCTAGTACGCCTTATCACATGTTAGGACCCCTAGGAAGTCCTCATGACCCCTATGGACAAATTGGAACCCTCAATTGTCTCCTAAGGGGTCTTAGGACCCCTTTGGACACATTTGAGCATTCAAATGTGTCAATAGGGGTCATGGGGACTTCCTAGGGGTGCTAGTATGCCTTATCATGTGTTAGGACCCTTAAGAAGTCTGCATGACCCCTATGGACACATTGGAATGCTCAAGTGTGTCTTAAGGAGTCCTACAACCCCTTCGGACACACTTGATCATTCAAATGTGTCAAAAGGGGCCATGGGGACTTCCTAGGGGTCCTAGTATGCCTTATCGTGCGTTATGACCCCTAGGAAGTCCCCAGGACCCCTATGGACACATTGGAATGCTCAAGTGTGTCTTAAGGGGTCCTATGACCCCTTCAGACATACTTGAGTGTTCAAATGTGTCAAAAATGGTTATGGGGACTTCCTAGGGGTCCTAGTACTCGTTATCACGCGTTAGGACCCGTAGGAAGTCCCCATGACCCCTATGGACACATTGGAGTGCTCGAGTGTGTCTTAAGGGGTCCTACAACCCCTTCGAACACACTTAAGCATTCAAATGTCTCAAATGGGGTCATGGGGACCTCCTAGGGGTCCTAGTACACCTTATCATGTGTTAGGACCCCTAGGAAGTCCCCATGACCGCTATGGACACATTAGAATGCTCAAGTATCTCCTAAGTGGCCTTAAGACCCCTTTAGACACACTTGAGTTTTCAAATGTTTCAAAAGGGGTCATGGGGACTTCCTAGGGGTCCTAGTACACCTTATCACATGTTAGGACCCTTAGGAAGTTCGTATGACCCCTATGGACACATTGGAATTCTCAAGTGTGTCTTAAAGGGTCCTACGACCCCTTCGGACACACTTGAGTGTTTGAATGTGTCAAAAAGGGTCATGGGGACTTCCTAGGGGTCCTAGTATGCCTTATCATGTGTTAGGACCCCTAGGAAGTCCCCATGACCCCTATGGACACATTGGAATGCTCAAGTGTATCTTAAGGGGTCCTACGACCCCTTTGGAAACACTTGAGCATTCAAATGTGTCAAAAGGGGTCATGGGGACTTCCTAGGGGTCCTAGTATGCCTTATCATGCGTTAGGACCCCTAGGAAGTTCTCATGACCCCTATGGACACATCGGAACCCTCAAGTGTCTCCTAAGGGGTTGTACATCTGTGTGAAATTTCTTTTCAAGAGTTAAAAAAACCAATTGATTATATTCAATCGAGGGGAAGTCCATTGACATCTACTTATTCAGTATAGTCAGATCGCCGACATTACAAGGAATTTGTAGAAAAATCATGTGCTGGATACTTTCAAGAGGACTTGAGCTAAAACTGTCTGTCATCAAATCAACTATGCAGGTATTTTTTCGAATACATTATATATATATATATATAATACATTATATATATTATAATATACATTAGTATATACATTATATACATTAATATATAATACATTATATATATTATATACATTAGTACATATAATACATTAGTATATATATAATATACATCATATATATATATATATATATATATATATATATATATATATATATATATATATATTATATACCTCTTTTTATATAAAAAGGTTCAATTTTTTCATTTTCTCCCACCCTTTTTTCATCTACCTGGAAATATCGGGTATCCGATTATTAGCTAGTCATATTTGACCAAAATATTCCATGTCCCCATAGACCAGAGAAGCATGGGATTTCAGACTTTTTTCATGGGTTGTAGGAAAAAAAATGTGATTTGGGGCCCATTTTTTGGTTTTTGTCAACTTGTGGTCTCACCATGGGAAGAAGAAGTTGTCAAAAGGATAAACAATGGAGGAAGGTGATGAATGAAGAAATTCAAGAATATAGGGAAAAAGATAGAGAAAATCACTTAAGAAGGAGAGAAGGTATGTTAAACATTAATCAAGGTGACCCCATAAATGTAGTTGCAAGTGAAGAGGATGTTGAATTTGAAAATAATATGGAAATTAATTTTGTGAATAACAATGTATGGAGTGAAGATGAAAATGTAGAGATAAAGAATGAAAATGTAGACTTGGTGAATGGAAACGTAGATTTGGGGAATAACAATGAATGGAATGAAGATGAAAATGTACAAATGGGGATTGAAAATGTAGACTTGGGGAATGAAAATGTTGCACAAGAACCACATGAACATTACACATCTCCAAATTATATGCGAAATGAAGTCCCTTGCAATAAAGATAATCAATCTTCAAATTCGGGGCTTTCAAGAACACCTAAATGGTTAACTGAAATTGAGGAGAACATTATGAATAATTGGGAAGGAAAGAGGTCACATAGAACCATTAGGTTGTTGTATTCAAGACTTTATGATCAATTTTTTGGAAACAAGACATTGGTTGAGCAATGTCAAATTTTTGTGCAGTTGTTAAAGATGCAAAAGATGAGACCTGTGCTTGTGAAATTGAAGATTCATGTGAACAAGAAAATGGAGAGAAATGCCATTGTTGTGAAGAATCTTTTCAGTGCTCTCAATAGCATTGGGAAGACTAGCAGAGAAAAAGACAAGAGAGTTTCTCAGAGGGTTATTACAACCTCCTTAGTGAGTATCAGTTAAGAAAGGCTCGTTTGATGAGAAAAACTTGTGTTGACTTCAATATAGACCGTAAAACTTTGGGTAGAGAACTTGCAAGAAGAGAAAGACTTGATGATCCACTTCAAATTGATACATGGGCTTATGGTGGGAGACTTCCACGTTTTGATAAGAAGCTAGCAGATGTTGTCAAGGATGAAATTCAATAATTTTGGGATGCTAACTCAAGAGTGTCACCAAATGTGAAGGATGTCTTGAAGTTGAGAGTTGGAAATCGAGATCGCACTCCACATCCTAAAAATTATGTGGAGGTAAGTCAAACAATGTTAAATAAAAATTTTTGTGAGAAACATCCTGTTGGTTGTGGATTATTCCCTTTGATCTTCAACTTGCAGATTTACACTTTGATGGATAATATAAATAAAATCTTGACTCTATCACCACTCCAAAGTCCACAAGGAAGAGGGCCAACTGACAAGGATCAAAAGATCCTTCTACTCTTTGAGCCTCAATGCTCAGGCGGGTGTACCCTTGACTCACTTCTTCAAAGGAGTCTCAAAATGATGTATACAATGCTCAACACAAATCTATAAAAGGTTTATTCAAATGAATGTTTATGTTTGTGGTTGTTAACCATGCATACCTCAAGAGGAAGGACCAGTGCCTTATCTAGGACTTAGAGTCACCTAACTGTATACCTCAATTGAACACCTCAAATCAAACACAATGGAAACTAGAGTAAGTGCTTTGCCTATTACCCCTTTCCCTCAAGCACAAGGACATCAAATTCTATATCTGGCTGTAAACTCACTGAATTTGCCTAAAAGGCTTTAATCCTAACTTTGTTAGAAACTCGGAGATGAATTCAAAATACTCTTAGTTTACCATACATTAACACACTTTGTGATATTAACATATAATGAGCTCAGAGACAAGCAAGAAGACACACAAGATACAAGATTGGGATTCAATGATGTTTTCATTAACAAATCCAAAATCAGCATACAATTAGCATGACACAAAGCTGAGAAAAGGACACCAAATCAAACCTCTATCAGTGTATTATAGTCAAAAACCAAGGACCAAAAACAACAAGATTTTAGAACCCTTGCAAAATAAAAAATTCTGCAACTTATACCACTAACTGCCTTGGGATCCTCAAGATCGGATGCAACAAGCTTCAGACAGCTAGGGTTAGGGTCTCAACCACCCAACCTATCAAAATTTACATCAGAATTTATTACAAAGGCAGGAAACCAAGCAGTCCAAAGAAAGAAAATCTCAAATAGATCTACAATCATGAAAATCTGCGAGCCAGGATAGAGAACTAGGAGCTGCCATGAAAATCAGTCAAAACAGCCACAGGCAAACAGCTCCTTGAGCACAAAACCATACTCCACCAAGTACAAAATCTACCTCCGTAAATGACCACAGGGGCCCTGGACCACATCGCAACAACCTACCACCATCAAACCAGCAAGAAATCTACCCAAAAAGCATTAAAACCAAGTACCTTTGGTCGCTGCAAACCCCTCTGTGAATTTGAATTTGAAATCCCAACGATCACTTTCATGGCGCCAGAAACACATCGGCGGTCCTCATTTAAACCGAGATCAACTTTAAGTCGCAGCCGTCGATCTTTATTACTTTCTGGGCTTATGCTTTAACACTTATCTTTAGTCACGCAGTCGCGCGGTTACCAACCTCAACCCCACAAGGAACTAGGCTTCATGTTATGTCTGGTTGCATGATCGCAAGGCACCAAACTAACCCTTGTGATCATGCGACGACAGCTTCTTAACCACGCAAAGCAATCACAAACCTCATGCAAAGTCCTCAGCCACCAGACAACACCCAACCAGAAACTAACACGCCACTGCCATGGACCCACCTTTAACTCTGCAACAGCGCAACTCAACAATTGTCGCATGATCACATAACTAGGAAATAGGTTATGTGAACACGCGACAACCCGCAGACCTTAACTTTGCCACAACCACCACCGCTGCCATCATAAAGTGTCAATGGCATGATCGCATAGCCGAGAGAAAAGCTATGCGAACATGTGACTAACGACTACTGACCATGCCTCGGCCCTACCAACAACCGCCAGGCCTTAGACCTTGGCCCACCTGCCATGTGTCACACCAAACCACATCGGTAACCAATCGAAACTCAGCACATCACCACCGCGGTCGCCACATTACCACCTCTCACCGGGCCCCAGGGACACGCATCGACCACTCACATGATCGCATAGCCAAAATACTGGGCTATGCAATCATGCAACAACCAACCCTAGGCTGCCACATCACCACCTCGGACCACGGAACTGCAACACCAACTGCGAAGAGTCGGGACCCACGGGGACAGATGGCAAGCGGTCGCATGATCGTATGTCAGAAAAGTCTGACATGCAGCCATGTGACACCCAATAAGAATGTGCCATCTGCCACCCCTCTAACACTGGGCCCACATCACACTCACATAAGAAAATTCGATGACCGTCGCAAAAGCGCTAAGGATAAACACCATGCAACTTCACCAGGCGAACAAGTGACGTCCACAGATCTTATTTGAGCTTTAACCGTGCTGGAAGCATGAGAAGAGACAAACCACCAAGCACTCAGCGACTACATGACTGTGGAAAACTTAACTACCAGCTAAGTCGCCAGATGCTAGGGACTTAACCGTCAAGATTCAGCGATAAGGAGAAAACCGCAAGTCGCCAGGTCACCAGAAGAGGACTAACCGCCAGGCAGCTGAACACAATGAAGAGTTGGGACCATGCGGACAGGTGGCAGGTGGTCGCATGATCACATGTCAGAAAAGTCTGACATGCGGCCATGCGACAGCCAATTAGGAAGAGCTTTTGAAGGCTCGAGCCCACCTGTCATCGCACTTGTGCACTTAAGGAAAGCCGGCAGATAGGGAACTAGTGCGAGGTCAAAAATACATAATGTTTTCGGTGAAAGAGGATAAAAAATACATAATTTCTGACACGTCAACAGATAAGCACACAAAGCTGGAAGACAAAGGGTCAAAAACAATGTAGGTTATCGGTCAAAGATCGAAAACATCATGGATTTTTGAAAACACTATGGGTTTTCAACACTGTGGTAAATTTTGAAAACATTGCTTCCCGCGGACCTTGAAACTCGAATAACTTTCTGGGCTTTATGATTTAGGAGATGCAGTCTGGATTGAAGCAAGGCGACAACATAAGGAACACAGGGCAGGGCAAAAACCAAGAAACATTTACAGGGAGGAGGCCATTTTCAAAGGATTTTGTCATGACAAAAAAATGGCCTAACATTGGTTCTATTTGGGGATGTATGCCTCCTGCAAGCATAGCAAGGACTTAGAATCACTGGTAAAAGCAGACCATCCCACAAGACAAAATTGCAGAGAGCAAGGAGCAAGCAGGGCAAGACCAGGCAACAGGACCAAAAATTGACAGACCAGGGCAAAACAGGGTAGGGGAAAGCAACTTATATACAAGAATTTACAAGATGTACAACCCTAACTACTGTTCATGGAAAATGGAGTACTTCAAATGAAGTACTGCTTCAAGAATTGTCCATGAACTGGCAACTCTTGAATATCACCATTAAAATTCTTTATGATGTAAGAATCTTGGCCCCATTTCTCATGAATCAGATATGGCCCTAACCATATGGGATCAAATTTACCATGTTTCCCCTTATCCTCCAATCTGGCATTCCAAACTAACACCAAATCACTAGGCTCAAACTTTCTGTCAACAGTCTTTTTATCATATAGATTCTTAACATGTAACTGCAATTTGGCATTCCTTGCAACTAATTCTCTTCTAGTTTCATCCAACCTAATGAGATCCTCCATTCTCAACTGCATTTCATCATCAATGTCATCATCATACAGCTACACAAACTTGTACATCTCCAACAAATTATTCTAAGGCATTCTAGCATGAATTCCACACACCAGGTCAAATGGTGCACAACCAATTGCCTTCTTCACAGTTACCCTATCAGCCCATAAAGCTAATGGAAGCTTTGAATTCCATACCCTCTTATTCTTCTCCAAAATTTTCTTCAAGATTTTAATCAAGCCCTTATTAGTAGATTCTACCTGACCATTTCCTTGCGGATGATAAGGTGAGGAATTAGAAATCTGAATTCCCAAACCTTTGCAAAAATCCTTATATTCGGTAGACCTGAAGCACAACTCACTATCCTCTTAGGGCACCCAAACCTTGTGATAATATTATTCATCAGAAAGTCAATTACCACTCTGCTAGTTGCATTCCTTGTAGGTACAACTTCTACCCACTTTGGAAAATAATTAGTGGCAACTAAGATCCATGAATGTCCTCCACTTGACTTGTTTGGTATCTCCCCTATGAAATCAATTCCCCACTGCTGGAAAGGAGCCTGAACTTCTACTGGTTTTAATGGTACATTACCTGAAAACTTAAGCTTACCAGAGAACCTTTGACAAGCATCACATCTCCTTACCAACTATTCTGCATCCCTGAAGATTGTGGGCCACCAAAATCCTGCTCTCAAGATCTTATGAGCAGTTGTTTTACCCATATAATGTCCACCACAAACTCCCTCATGCATCCCCTTCAACAATAGATTAGCCTGATTCTCATGTACACATTTCAACAGTATGCAATCCAAATTTTTTCTATACAGCTTACATTTCACAATCACATACTTGATGGCCTGTAACTTCAATGTCCTCCTTTGATTATCATTCATACTATCTGGACACCTCATGTTTCTCAAATAGTAAATAATATCCTGATACCAAATACAATCATCCATATCACATGTATAATCAATTTCAGAATGATTTACCTAGTTTGCATCTAGATTGGATTGGGCCATCAACTTTGCCAATCCCTGTCCTCTAACCAATTTAGTGATCTGGATCTCAACATTGAATTCTTGGATCCTATTGATCCATCTGCATCTTCTTCCAGACACCTCTTGCTGTGAGAAATTATCCTTCACAGCTGCACTTGGCACAAAAGCAATCAAAATTGCTCCCATCAAGTAACATCTAAAAGCCTTGATTGCTTTCACAAGTGCATAAGCCTGTTTTTCATTTATATCATATTTCAACTTTGTAACCTGCAAAGATTTATTGAAAAATGCAATAGGCTGTTCAAAACCATCCTTATTCTTTTGTAACAAAACTGCAACAATACTATGAAAAGATGCAAAAGAAAAAATATGCATTGGGACACTATAATCAGGTGCCTTTAGCACTGGTGCATCTTTGATAGCCTGCTTGATATTCTTGAAAGCCTCATCAGGCTCACCCTCCCAATTTATTACAGATCCCTTCTTCAACATCTTGGAAATAGGTCTAGTAACCTCTGCAAAGTTTGTCACAAACCTTCTTAGAAAATTGACCTGACCAAAGAAAGACTGAATCCCTTTAACATTCTTTAGCCTCTGAATTTTATCAATGGCTGCTACCCTCTCTGGGTCAATTCTTACTCCTTGCTTCCCAACTAAGTGGCCGAGCAACTTACCTTCTATGACACCAAAAGCACATTTCCTTGGGTTTAATGAAATGCCAAATTCCAAGGCCCTCATAAATATTTTCTCTAAATGAGCACAATGGTCCTCTTCCTTCTTGGAATAGGTAGTTAAATCATCCTGATACACAACAAGGAAATCATTAATGAAATCTGAAAAGGCAACATCCATTGCCCTCTGAAAAGTAGCACCAGCATTTGTGAGACCAAAAGGCATTCTCACATAAACATATGTTCCCCAAGGTGTTGTAAAGGCTATCTTGAATTGTTCTGATCCTTAACAATGACCTGATTGTAGCCAGAGAAACCATCCATCATTGACATCAATTCTGATCCAGTTACTCTCTGCAACATAGCCTCCATATTGGGCAAACAATAATTATCTTTCAATGAGCTGATGTTCAAATTTCTGAAGTCCACACAAAGCCTGATGTCACCATTCTTTTTTCTTACAGGAACAAGGTTTGACACCTAAGAAGAATGCCTTATAGGCTTGATAATGCCAGCATCTCTCAACTTCATTAATTCTTCTTGCATCTTGGGTGCCAAAGTAGGATTAATAGGCCTTTGCTTTTGCCGGAAAGGTTTAGTATCTTCTCTTAATGGAATAACATGCTGCAATAAATCCTCTCTATAAACCTTCAGGTCATCATACGACCATGCAAAAACATGCCTGAATTTCCTCAATAATTCAATCAAAGGTCTCCTTACCTTTTGAGATATATCTCTACCAATGTACACTTTCTTAGGTGCCTCATGTGATCCAAGATTTATCTCCTCAAGATCAGCATGATCTTCTCCTTTGATATTCTTTTGAACTCTATCTTGGTTGTCAAAGACAGTCTCCAAAACAGCAAGCCCCTTGGGCACCTTGTTAGTTCTAAGCTGAATGACCTCACTGCCTAAGACAACCTCCCTTCCTTCTATTGACTCAACCAAGGCTGAAAAATCAAGTTCCTGACCATGATACCGATCCTTGCAATCCATAAACTTCAAAATATCATTATCATCATCAAAAACTTGCCAATTCTCAATATTGTCTAGTATACTAGGCCTAGCCTGAATTTCAACTTTAGAAATACTAGAGAATGTAACATCATTAGGATTGATTGCGATATTGGCCAACAAGTCAGCTATCTTGTTGTTACTCCTATCCTTCCACTCAATATTGAAGGCATCAAAATGTTCAATCAAATCCCACACTGCATTCCTATATTGTTTCAACCTTCTATTCTTGGAATCATACACTGACCTGACTTGGGACACCACCAACTCAGAATCACCAATAACACTTATGCATTTTATACCATGCTTTTGTGCCAACCTTAGTCCTAACAACAAGGCCTCATATTCTGCTATATTGTTGGTACAAAAGAAATTCAATGTGAAAGAGAACTTGTAGGTGTTTCCATCAGGAGAAATAAGTAAAATACCTGCTCCTGCACCATCTTTGTAGTTTGCACTATTAAAGTACATGACCCACGAATCACCCTTCACAGAGTCAGCACCTACCTCAGTAGAAATAGGTGAGAAAACAAGCTCATTTTCAAATACAGGGATCTCTTCCCTAAAAGCATTTACTGTTAGATTAGGTGAAATACTAATCTCCCAAGAACACCTGCATGCATAACCCTGTCACATGGAAGAAGCAAAGCACAGAAGCAAGAAAAATCATGGAGGCCAAAAAGCCAGAGACATCTTATGGACATGCAAAGAGCAATCTCTATTATGATCCAATAAGTGAATTATCTAAAAAGAATGTACAAAGGGTTCAACCATATAGGTGAACAATAAAACCCTAAAGCTATAAAGCAAAAAAATAAAGCTAGGTTGCACATTATAATTAATAAATATATTAATTATAATGCACCTAAAAGATAGCTTAAGTAAATAGAGTAATAAATGACTTAATTAATTAAACCAAAGTGATTTAATTAATAAGCATAAAGTATGATTACTCTAACACCCCCCCTTAAGCGTAGCTCAAGAGGGAAGCTAACCTAGCACAGCTATGAAAGCAGAAAATGGGTCCCGGCAACAAGGCCTGATCAGGTACCCAGTACAAGAAATAAACTAGATGAAGGAAACAAAGCCTCCAATCTAGGGAATGTCCCAAAGAAAGGAACAAGAAAGAGCATGAAGCATCTCCGAAGCATGAAGCTGCAAACACTGTCAGAAGAAACTGCTGGAACCCCCACTGAAGTGCATGACCAGGTAGAGAAGACAAAGTCTGAAGAGCTGATCAATCAAAGAGGTGACCTCCAAAATAGGAATGAATGAGTGTCTATATAGTAGATGAACCATCTCACCGAAATGCATAGGTGCCTAGCCACTGCATCCGCCTAGTACATAGGAACAAAAACTGACTACGTAGATCACTCAACCAAACCAAGGAAGCAATAGAGCCAACAGGTGAACCCCCCCATAATGCTGAACGGGGTGACAGGAACACTGAAATGCAATGCCAGAAGCATCTGCAAGAAGAAGAAATAGGAACACCTATGTGCAAAAGAAGGTACAAGCACAGGATAAAGGGCGGTGTCATAGACACAAACTACATGAGGCTAATGTCGTGGAAGGTACACTCACTTGACAAAGGTGGATGAGCACAAAAAGCAAAACATCATAACCCCCCCATGGCACTTTATAACTGAGTGCGTATACAAACAAACACATAGTGTTCAAGATCCCAAAATGCAAAAGCAGGCACTTTATCTCGGTGCATTTATAGAAAAAAGAATGCAATAGAAGAGAAGCATACAACAGAAAGAGCATGCAAGCTCAGAAGTCAGAAAGAAGAGTGCACTAAGAAACCAGAAGAAGAGATCCCCGGACCTGTAGAACCAAGCACACCACCAGAGGGCATAAACTGCATAACTCGGAGGAGTGAAAACCTGGAGTAGAATCTGGAAAAAATACCTCTTCCACTGAATAGTACACAGAATCAGCTTTCCGATGATATCTCGTTTGCCGAAAAAGGAGTCCGGATGAGCCAGATATGACTCCCGGAAGGCAAAAAGAGATATCAGACTTCAACAGCAAAAAATACTGTTGAAATGGTCGAACCAAAAACCCTAACCTCCACCATCGAAAAGTTCTCAGAAAGAGCTTTCCGACGATATATGGAAGTCAGAAAAAGACCCCCGTATGCTCCCTGTAGAGCGAAAAAGGCCCAAGTACCCCCAAAAAAGCAAAAAAAGAGCCCCAGGGGCTAAAAAAATAGGCCCCCGGGCGCATGGCGCGCTCCGGGGGCTGGGCCGCAGCCCCTGGTCGGTCATATGACCGCGCTGCTGTGAAATGAGCCCGCGGGGGCTGAAACGGGCCGCCACCGGCGGTGGGGGCCAGCGGAGCGGTGGTGGGCCGGGCGAAGCCTGCAGAGCGGAGCGGGGGCGCGGGGGCGCTGGCGGAGCCGGGGTGGCCTGCATCTAGGAGCGGGGGCGGCGGCGCCTCGAGCGGGCGCTGGGCCGGCGGGCAGCGGACGGCGGAGGAGCCGCCGGGAGGAGCTGCGGAGCGGAGCACCGGAGAGCGGCGGCGGCACAGGTGCAGGGTGGCCGCTCGGCGGTGCACTGGTGGCCGCTGGGTGGCGCCTTTTAAAAACAAAGGCTGCGTTATTTTTAACGCAAAAAATCATTAAAAATAATGATTTTTTAATATTTTTTTTCGATTGTCGAGCCGTACGGCCCTAGGAGGGCAAAAAATTTCTCCCAGAAGTCACAGTGGCCAAAAACTGCAAACTTTATATGATTTTTGACTCTCCCGGACCTTCTGAGCGCAATGGCAGCGTCCGTTTTTGCTCAAAATACCCCCAAAATTTTTTTTTTCTTTTTTGCAGGCAAAAAAGAAACAAAAAATAACGTCCTGCAGAGAGTACCAGAACTGAAATTTTTCTAAAACCCTCCTGCATCTGAATCACTTCAACAAAACACGAACAGCGAGCAGCAAGATGGCTCTGATACCATGTTAGATTAGGTGAAATACTAATCTCCCAAGAACACCTGCATGCATAACCCTGTCACATGGAAGAAGCAAAGCACAGAAGCAAGAAAAATCATGGAGGCCAAAAAGCCAAAGACATCTTATGGACATGCAAAGAGCAATCTCTATTATGATCCAATAAGTGAATTATCTAAAAAGAATGTACAAAGGGTTCAACCATATAGGTGAACAATAAAACCCTAAAGCTATAAAGCAAAAAAATAAAGCTAGGTTGCACATTATAATTAATAAATATATTAATTATAATGCACCTAAAAGATAGCTTAAGTAAATAGAGTAATAAATGACTTAATTAATTAAACCAAAGTGATTTAATTAATAAGCATAAAGTATGATTACTCTAACATTTACATCAGTCTCCACAAAACATGTAGTTTCATTATCTATGTTTCTCTCAATCATGTGGCATACTCTTGGCTCTCATTTAATCTTGACAAACTGATCATCAATCTTGAAAGTTGCATAGGACAAATCACACTGTAAACTTCCACCCATGGTAGCACTCCATCTTCTAGATAGCAACATCCCATAATGAGGGGGGATATCCACCACCAAAACACTCATTGTTAGCTCTTTCTTTGGATATGCTGCCAACCTATATGGCATTGCATTGATAGTCCCAATGACTGGTACCTCCCTCTGATCCATTGCACAACACCTGCCCTGCACTATATCAACTTTAAGGCCCAACCTCTCCATAATTTTGAAAGGCATGACAGTATTAGAGGCACCACTATCAATCATACAATTTCTTAACTTCATCCCATTCACAAGAACACTTAAAAAGAATGGGTCAATATTTTCAAGGCTGGCATTGACAGAATTGTCCAAATATATTGGCGGAATTTGGGACACAATTCCCTGAGCAGCAACATCCTTCAAAGCTTTATCCTGAGATCCATTGCATGAAGTATCATTTTTGTGAGTATTACCAACCCATGCAATAGCTTTATCTTTATGTTCAGGGATCCTCAACAATTCTGACAATGGAACCTTAACTGTAATTTGTGACAATATAGATAACATGTCAACAGGGGTAGAAGCAGGAATCTCAATCTGCACTGCCTTAACATCCTTTTTCTTGTCTGACACATTAGGTGTACTGACCACCTTCATTTTTTCAATCTTAGCCATTGTGCTAACTAGCTTCTCAATCTCACTAGAGACCTTTTCAATTCCAACTCCTCTAGGCTCACAATGCTTACCTTTTACATTCTTTAATTTCACCATGTGATCAACCTTTGATTTGTTCTCATTAGGTTCTCCAGAGTTGGTACTCTTTATAAACATTCCTACAGCTTTCTCATTTGTATTCCTTGCCACCATGCCTCTAGTTTGCACCTAGGCAATCATTTCTGCAGTAATCCTCTCCATCTCTTCTCTAGAAGGTCTTCTCAAACTTACTGGCTTGGGAGAAGAGTTCATGTTACATGTTTTCTGATCAATGCATTCATCATCAGAAAAAACCTCTTGATGAAAAAGGGCCTGATTATGTCTCTTCACATTCACATCTGCCTCTTCATCAAAATCAAAATCATCTTCATATCCTAGACATGAAAAAGCCATGTTGCAACCAACATCATCTTGTTCTTCTTCTTGTTCTATCTCCTCATCACTACAATCTTGATTTGCAACCATAGATTGTGAAACCACACAATGCTCTGCAGAATGAGGGGATTGGCATGCAACACACCAAGGTACATTTTCCATGACATTTATTGAAGCTTTATGTAGAGGGTCAGGGATATCTCTCTCATTGTTTCCTCTTGCAGCAGGGACAATAGGCTTGCCATCCTTCCATTGGGTGTTGTAGGGGTAATTCTGCAGTCTATTCTGCTTACTGAAATTGTTGTTGAACCGAGGCCTCTCATTGGTAGGAGCACTAATGTTCCTATTTGCATGTGCCTTCAAATCCTTCAATTCATTAAGCACCTTATCCAACTTATCTTCTTACTGCCTCCTAGATCCAACATTCTTATCATTTTCTTTTTTGTATTTCCTGTCCCTAAACAACTTTGGGTCATCTCTCTTTCCACCCAACTTTCTTGATATTTTCATGTTGTTCTCAATATTGACAGCAATCCTAAAAGCATCCCTAAGAGTTCTTGGTTCTTTATCCCTCAATAAATATCCCATCTTCCCATCAAATGCATTGAAGTATGTAGTCAGACAGACATTGTCATCCAGCTGCACGACTTGGAACAACTTATGCATACCTTTCTAAAATCTCATGTTGAATTCAGCTGCAGACTCATTCTGATTTTTCCTTATGGTATTGAATTCATTCAACATGAAGCTAGCATTAGGCCTATCACCATACTACTCTTTGAAGTCCCAAGTATCAATACACTTATCAGGAAGCCTCTTAAACCAATCTCTAGCATCCTCCATTAGAGATTGAACAAACAATTTCATGACTACATCCTCATGCTCTACCTCATAATCATTAAGCATATCAACAAATAACCTAAGATGCTCCTCACAACTAATAGCATTATTACCAGCAAAATTAGGTACCTTATCTCTAATATCATTTGGAAAAGCATTTGGATAGCTAGGAATTTCATCAAAACTTATTTTCCTATAGCCTTCTAATTGCATAGGTCTTCTTTGAAAGCTCGAACTAGTGTTAACCCTAGGATCAACATTAGCATCTACATTTATCTGTGCATTTGACTGCTGCCTAGGATCTGCACCTATCCTAGCAGATGAAGAAGGAAAAGAACTAGTAGCATTACTAAGTGGAAAAGCAGTAGTCATAGATGGCATACCTAGTTCAGTAGTAGATGGGCCAAGAGCATTAGTTGAAGAAGCCCGCAAAAATTGGATCTTCTTTTTCTTTTCTGCAATGGAAGCGTCAACCTCAGCTCTCTCTAGTTCTCTTGTAAGGTCCTCATCTTCCTTTCTCCTTCTCTCCATTGCAGTGTCCTTATTTTAATCAAGTGGTGGGATCCCTGGTATTGTCACTGGTTTTCTTGCTTGGTCACCCACCATCTTCTGCTTTCCTTTCTCATTTATGATAACAACAGGCCTGGTAATCCTGTGCCCATCTTTATCTTTAGGCAAAGGGACATAGCTTTGCACTTGTCTAACCACAGGGCCCTCATTTTCAAATTCATGATCCTACAATAAACGTTCTTTCTCACTCCTTAAGGCATCAAGATCACCAAATACATCATGCTACAATGTTTTAGGAGGAAAAGAAAGCATTTTTTTTTATCTCCTTCATTTCATTAATTTTTCTAATAAGAGACTGCCTCTCTATCAAAGCATTTACCTTTTCAGCCTCTCTCTCTTCTTGTAATCATTTATGTATGGCATCCTACTCTACCAACTGCAACCTCAGTGCATTCAAGTCATCAGGATCTACCATAATGTCATCAGAACCAGATGAGACATCCATATCAGGAAGATTTTGATATGGGAAGTGAACTTGCCTATGTCTCATGGGTTCTACTCTGAATTGATCTTCATCGAGATCCAAGTCAACCTCTAAACTCACATCTCTATTTTTTTCATCATGACCTGCAGGCAACGGACCTTTATCCTGAAATGCAGCCTCAGGGGTATCATAGAATCTCTCTTTAGAGTGACCACCTTCTGATCTAGATACTCTATTTTCTGAACCATCCTCACTTGAGGATACATGTGGTCTTCTGGCTCTATCATTGCTCTATCCTCTCATGGGAGCACTGGTAGACTCACAATTCCTTCTAATCTAGCTCTTGTTTCCCTGTCTAGGTAATTGCTCCAGAGTGACCTCCGGATTCTTTCTAACATATGACCTAGTATTTCTCCTCTTATCCATGCTTCTTCAATATGTTGCACTTGTTCAAAGCTTTGAGTCGCCACCCACCTAGATGGGAAATCCTTGAAACACACAGGAAAACAAGAATAGACTTATAATTTTCTCTTTAGATTCTCCCCAGAAGAGTCACCATTTTGTTGCTTGTGGATCATTCCCTTTGATCTTCAACTTGCAGATTTACACTTTGATGGATAATATAAATAAAATCCTAACTCTCTCACCACTCCAAAGTCCACAAGGAAGAGGGCCAACTGACAAGGATCAAAGGATCCTTCTACTCTTTAAGCCTCAATGTTCAGGCGCGTGTACCCTTGACTCACTTCTTCAAAGGAGTCTCAAAATGATGTATACGATGCTCAACACAAATCTATAAAAGGTTTATTCAAATGAATGTTTATGTTTGTGGTTGTTAACCATGCATACCTCAAGAGGAAGGACCAGTGCCTTATCCAGGGCTCAGAGTCACCTAACTGTATACCTCAACTAAACACCTCAAATCAAACACAATGGAAACCAGAGTAAGTGCTTTGCCTATTATCCCTTTCCCTCAAGCACAAGGACATCGAATTCTATACCTGGCTGTAAACTCACTGAATTCACCTAAAAAGCTTTAATCCTAACTTTGTTAGAAACTCATAGATGAATTCAAAATACTCTTAGTTTACCATACATTAACACACTTTGTGATATTAACATATATGAGCTCAGAGACAAGCAAGAAGACATACACAAGATACAAGATTGGGATTCAATGATGTTTTCATTAACAAATCCAGAATCAACATACAATTAGCATGACACAAAGCTGAGAAAAGGACACCAAATCAAACCTCTATCAGTGTATTATAGTAAAAAACTAGGGACCAAAAGCAACAAGATTTTGGAACCCTTGCAAAATAAAAAATTCTACAACTTATACCACTAACTGCCTTGGGATCCTCAAGATCGGATGCAACAAGCTTCAGACAGCTAGGGTTAGGGTCTCAACCACCCAACCTATCAAAATTTACATCAGAATTTATTACAAGGGTAGGAAACCAAGTAGTCCAAAGAAAGAAAATCTCAAACAAATCTGCAATCATGAAAATCTGTGAGCCAGGATAGAGAACTAGGAGCTGCCATGAAAATCAGTCAAATCAACCACTTGCAAACAGCTCCTCGAGCACAAAACCATACTCCACCAAGTACAAAATCTACCTTCGCAAATGACCACAGGGGCCCTGGACCACATCGCAACAACCTACTGCCATCAAACCAGCAAGAAATCCACCCAAAAAGCATTAAAACCAGGTACCTTTGGTCACTGCAAACCCCTCTGCAAATTTGAATTTGAAATCCCAACGGTCACTTTCATGGCGCTAGAAACACATCAACGGTCCTCATTTAAACTGAGATCAACTTTAAGTCATAGCCATCGATCTTTATTACTTTCTCAGGCTTATGCTTTAACACTTATCTTTAGTCACGCAGTCATGTAGTTACCAACCTCATCACCACAAGGAACTGGGCTTCATGTTATGTCTGGTCGCATGATCGCAAGGCACCAAACTAACCCTTGTGATCATGCAACAACAGCTTCTTAACCGCGCAAAGCGATCACAAACCCCATGCAAAGTCCTCGGCCACCAGACAGCACCCAACCAGAAACTAACACGCCAGCGCCATGGACCCACCTTTAACTCTGCAACGGCACAACTCAACAGTTGTCGCATGATTGCATAACCAGGAAATAGGTTATGCTAACACACGACAACCCGCAGACCTTAACTTTGCCGCAACCACCACCTCTACCAACACAAAGTGTCAGTTGCACGATCACATAGCCGAGAGAAAATCTATGCGAACATGTGACTAACCACTGCTGACCATGCCTCGGCCCTTCCAACAATTGCTAGGCCTTAGACTTGGGCCCACCTACCATGTGTCACACCAAACCACACCGGCAACCAATCAGAACTTAGCACGTCACCACCGCTGTCGCCACATTACCACCTCTCACCGAGCCCCAGGGACATGCGTCGACTAGTCGCATGATCGCATAGCCAAAAGACTGGGCTATGCAATCATGTGATAGCCAACCCTAGGCAGCCACATCACCACCTCGGACCACGGAACTGCAACACCAACTGTGAAGAGCCAGGACCCACGCGAATAGATGGCAAGCGGTCGCATGATCACATGTCATAAAAGTCTAACATGCAGCCATGCGACAGCCAATAAGAACATGTCATCTGCCACCCCTCTGACACCAGGCCCACATCACGCTCATATTAGAAAATCTAACGGCCGTCACAAAAGTGCTAAGGATAAACACCGTGCAACTTCACCAGGTGAACAAGCGATGTCCACAGATCTTGTCTGAGCTTTAACCGTGCTGGAAGCATGAGAAGAGACAAACCGCCAAGCACTCAGCGACTGTGGAAAACTTAACCACCAGCCAAGTTGCCAGATGCTAGGGACTTAATTGTCAAGATTCAGCGATAAGGAGAAAATCACAAGTTGCCAGGTTGCCAGAAGAAGACTAACCGTGAGGCAGTCGAACACAATGAAGAGCTGGGACCATGCGGATAGGTGGCAGGCAGTCGCATGATTGCATGTCAGAAAAGTCTGACATGCGACCATGTGACAGCCAATCAAGAAGAGGTTTGGAAGGCCCAGGCCCACCTGTCATCACACTTGCACACTTAAGGAAAGCCGACAGATAGGGAACTAGTGCGAGGTCAAAAACACACAATGTTTTCAGTGAAAGAGGATCGAAAACACAAAAAATTTCTGACACGTCAACAAATAAGCGCACAAAGCTGGAAGACAAAGGGTCGAAAACAACGTAGGTTATTGGTCAAAGATCGAAAACATCATGGATTTTTTAAAATACTGTGGGTTTTCAACACTGTGGTAAATTTTGAAAACATTGCTTCCCACGGACCTTGAAACTCGAATAACTTTCTGGGCTTTATGATTTAGGAGATGCAGTCTAGATTGAAGCAAGGCAACAACACAAGGAACACAGGGTAGGGCACAAACTAAGAAACATTTGCAGGGAGGAGGCCATTTTCAAAGGATTTTGTCATGATAGAAAAATGGCCTAACACATCCAACATTGAAAATATCACAAAGGTCTTTTGAATCCGTGAATCCATTTTATTGTGTACCCCTTAAGATTTAGAATACAAGTTCTTGCAAATATCATGTTGAATTTTCAACGCATCATGAATTATTACGGTCCATTCATTCTACTTTGCATACTAAAGAAATGCTAGATGATTGTGTTATAAGTGGTCTTCCCAAATCATCAAGAGACTTGCTAGATCAATTTTTATGTTATAGAGATGATGGTTGTTTATTTTGTAAAAAAGATTGCTTAAATGCCAAGTGCTCAGAATGTGGTGGCTTGTCCAAGTTTAGGACATGTTTTCATGAGGGTTTGGAACACAATTTTGGAAAGACACTCATCCAAAAAAAGGTATATGAAACATTGAAATATACATTAAAGAGTGGGGTGAAGGCTCTAGATGTGAGTTAGTTTCAAAAGAATACAATGTTGCTGATTTTATCTCAGATTTCAAGACAAATCTTTTTTACAAGTATGCAAGGCATAGTCATAGGTCTCAATGGTTGGATCAACAATTCAGGACGTGTAAGGAAAATTTCCCCATTGGTACTATTATATCCGTTGTAGACTTTGTGGAGAACTATACATTGCAGCCGCAAAATGAGACTCAAGATCAATATTACAATTCCATTTAGGTTGCTATTTTTGTACACATCACATATAGAAATTCCCCTGATAGCACAATAGATGAGCGAAAGATAATCAGAGAGTACCATTTTTATATGAGTGATGATAGGTCTCACTCTCATGAGTTTTTTCAACATTGTTTCCAAAACTATTTTGACTTCTTGCAGGAAAATGGTATTGCTATGGATAGGCATCTCATTTGGTCAGATAGTTGCACCGATCAATTTAAGAATGCCAGAATGTTTTATTGGTTGTGTAGAATTTATGTGGAGAGAGGTGTACCTCATATTTGAAGTTTTTTTTGAGTCAGAGCATGGCAAAGGGGAGCATGATGGATCAGGTGTGTGTGTGAATAGAGCTCTAGTTAAGGAGCAATTCAAGATTTCAGGTGTTGTACTTCTTGATGCTCGTTCTATTGTTGATTGGTGTACTTTAGCATTGTCACAGGGGAGGACTCTTGATTCTACAGTGCACAGATTATTTTGGTTGGTTGAGGAGGGAACTATAGGAGATAGATTGGATTTTCAAATAGTGAAAGACTATTCAAAATTACATTCATTTTGAAGCTCCAATAGTAGTACATGGACCATTTGGACACGAGAGTTGGCTTGTTTTTGCCCCATCTATTTTCAGTACGATTGGGATCATTGTGAGTCAAGTGAGTGGGTGGATACATGGGTTCCATAGTATCTAACTCCTTTATCTTTGACACTCTCTATAAGAAATGATGACATGGACACTTCAGTTGTGTATGACCATATTTCAGATCTTCTACAGCCAGGAGATGTTTTTGCATTGGTTGCACCGCAAGGGAATGATGAGAGGTCAGATTATTGGTTAGCACATTGTGTATGAGGTAAATAGAAGCTTGTACAACCAATGATAGATGGTGATGGTTTCACATATCATATTGGTTTAGTTGTTGTTGCGAGAACATGGTTGCGAACATACATGATTAGAAAGAATGGAATTCCCGCATTTGAAGACTATGAGAAGCACAAAACTATTCTCATGTATTCACACCTTGTTATAGCAACAAATGTCAAGTTGTCAAAGCATCAAGGAAGACCAAAGACAAAAGAACTTTGGACTATTAGTACTTGTGATCATGAAGCACTATTGGAGACCTTGAAGCAAAGAGATGACCCTTCAGGAACACTTGACTAGGTAATAAGTTAACTTAGTGCATTGTTTTCTAATTTCATTAAGCTTAATTTCAATACATTAATTTCCCCTTTCTTAGATTGTATTTTGAGTCAATAAACTTGGTTTTGTATGTGGATTGTAACTTGTGCAAGAGCACCTATGAAGACACCTATGGTCACCATGGATCCAATCAGAGATAGAAGGACAAAAGGATCCTTAATGGTTAATTGAGATCTTTTGAAGCCTATAATGGCAATTTGTAACAATCAATTTGATTTAAAAGTTAAATGTCCTAGAAGTCTTGATAAGGACTTATGACCAAAATCATGTATGGGTGGCCAATAGTGCCAACAAGGGATCTTACATGTCATTTACTTATGTCATATGCATGGTTTGAGTTCTTACATGTTTGATTGTTGTTTCTAATGCTTTAAGGATATTATTTTTTAATATTTCAAACAATCTATAGAAGTTAAACCTCAAACATAATAAGCTCCGTGAACAGGGTATTCCAGAGTAAAGAAAAACAAATGTCCTAATATTCAGTCTTTGTTATTGGGTTTTGGGAGGGGTGGCAGAATATTAAAAATAATTGAATTTTAGTAGAGTGTTGACTGGCTTAATCATGATTAGTTTCACAGTTCAAATTTCAAACATACCGCTAACAGTCATTGCAATGGAATTGGGTCAAGAAAAGAAGTGTGCATGCTTTCCCATTTGGGTCTTCTCTTGTTTCAGAATGAAAACCTAATTGTTTCCACTGCAGACAAGGACATGTTCCCAAGGACTACTTACTCAATCTATAAAACACAACTACTTGCACATTGCCTAGTGTACCATAATGCATTGTGTGTTTTATGGTCTGCAAGTGATGTGTTTTCTAAGTTTGCACAGGAGAGTAAAAGGGTTAAATTTTTTATTACTGAAAATGGTGTGGACTATAAGTTGGTGGTTCACTTTCATGACATTGTAAACTCTAGTGACAACCCTGTTTCACCCATGGAGTCACTGGAACACTCACAACCATGCTCGACCCAAGTGACCCCAAGGTGCACTAAGCACGATTATGCAACGATCTTCTGAGGCTCATATCTCAAACCTCATGAGAGGTATCAACAAACCACTAGGGGCTACAGGATCATGATTCCAAGGTCTACAATAACTTCTCTTAGTTTTGGGTGATTCGACTTCGTTTGCATTTGGCAAGGCGATCTCAGTCGATGCCAAAACTTGCAGTGAGGGTTAGTTAAAATTAGCTCAGCAGTGTATCTTTCAAACCATCCATCCTAGCATTGAACCAGCTACTCCATTGGTTCTGGTTGGCTGAGTAAATGCCAATGACAACCCCATTTCACCCACGAAGTCACTAGAACGCTCACAACCATGCTCAACCCAAGTGACCCCAAGGTGCACTAAGCACGATTGGGCAGAGATCTTCTGAGGCTCGTATCAAAGACCTCGTGAGAGGTATTGAAAAACCATCAAAGGCTATGAGATCATGTTTTCGGGGTCTACAATAACCTCTCTTAGTTTTGGGCGATTTGAATTCGTTTGCATTTGGCAAGGTGATCTCATTTGATGCCAAAACTTGCAATGAGGGTCAGTTGAAAGTAGCTTAGCATTGTATCTTTCAAACTGTCCATCTTGGCATCAAACCATGTGCTCCATCAGCTCCACTTGGCTGAATAAACACCAGTGACAACCCTATTTTTCCCACGGAGTCATTGGAATGCTTGCGACCACACTCAACCCAAGTGACCCCAAGGTGCACTAAGCATGATTGGGTAGCGATCTTTCAAGGCTCTTATCTCAAACCTCATGAGAGGTATTGACAAACTGTCAAGGGCTATGGGATCATGTTTCCAAGGTCTCCAATAACCTCTCTCAGTTTTGGGCAATTCGATTTCATTTGCATTTGGCAATGAGATCTCAGTCGATGCCAAAACTTGTAGTGAGGGTCAGTTGAAAGTAGCTCAACAATGTATCTTTCAAACCATATGTCCTAGCATCAAACCATCTACTCCATCAGCTCTAGTTGACCAGTTGAACACTAGTGACAACCCTACTCCACCCACAAAGTCACTGGAACGCTCGCGACCACGCTTGACCCAAGTGAGCCCAAGGTGCACTAAGCATGATTGGGAAGCGATCTTTTGAGGCTTGTATCTTAGACCTCATGAGAGGTATTGACAAACCATTAGGGGCTACGAGATCCTATTTTTGACGTCTACAATAACCTCTCTTAGTTCTGGGCGATTTGACTTCATTTGCATTTGGCAAGGCGATCTCAGTCTTTTCCAAAACTTGCAGTGAGGGTCAGTTAAAAGTAGCTCAGCAGTGTATCTTTCAAACTGTCTGTCTTGGCATCGAACCGTCTACTCCATCAGCTCTGGTTGGCCAGGTAAACACCAGTGACAACCCCGTTCTGCCCATGGAGTCACTGGAATGCTCGTGACCATGCTCGACCCAAGTGACCCCAAGGTGCACTAAGCACGATTGGGTAGCGATCTTTTGAGGCTCGTATCTTAGACCTCGTGAGAGGTATTGACAAACCATTAGAGGATATGAGATTGTGTTTCCGAGGTCTACAATAACCTCTCTCTCTTAATTTTGGGTAATTTGACTTCGTTTGCATTTGGCAAGGCAATCTTGGTCGATGCCAAAATTTGCAATGAGGGTCAATTGAAAGCAGCTCAACAACATATCTTTCAAACCGTTCGTCCTGGCATCAAACTGTCTGCTCCATTAGCTCTGGTTGGCCAGGTAAACGCCAATGACAACCCCGTTCTACCCATGGAGTCACTGGAACGCTCGCGACCACGCTCGACCCAAGTGACTCCAAGGTGCACTAAGTGTAGACTAGGATTTGAGTGTGCACCTAAACCTGTTTTGAAGGCCAAAGACAAACAAACATCATAGCATATAATCAAATCAAATTTAATGGTAAACAAACTAAAATCAAAGCCACCTCAGTTTAAGCCTAAAATGGATGCGCCCATGCACCGTTTGATATGCTTGGATATAGATGGATGTGGGTGTGCAAACTCAAGCACTTGGAGCATGCAAATTAGGATGATTTGAGGATCAAAAAGACCCAAAATGACACAAAATAGGTATGAGGAACCTATTTTGCCTCAAAGGCCTCAAGAACACACAAATATGCAAAGCTAAAAGATGAACTAAGATTGATTTAAACAAGAAATGAATCTATGTTAATCCAATTAAGCTAATTTAGATGTGATTTAAGCTTGGAAATGATCTAAAATGATGAGTTTATGCTTATGCTAGAATGAAAATGGCATTATAACTTTGCTATTGAGTTTGAGAGTTGAAAGATGAGAGAGGATGGTTTGCTCAAAGAAGTGAGGCTATTTATAGGAAAAGGAAAGGTCTTGGGTTAAAAGTATGAGTCAGAGTTAGGGCTAAGGTTAGGGTTGAGTCAAGGACAAGTGTCAAGGGAGGATTGAGTTGAAAGTTTGAGGGCATGTGCACAATTTGGTAAATGTGCCCAAGGCCAAGAGGTGGCAAGGAAGGGATAAGAAGGTCTTAAATGCATAATGAATGCATGTAAGAAAGATAAGGATGGCTTAAATGCATCCTTAAATGCATTTGCAAGAGGTGGCCAAGAGGTGTCAATCCTTGTTGACTAAGGAGGATGACTAAGAGGAGGTTAGCATAAGTTTTGGTAAACCTTTTGCTAATGGAATGTGACAAGATTAGAAAGGGGATTAGGATTAGGATTAGGAGAAAGGGATGGGCAAGTGGCTTTTGGTGAGATTTAGATATTTATTAAAGGTAAATTTAATAAATATTAAATATCTAGGCTTAGGGTTTGAAGGGACTAGTTTAGGGATTTGACCCATTTAGAGGAAGGTTTAGGACTTTCTAGAAGAGTTTAGTGCTCTTTAGAATTTTGGCCAACTTTGGGATAAAAAATAAATTAAAAATAAATTAATTTATTTTTGAAGTTTTTGGTCAATTTATTAATTAAATAATTAATAAATTAGGGATAATGTCCAAATGACATTTTTAGGCTAGATTCCTTAATTAAAGATTTTTAATTAAGAGAGAGGGATTTAATGCCATAAAAATAAATTAATTAATTAAATAAATAATTAATTAATAAATGATGATGTCATCAAGGATTTTCAGAAAACAAAAATAATTTATTTTCTGAAGGATTTTTCGGTGTCTACATTTTGCCCCTCTTTGATGCGATGCCGCAAGTGGCATGGCGTCAAAGACAAGAAAACAAGATGCCAATGCTAGAATCAAAAGAAGAGGGTATGACGCGCGGGGGGATTGGAAGAAAGAGGATACATGCCTTGGTGGGACAAAATCATGGAAGATGCACCCAGTGGGACAAGGAGAAAGAGGGATTATGCCCTGGGATAGAGTGTGCCCGACAGGACGAGGAAGGAAGGGCCTAGGAAGAAAGGGGAGATAAATAACCTCACTTCTATAAGCAAAAGGTGGATGATATGCAAGATGAGATGGAAATGCAAGATGCAAGATGCAGCTGTATGCAAAGATGCAAGATTAATCTATATGATAAATGCAAGGGACCAGATAGCTCCAAGTGCAAACGGGAGTGCACAACCTAGATTTAATATAGCTATGTTAGAGACCTGCTAAGGATACTGGGATCACGAGGCCTGTCAACAACGTCGCAGAGGACTGACGAGGATTGACGCTAAACAAACACACAGGGTTGCCCCAACATCACACATGAAGCGCAGAGGCGACATGGCAGAACCGATGCTGAAGGAACCACAAACACACAACTGACTCACAGGCAGAAGCGAAAGATCAAAAGACCTTGCCCCAGATTATCCGCACACGCAGCACACCGTGATATAATGAATCGTGGTGACCCTGGTGGGATAAAGAGAAGCCAAAAAGATTAACAAGATCAAAAAGACAAAACCCAAGATCAAAATGATAACTCCAAAAAGACATCCTTTGCCAAGGAGAGAGATTAGGTTTGATTGATGGTGGGAAGATTGGTCGGACAGGAGGAACGATATATCCTCAAGGACCAAGATGGAAGATTAGGTCAGACAGGAGGAATGATATATCCTCAAGGACCCATGGGTTGGTGAGAGAATAAGTGTAGTTGTTCACTGGCAAAAGCTGAAGTTCAAGGAATAATCAGGATGAGCAAGGATAAGTCGACAATTGATGTTGCTGAAGCACAAGGCCCGAGTGGGACTAAAATTTTTCTGAGGCTGGGGATGGGACAAGATATTCCTGATCAAATGCTGCTGCAGGACGGACAAGGACTAAGACAAAGGATGGGTCCTAAAGACACAAATGTACAAATGAGCTTAGGTGGAGACACGACTGACGCTATGGTACAAGACTCAAGAATAGGATATACAAAGAACCTGGGGATGAAGCTGACAACTTCAAAGATATGCAAGATGGTGCCCCAGCTAGGTTGGAAGGCCAAGATGGACTGGCAGCGGATGATGCGTCCTGAAATGACATGGATTTGGGAAGAACATATCCCAATGATGATGATTGGATCGAGATCAAGGCTTGCTACAAGATGAAGGATGCGATTTCATCAGTTAGCTTGATCTTGGATGTTGGATAGCTAGAAGAGATGGATAGGTTGGGAAGATTGCTAGCAAGGTGTGGATAGGGATGAATGGCATTGGATTGCAATGAGGTTGGCCTATAGCTAGATACCAATGACAAGAGAAGATACTAGGTGTTGGAAAGATGGAGGAAAATGCTGAGGATGGGGAGGATGGAACTGCTAGAAGATTTGGATGGAGGAAGATTCGGGGAGATTGGATGGTGGAACTGTTAGAGGATTTTGAAGATGGAAAAGCTGCTTGGAGGATGAAAAGCTAGTGGAAGATGGAAAGCTGGTGGAAGATTACCAAGTGTCAACAAAATGAGCTGTTGTTTTCCCAATGGAGGATCAGTGATAGGATTGCGTCAACCTAGGATAGACTGATGATCTTCGATCAACTGGATTCTTGTCAATACAAGCCAATCTCTTGCTCGAGATGATAAGGCTATGCAAGGACAATGTTTTGATTTCTTTAAGACAACACGTTGTGCCAAAAAGAGGATGATTTCTGATTTAGGATAAGGGATGGAAACAACTCAAAGGGCTGGAACATGATAATGACTGTGGATTTGGAGCTCTGGATTTTGGTGCAAAAGATGGTGAATCTGCTTTCTGCTGTGGATGGTGGATGTTGGATTCTGATAAAGGATATGGGACGCTGAGTTGGTTTGCTGGTGGATCAAGATAGAGGATGCTGGAGGAACTGCTGATGGATTAAGATAGAGGAGTGCTGGAAGGATTGGATGGTGGTTGGTTTGGATTTGGATAGAGAAATTGCTGAGGATTTTGGGAGATGGAAGATTTAGATTTGGATAGCCTCCAAGGAATATGTCACCAAGGAAGAGGATGCCCCCTATTTAAGATAGTTCATGTGTTTTAAAGGCATCGTGTATGCTTGGACGGAAGATATGCCAACAAGAGGATGAGGAAGGATGGAAGCTAGGATGAAAGGATTGGATAGAGGATATGTAGCTGAAAGGTGCAATGGATGCCAAGGAGGTGCCCAAAAGCATGTACATCTGATAGTCTCTGTTTTTGTCATCAAGATCCAATGGAAAATGAAGGAAGTGAGAGACAAAAGGGGATGGAGAACATGTTGGATAAGAGGTGATAGAAAGGAAGCCCCTAACTGCAGAAAGGAATTAGGGGGGGGCACTACGCATGGCGCCTATTTGCCAGGTTTTCACCATGGTACTTGTCCAAGGCGCTTGAATTGCCAAGTTTTCACCAGAGGACGAATGTTTTTCTCTTGATTTTTGCTTTGTTGATAATTTGCTCCTTTGATTTATCCAATTTTTATGGATTTTTGTGTTTTTTCCTTGACTTTGTGCTGATCTTGCTGATTTGTTGCTGAGCTTGTGCTGATATGCATTGATACTTCTGATTTTGTTTGGATGTGTTGCTGATTCGGTGCTGATATGCACTGACATTTTGATTTGTTACTGAAGCTCTGATTTAATGCTGTCGTGCTTGCTGATCAGCTGATGTCGCCGTTTTGGCGCTTCCTCTTGATTAGATGGTGACCTTTTGATTTGTCACTGATATTCTGATGGTGTTGCTGATTCTTTGATTGGATGTTCCCTTATGATTTGATGATGGCCCTGCTGTTTTTTATTTTGCACAGATATTTTGATGTTGTTGCTAACTCTCTGATGTGGCGCTGAGTTTTGTGCTGATTTTGGTGCTATCATGCGATTTGATGTTGATCTTCTGAGAGATTCTTCACTGATTTTCTGATGTGGATTGCTGATTTTCTGATGTTGTCGGCTTGTCATGGGGATCCATTGCTAGATGATGGACGACAAGCTTAAGATCACACCTAGGCATGTGCATATGACCATGCTAAGTTGATAATTGACTCCTCAGAGCAAGGCACTTAAGGTCATGATTCACTTTCTGTCAGGTTAACCTCCATGTAGATGAGCCACAAACATCCTTCTGTACCCAAGTTGATTTAGCTTGGTTTCTGCAATGTTGATAGGGAACTATCATGTGTTGTTATCCCAGATAGGAGGAAGAGGCAAAGCTCCATCTTCTAGCACTTGAATTGCCAAGTTTTCACTAGAAGATACGCCCTTTATTGTTACTATTTTGGAATCAGAATGTGCCCCAGAAGGGTTTTCACATAAAGACTCATGATTTTGCCTTTGCTTTTTTAACTTTTGCGACTAAAGCTTGCCTCTTCCCCAAAATATGCTTCTGTTTTAAGCTGATAGGCATATGTTGATGCTAAAGCCTGATTGCCTGTTGACTTTGCTGATTTCTCTAATTTGTCATTGATTTCCCTTTGCTGTTTTAGATGTGCTGACTGATCTTTGCTGACTTTCCTCACTGATTTCTTCTGATTGTGTGCCTGGATGTTGGTACAACTGTAGCAGGACAGGGGGGATCATGCAAAGTCATGGATTAGATGGGGGAGATGGGAAAGATGGTGGTAGAAAGTGTTTGGATGGAAGGATGGAAAGTGATCAAGATAGGGGGATGTTGTCAGGATCAACATTGGCACATGTTGCGAGGAAGATGGATGATTGGATGTGGAAGATAGAGATAGATGTGATGGAGGATTTATGCTAGAGGATGGAGGAGATGGAGGGGAAGATTGAGGAGCTGGGAGATGGGCAACGTTGGATGCCATTGTGGATGTTTTTGTTAGATGGATTACATCTTTTTGCTTTGGGATCCACATCATTTTTGTTTTAGCTTTAGTGTGCCTTTGCGGCCATTGGTGGGCATCAGATTGTGCTTTTTCTTTGCTAGGCCTTTGTGGCCATGTTATAGATTTTGCTTGGACTTTGCTAGGTTTTCGGAGCCATTGGGGTGCTTTAGCATGCCTGATTGGCTCTTTGCTGGGCCTTTGCGGCGCATTTGATTGCCTGATTGGAGCTTGCATTGATTGACCATGTCGATTAGACTGGACATGGTAATCGTCATTGGGCCTTTGCAGCCATTGGGATGCATTAGATTTGGCATTTGCTTTGATGGGCCTTTGTGGCCAGTGGTTTGCTTTGGCTTGCTTGATCGGATTTTGCTTTGATTGTGCATGTCGATTAGAATGGACATAACAATCCTGGGATTTTTGTGGATTTTTCCCTTTATTCATGCGCGATATGGCATCCAAGTTGCGAGGAGCATTGGGAGGAATATGAGGAGTTGTCTGGGATGGAGGAAATTTGGATGGAGAGATGGAAGGAGATTGGTAGATAGGATATGTGGACATGTGTCGTTGTTGATCTTGACTAGGGATGCTTGGATGTTGGATAAAAGGCTGAGTAGGATAAGATGGAGGATGATATTTTGGGATATAAGGTCCCAAAATGGATTTGCTGGGTAACGGAGATGTGCTGAAAGACTTTGGGACATAGGGACCCAAAATGGATGGGGAGGATGAAGGAGGAATATGATAGGTTTTCCTCAGTTGTAACGATGGAGGAGGAGGAATTGCATTGTGGGCTTTGAAAGATGTTTTGTTGGTTTTGAATGGATGTTTGAACTTTGCCTTAGCTGTACCAACATTTTTGGATGAAGTACCTTTCGCTGATGTGGAGGGAGTGTCCTCTTCTAGTGTGCAACCAATTCCATAGCCTTTTGGATGTTTCTTGCCTTGAATAGGCTGTATATTTCCCTGTTCGTGAGTGCCAAGGCCTTTGTCTTGATAGTTCCATCTTTTCAACATTTTATCCAGACAAGGATATTTTTGACTTGGGGTGAATGACAAACAGCCATTTTCTGGTTCTCTGATGGAAGATAGGAAGCTGATTTCTTCTTCTTCAAGTGGTTTGCCTTTGACAAATGTTAGTTTTCCAAGTGGATAGAGTGATGGCAGCTGTTTAGTTTGGACTGGCGGATCCTCAAGAGGAGAGGATAGGATGCTGGGATTTTGACTAGGATTGGGGGATGGTAAAGGAGCTTCAGTTGGAGAAACTAGGATGATAGGATCTTGGATTGGAGGAATTGGGATTGTAGGATTTTGGATCGGAAGACTTGGGATTGTAGGATTTTGGATAGGAGGTGATGGGAGAAGAGAAGGGATTGGATCTTGATTTTCTTCTGTGAGTAGTTCATCATGCTTTTGGCCAAGATCTTGATAGGATAGGATTTGTGTAGATAGAGGATTGGGGGATGTATGGATGGACTCTTCAGAGGGAGTGGATAGAAGGATTGGGAACTCTGCTGATGGGGTGTCTGGAAGAAGGAAGAACTCTTCAGATGGTATGGATAAAAGGATGGAAGATCTTTCAGATGCAATGGTAGGAAGAAGGGTGAACTCATGAGGTTCTTCAGATATGCTTTGGGTAATGCCAGAAGGAGGCAGTGCTAATTGGATAGAGACTTTAGATGGAGGGGTCTCAACAATGCTGGGGGATGGAAGAAGATCATCGATTAGGATAGATGGAGGACAGATAACAGATGGGAGCGCTAGATAGGCCACATCAAGGATGGCTTCATATGAAGATTTGCTCAGCTCTTTTTTGTTTGGTTCTTCAACTTCTGGTGTGGGATTTGTTATTGGCTCTTCCTTGCGTTCTGTTATTAGTTTCCTTGGAGACTTTTGCGGTGAAGAAGAATTGGAAGGTGGAGGAGATGGGGAGCTTGGATGATCCCTGCATGAAGGTGGGGATCATGCCTGGGTAGATGCTCGCGAAGGAGGAGAGAAAGAAGGGAACACCCATGAAAAAGATGACTTTGAAAAGGGAGCTTTGGGTTTTGCTTGAGGGGTGATGTAGCTGCAGCGGTTTGAAGGGATGACGGTGCTGAAAAGATGGGGGTGATGGTTTGAGGTACAAGATATGAAGCGGGTTGAGGGGAGCATTCTGCTTGAGGGAAGAGACTTTTGGTAATGTGGTTTGGAAGAGAGGATGGTGGTTTGGGACAGGATGGAGGATTGGGGAAAAGGATAGGAAGACTAGAATCTTGGTTTTCAGAATGTTTTGGAGGATGGGTAGATGGAGGCCTTAGATAAGGAAAGTAATGTGAAGCACTTCTAAGGGATGATGGTGACTGGGATATGACCATAGCAGAAGGTGGAGGCCTGAAAGGAGCATATGGAAGAGGTTTGGGTTGAAGACAAGGGTATGCTGGGGATGGATAAGATACTGGGTTTGCTTTGCCGAGGACATGAAAATAAGTGCTAGCCTTGCCGAGGACATGAAAGGGAGTGCTAGGAGATAAGCGCGAAGGCATGGTTGGCTAGATTGGAGGAATGATGGAACGCTGGGGGTTGCTTGGAGCAAACTGGCTGAAATAGGCATCATGGTCTACAAGACCTTCATCATCATTAGGATCGATTGGACAGAGAGGAGAGATATCATAACCAAACTCATTATAGATTTGAGACATGCTGACTTTGCGAATGAGTTGGATAAGGAGGAAGGATGAAGATGGTTTGGAAGACTAAGACTTAGATTGGGATGACTGACGGAAGCAGACTAGGATTGGATTTAGCTCAAGATTGGAAGAAGATGATTTTCCAGAAGAAGACAGACAAAGGGATGGGAGATGACCAAGTTTTGGGATGGCTGCTCTGATTGTCCTTCGAACCAAGTTATAGATCTGCTTGATGTTTTTCCATTGGCAAAGGATTTGATAAAAGCAATCTTCACAAAGGACAAAGCAACTTTGTGAGATACAAACAAGATAAAAGACTCTGATAAATGCTTTCGAAAAAGTGTATGTTTCAACAAGTGTTTTCACAGAGTCTTTGACTGTCAAGCACTTCAAACAGATCTACCTAAGGAAGGTGAGTATCAAAATCGCTTGCCCACAACTTGGTATCCCCTAGAAAGGAATACAAATGGTGAGTAATCTTGAGGCGACCCGGTAAACCCCTTGGAATCGGTCCTTGCACAAGGATTTTGATACTTTCGGATGTAGATAGGGTAGCCTCTAGTTTATCAGGTTTTTAATAGTTCCGTGGAGTCTCCATACCTGGTTATGCTGACCGCTCGTGACTCACTTAAGAGCCTTGCCAATAATGCTGGGGGAGAGGAATGTTTACCATCTCCAGACATGTGTTTGGCACGAACGCCCGGCGATTAGGAGATATAAGTGATTCTTTTGGACTTCACTTATTTGTATACCCGCCGGAGGGGATACCAGTTTGAGGTCGTTCTCCGAGGAGGAAGCGCTTCTCCTTGGACAGGCCTCGCTAAAAGTAGAACAGGTGAACTTGTCCAAGTTCAAATGTTCCACGTTGCTTACTCTAACAAGGATTATGCAAGAATTAAAAAATTCCTACATGCACATCAAGCAGATTTTGTTCATTTTCCCAAATTTGATTAAGTGATGTTTGAACTTTGAAATGAAGACACTCGTGATTAGATTTTGATTTGTTCCTTTCTCCAAAATGTAAATGATTTGAATGGTTGCAAGTTCTTTCCTTTTGTGCATTCAAGATTTGATTAGCGAGTTGATTTAAGAACTTTGAAAAAGCTTTGTTTTATCCCTTAGATCACTCAAGATTGAATTTGTTTGCTTGCTTTGAAATCTGAAATAAGAGAGGGAATAGAGTTGTTCGTTCCTTTAGTGCATTCGAGATTGAGTTAGCTTTTCAAAATGACAATGACATTCTAGGACCTAAGTTCATTTCCTTAATGTCATTCAAGATTTTGTTTTTGACCTTTGCTGTAATAAAAGAAATGAAAAACTAGTCCCAAGCAGCTCAAGACAAAAAAAACAAAAAGCGACACTGTCCAGCTTATAGGCGACGCTGGAAAGTGCAGAAGCGACATTTCATTTTTACAAGCGACATTCTGTACCTCAAAAGGCGACAGATAAATATGCAGAGGCGTGATTTCTTTCGTCACAGGCGTGATTTCTTTTAATCCAGGCGACCAAAAAGAATTCTGGGACGGAACAAAAGTTATTGATCACGGGAAAATCTCAGTTATGCAGGCGTGAAAACAGAGCTCATAGGCGTCATTTCTTTCCTCAAAGGCGTGATTTCATTGCAAGAAGGCGTGACTGGATTGTCTGTAGGCGACATTTCTTTTCATGAAGGTGACATTTCTTTGCTTGAAGGCGACATTTAATTGCTGTAGGTGACATTTAATTGCTTGAAGGTGACATTTCATTTGTTTCCTGCAAATACAAGCATATAAAGTATAATCTCATCAAAATGATTGTGGTTTGTGTCCCACCGGGCGTGCCAGAATGTAGACTAGGATTTGAGTGTGCACCTAAACCTATTTTGAAGGCCAAAGACAAACAAACGTCATAGCATATAATCAAATCAAATTTAATGGTAAACAAACTAAAATCAAAGCCACCTCAGTTTAAGCCTAAAACGGATGCGCCCATGCACCGTTTGATATGCTTGGATATAGATGGATGTGGGTGTGCAAACTCAAGCACTTGGAGCATGCAAATTAGGATGATTTGAGGATCAAGAAGACCCAAAATGACACAAAATAGGTATGAGGAACCTATTTTGCCTCAAAGGCCTCAAGAACACACAAATATGCAAAGCTAAAAGATGAACTAAGATTGATTTAAACAAGAAATGAATCTATGTTAATCCAATTAAGCTAATTTAGATGTGATTTAAGCTTGGAAATGATCTAAAATGATGAGTTTATGCTTATGCTAGAATGAAAATGGCATTATAACTTTGCTATTGAGTTTGAGAGTTGAAAGATGAGAGAGGATGGTTTGCTCAAAGAAGTGAGGCTATTTATAGGAAAAGGAAATGTCTTGGGTTAAAAGGATGAGTCAGAGTTAGGGCTAAGGTTAGGGTTGAGTCAAGGACAAGTGTCAAGGGAGGATTGAGTTGAAAGTTTGAGGGCATGTGCACAATTTGGTAAATGTGCCCAAGGCCAAGAGGTGGCAAGGAAGGGATAAGAAGGTCTTAAATGCATAATGAATGCATGTAAGAAAGATAAGGATGGCTTAAATGCATCCTTAAATGCATTTGCAAGAGGTGGCCAAGAGGTGTCAATCCTTGTTGACTAAGGAGGATGACTAAGAGGAGGTTAGCATAAGTTTTGGTAAACCTTTTGCTAATGGAATGTGACAAGATTAGAAAGGGGATTAGGATTAGGATTAGGAGAAAGGGATGGGCAAGTGGCTTTTGGTGAGATTTAGATATTTATTAAAGGTAAATTTAATAAATATTAAATATCTAGGCTTAGGGTTTGAAGGGACTAGTTTAGGGATTTGACCCATTTAGAGGAAGGTTTAGGACTTTCTAGAAGAGTTAGTGCTTTTTAGAATTTTGGCCAACTTTGGGATAAAAAATAAATTAAAAATAAATTAATTTATTTTTGAAGTTTTTGGTCAATTTATTAATTAAATAATTAATAAATTAGGGATAATGTCCAAATGACATTTTTAGGCTAGATTCCTTAATTAAAGATTTTTAATTAAGAGAGAGGGATTTAATGCCATAAAAATTAATTAATTAATTAAATAAATAATTAATTAATAAATGATGATGTCATCAAGGATTTTCAGAAAACAAAAATAATTTATTTTCTGAAGGATTTTTCGGTGTCTACACTAAGTACGATTGGGCAGCGATCTTCTGAGACTTGTATCTCAGACCTCATGAGAGGTATCAACAAACCATCAAGGGCTATGAGATCATCTTTACGAGGTTTACAATAACCTCTCTTGATTTTGGGTGATTCAACTTCGTTTGCATTTGGCAAGGCAATCTCAGTCGATGCCAAAACTTGCAGTGAGGGTTAGTTGAAAGTAGCTCAGCAGGGTATCTTTCAAACCGTACATCCTAGCATCAAACTGTCTGCTCCATCGACTCTTGTTGGTCAGGTAAATGGCAGTGACAACCCCATTCCACCCACGGAGTCATTGGAACGCTCACTACCATGCTCGACCCAAGTGATCCCAAGGTGCACTAAGCACGATTGGGCAGTGATCTTCTGAGGTTCATATCTCAGACCTCGTGAGAGGTATCAACAAACCGTTAGGGGCTAAAAGATTTTGTTTCCAAGGTCTACAATAACCTTTCTTAATTTTGGGTGATTCGACTTTGTTTGCATTTGGCAAGGCGATCTCAGTCGATGCCAAAACTTGCAGTGAGAATCAGTTGAAAGTAGCTCAGCAATGTATCTTTCAAACTGTCCTTCCTAGCATCGAACCATCTGCTCCATTGGCTCCGGTTGGCCAGGTAAGCGCAGTGACAACCCCGTTCCACCCACAGAGTCACTAGAACGCTCGCGACCACACTCGACCCAAGTGACCCCAAGGTGTACTAAGCATGATTGGGCAGTGATCTTTCAAGGCTTGTATCCCAGACCTCGTGAGAGGTATTGACAAACCATTAAGGGCTATAGGATCATGTTTTTGAGGTCTACAAAAACCTCTCTCAGTTTTGGGCGATTTGACTTCATTTGCATTTGGCAAGGCGATCTCAGTCGATGCCAAAACTTGCAGTGAGGGTTAGTTGAAAGTAACTCAGCAATGTATCTTTCAAACCGTCTGCTCCATCGGCTCCATTTGGCTGGGTAAACGCCAGTGACAACCCTGTTCCACCCACAAAGTCACTTGAAAACTCGCGACCACGCTCGACCCAAGTGACACCAAGGTGCACTATCACTGGAGCATGCCTTAAATGAAAAATTGTGGTTTTTATACGTGAGTCCAGCTGTGTTCTGATTGAGGAAGTTAACATTTAGAGAGGTGGTTTGTAAATCTGAAGAGACTGACTGTCCCTTTGGGTGGGAGGTATAATGGTATGAAACATAAGAACATAGGAAATCTATAGAAGTTAAACCTCAAACATAATAAGCTCCATGAATAGGGTATTCCAGAGTAAAGAAAAAAAATGCAACTTCAACAAGATATAATTTAAATCATAATGATAATCATAGTCAAGATATAACTTCACCATTCAATTCCATAAATATGAATAATAAATATGTATACAAAAGATGATGCAAATATAACATAAAAATGAACATGTTCTATATATAGAAAGTATCAAATGTATCAAAAGTATCTCCATATACAAATATGGCACATGCCATTTCAAAATGTCTAGAAAATCAATGTTTCAAGGTGTACAGTGTGGCATATATGCCATCTCAAAATGTGCCAAGTGGCATCTCTAAATGGCCACAAAACTAAAACTACATCCTATGCCATAGGGGGATCATCAAAATGTAGCCTCTTTGAAGAAGTGTATGGCTCTGATTGATCCTACATCAAAAATGAGTTCAAACCCAAGTTAGATTGCTTAGTTTATATGATTTGTACACACACACACACACACACACACACACACACATATATATAATTCATAATTCAAACACTAATTTAATTAAAATTATAACTAAATACAAATATATGTACCTGGCCTCTCAGTTGCCTAACATGATCAGATGTCCTAGCATAAGTGTTTGGTAGCGAAGGGACCATGCCAACAATACCAACTCCGACCTATAAATATATATTTGCAATAATGAGATTAGTAGAGTGGTGCAACATAGAGTAATAAATCTACAAAATAGGATGATAGAATAATAAAATTACAAATTGATTGAACTAAAATTAAAACTTACATCTTTTGATCCCTTCTTTGGAATAGTGGGCTGGGTCAACAAAGATATGAAAGATTCTCGTGGGCCCTCCCTCACACTGGGAGTAACCTATGAGAGTAAAAAGATTGTCAATTAAATATATAAATGTACCTCATCATAACAACCCTGGTTACAAAATATAAATAACAATATGTAAAAGTCTATGTACAATTGGGCTATCACTCTGAATCGAGATGCCTGTCAGCCTAGGCTCCCGAACCCATGTCGAGACATCATCAAGAGCCACACCCTATACAATAAAGTGCAAGTAAAATATTTATTACTACACACAAGTGGCATACATATGCATGCATAATTAATCTTAAACAATTAATTACCTTTCCTTTGTCGACACTTGATGAAGGAACCCCCTCGTGCCCCTCACTGACATCAGCTGTAGTCTGCAAGAGTACAATAAGATGACAATATATTAGTAAATGTATGAATTTTATTGCTCTAATTGATAGAGATTTAAGCATGTACACCAAATGATATAAAAACCTAATGGGTACATAATTTATAATATATCGTATAGGCATCAAGGCCAAATGAAATGGCCGAAAGTGTGGAGTCATCCACCTGTCTCAACTCCTCCTCTGTCATCGACTGAACATAAATGGAAAAAATATATATACATAAGTGCATGCAATCATTAAAACTAATCTAAATAAATAAATTATTTTTAAATTAAATAAGTCATGTGACAAATTTATTTATAATGTTTACTCTTACCGTATCAACAGGAGTCCATGGCTCTGCGTACACCTCCTAAGCACTCTCATGAGATGTAGATGCTCCATGAGGTGTTGCAGCCTCTGCAACTGCATCTCCTATATCCTCCTCATCAATAACATACTAATATGTGTCAGCATCAATAAGCGGTCCGAGGCACATATTCTTGCATATAATGCAAATATGGGGCTCACATACATGTGAACTCTAGCGAGATGTCAATGCGCCAACATCATCCACACCAAGAGGCAACACTGACTTGGTCTGTGTGATCAATTGATCACTCAGCAAATGAATGGCCCTAATAGTCTGTGAGGTAGCTTCTGCAATGATATCGGGAAGCTGCACTGGAGGAGGGGGTGTGACATTAGTGGGGGGGACGAAGGTAGTGGCCTTTTTGCGCTGGGCAAATGGCCTAGTTTGAGGAGCTCCTCTGCCTACGCCCATGTTGGGCCTCATGCTAAAATAATTAACATTGTGACCAAGCACAAACTCAGCATACAATTTTTTTATGAAATAGAAAGGGAGCTTAAAATTGCTATGGGGTGGTTTATCAAAAACCATCCACCAGAGATCCCAAAAGTGTGTGCGCGTTGCTTCATTTGTGCACCATTTTATTGATAATTTGAGCTTTTTGGGGTCAACTTGTAATCCAGTTTTAGGATTCACAAAAAGGGAGGCTATATCTTCCTTGGTTATATTAAGGGCCACAATCCCATCATGGTCAAGCCTATCATCAAATTGGGCGTGCATATCATCACGCCAATGAAGAGTAGCATTATGTTGCCGCATGAGTGTGTCAATGTTTTCAACAATAGTATTTAGGGTGGCAAGCATGGGACCTAATGTAGGTATATTCTGATGTGTTTTGGAAACCTCGTATTGTGTTCAAATTATCTTGTATCAAATCTTCTAAAGATCGAGGGTTTTGAGACAAGGGATTGTTTTGGGGATCATTATTTGGTGCGGGAGGGTTATTTTCTTCATTGTTGTCAACCATGCTTGATTAAATTAAAAACAAATCTAAATTTCAATTTGATTTCATTTATTATTACAAAAATAAATACAAAACCCTATTTCAACCAAAAAAACTACATTTAGCATCAAAATGAAATAAAATAATCAAAATATACAAAGAATTTACTTACCGTATATACTGCGGAGTTGAATTTGTTGTTGGGGAAATCAGATACCTGAAAAAATCAAGTATCAGATATATAGAGTCGTTTTACAAACCTAAAAACAATGAGAGAAATGAGAAACATGGACCGCAGGTTTAGATTTATGCCATAGGTTTCGGGTACCCAATTAGGATTGTGCTTTGGTGTCAGGTTTGCCTCGGTGTACTGACACCCAGGCCTACTAAAAAGTCAACACGCATTTTCATGCACTTTTAGACGAGTGAAAAGTGAATATTTTTCACATCGCCACTTTTTGGCCCCTCATGATCTTACACATACCCTGGGATGAGATTTTCTAATTTCTTGCAAGTTTTTCTCTTGTCATGGTGCTCTTCTTGTTTTTGCTCTTCTCTTTTGGGGCTTTTAGTGATTTTTGGAAATGAGACCAATATTTTGGTTTGGAGCAATTTGTAGTTTTTTTGGCATAGATTTGGATGGCTTTAAGCCATGTTTATATTTTTGTTTGTGGTCTCTTCCCTCCTTGCACTCATTCCTTTCCTAGGGAGAATTTTTTTCTGTGGCCTTTTCCCTAGTTTTGACAAGGGTTTGTCTCTGGGATTTTGGAAGGTGGGGAAAGTGCCTCTTTGGCCTTGAGCCTTTGTTTGGTGTAGGGGTTTTGGAGCAGATTTGGGATGGTGTCTTCTAGTTTTGATGTTCATGCTCTAGGTTTTGGTTTCCTATTTTGGAGATGTTAAAGGTTGGTGGGATTATTTTTATTTTAAGGAAGATATTTGATGACTCTCTACTTCGAGTTTCTCTTGTCTTGATGCCCTCTTGTCTTAGTGTTGATGTTGACTTTTGGTGCAGAATTTTTTAGCCTCTCTGATGTTAACTTAGAGGGGTTTGTATTTTTGGAAAACATATTTTGGATGTTTACATTCCTTTTTGTTTAGTTGGTGGAGTTGGTTGGGGTTGAGTTTCTTGAGAGAAAGAACTTTGACATTTTTTACCCGTTCTTTCTCCTCTTTCTACATTGGGTTTCTTCTACCCTGATGCTTCTTTTCCTTGAAGTAGGTGTTTGGAGGTTCCTGGTGGGAGTGTTGTTGGTGGTTGTTGGGTTTGATTATTTCAATAGGTAGTGCTTTGATTTTATTCTTCCCTTCTTTCCCCTCTCTTTGTCTTAGGTTTCCTCTTCCTTATTGTTAGGTTTTTATGTAGGCGATATTTGGTTCTTGGTTTTATTGTTGGGTGTGGATTGGTGTGAGAATTTTAAGTGGGTGGACTTTGATGTGCTTGCTCCCATATTATTCCTCTATCTTGCATGGGATCCTTATGCTCCGTTTTCTTTTTCTGGTGTAGGTGGTGGCTAAGTTTTGGCTACATTGGTTGTAATGAAGTTTGGTTGTGAGTTTTTTAAGTGGTTGTGTGTTGATGTGCTCATCCCTTCTTTTTTAACTTTTGTTGTGTTGGGCCACCTCTTCTTTGTCAATTACTTCGGTCTTGGTTAAATTTTTTTTGAGTTGATAGAGTTTCTACGGAGGATGAATTCTATGTGGCCAAGGGTTCTATTGAGATGGAGTGTTATGGTGTAGGTGAATTCTTCATAGGAGTATGTTGTTCTTGTTGAAGGTTGGGAGAGTCTTTCAAAATACCCTATATGTGACTGCTATGTTTAGCTCTTAGGGTCTTGGTTGTGTTACGCTAAAATTTTATAAGATAAACCAAGAGTAATCAGAATTTATATATGCACTAAAAATAATCAATATGAATATAAAACTTTATTCTTTTTTAAAAAGTGCAAAAAAATATCACTTATATACTATTTGTTCATATACTTGTATACTATTATAACATTTTAATAAAAAATATACAAATTAAAAAGAATAATAGTCACTTTTACCATTTGAAAGTTGATAGAATTTTTAAAACGATTAATACAAAGACTTTTTTTTTTTTTTTTTTTCAAAAATTATATAAAATTTTCTTTCAAATTTTTGAGGTTCTTAACAGTTTGGTCACCTGAATTACGACGTTCAATTCTATGAAAGAGCTCATACTAGTCAACCAGTTATGCAAGGGAATTCATATAAATATAGGCATGGAAGATTTTTGTTTTTCTTGATTTTTTTTAATATTAGAAATACAGGAGTTAAGTGAATATGAAGTATATGAATCATTAAAGAACGTAACACACTCTTATTGTTATATACAATTCTTGCAAGATATTTACAACATAGATACACCCTGCCAATATCAGAATGATCTGATCTTTCAGACAAAGAACAATGTTTTCATTGTCTCCATTAAATGAGAGTTGTTTTCTGTTATGTGACAAGAAAAAAGATCATTTGACGATTGCTTTCGTTGAAAGCATCGAGCATAATATTGTTGTGGAAATCTGCGTTTTCAAGATATTGTAGTTGGAAGGTCATGTGTTTGATGTGCAATATAAATATATCGCTGAAAAATCCAGCAGAGTGAGAAAAGATAGCATTATCAAATGTGCGTTCAATAAATATAAGAGTACAACAATAGAAAAGGTGAATTTGATCTTTGAAGTTTAAAAATATAATTCATAAGACAGCTGACTTGGGATTTTCAATTTTATGGAGATGGGAAAAATTGAAATTATTAATTCAGTCTTTTGGATAGGATTTTCTATTTATTAAGTTGATGTAGCTGCAATAGTCTTAAGTTGAATCTTTTTGGCAAGAGTTAAAGAATTAAGGAAAATCTATTAGACTAAGTTCATCTGAGAAACAATTCCTATTTCTAGTGTAAGAACTTTCAACTTCACTAATAGACTAAGGCCTATTTAGAATTTAATTTTTCTGTAGTGATAAAAATATTTTTTGAAAATTATGTCAATAAATCTTAATCTATTTTTGAAGTTAAATAATTTTGAATAAATTAAATTTTGTCAAGAGCAACATCCTAACATATGATTGCGATGTTTTCTATTAAGATGGCAGGGAGAGGACCCTGAACCCAGATAACAATAGTCACATTACACAAACACTAGAAAACTAAACTTTGGGCCATTACAGTGGGAAGCCACCAAAGCCATCATAGAGAGAAATAATAAAAAACCATACGAATATGATTGTGATGTTAGAATCATGTCTCAGATGCATTTAGTAGAATGAGCACGCTTCAATATTCAATATTGTGATGTTGGAATTATGTCTCATAATGTGTTTACTGCAATAAATAACTCTCAATCCTTGGCTTGCAATAAAATAAATTCCAATCTAAATAAATGATCTCAATTATGAATTTGGAATACAATAACTAGTGTATTACCTATCTATTGTGAACTTGTTTCAAAAAAGAAAATGTTGACAAAGAAGTAAGATCTCGAGGAGTAGAAAATTAGATTTTCAATGTTTTCCATTATCACTTGTGCCAAATCCATCTAAAATCTCCTCCATCATGAGATCATTTTTTATCACTAAAATTCACGCTCTTGTATCAAATTGCTAAATGTTTATGTAAATTGTCTAAAAAATTATTAAAAAATTCATACTACCAAAAATACATTATTGAAATTATTTAAATAAATCTTCAATTTATTTTAACATTATATTTAAAATTTGTTATATAATTTTTCTCATTGTTTATGATCATCTTAATATAATTTGAAAAGTATAATTTAAAATACTAATACAAACTATTTTAAAATATATATATATATTATTTTAATACAAACTATTATTGAAAAAACATATTATTATTAAAAATAGAATTAAAAAAGACATATAAAAATTATGAACTAGTTAGTATCTTTTTCTAATCTTTCATCAACAAAAAAGATTGTAGTAACTTTTCATTAACTGATAAATAGGAGATATTTTCCACAGCAAGTCAAATTGTAATATTGCTATCAGAATTCGACTATATAATTTTTTCATCCTGCATGTACAATTGAATTCTGATAGCAAAATCACAATTTTCGTTAACTTTTATCACCTCAAAATAATTCAACTATTCATTTTGAAATAATTTTTTACAGATGTATGTCGGTTCAGAATAACACATTCGACCCTATCCTCATGTTGGGATTTACCAAGCTCAGGAATTCGTTGGTTTCAACAGATAGAAGCAATTTCTCCCAATAATCTCTTCCCTCGGATTCGAATGATCCCAAAATATCATCACAACTCCAAATCTGTGGCTGGGTTTTGAATCTTTTCATCTGTGGCTGCTGCTCCTCTTCCAAAGAATCTCTTTTTCTGCACAAAATCTCATGGAAACTTGCACAACTGGTGTGCGAGATGGCGGTTCTCGAATCGAGGTCATGCGCCAATGCCCGAGACACAATATCAACTGGAAAGTTGAGGAATGTGCGAGGCCCCCTCATTTTCAGAGCAGCTTTGTCGTACGCCATGGCTGCCGCTTCTGCGGTGGAGAATGTGCCCAGCCAAACCCTCGTCCCCTGCCTCGTCGAATCCCTTATTTCCGCCGCGAATTTCCCCCATGGACGCCTCCGAACCCCTCTGTAATGCTTTTCTTTTCCCATTTCACCTTGTTTCGGCAAAATCGCAGCTTTCTTGTCGGGAATGGCGGGATTCGCATTTAAATTCTCGGGTTCTTCAAGTAAAGAATTGATCCTTACCTTTGCCGCCACAGGAATATGCATCAATTGTTCCAGATTTCCAATTGATGGCAATCTACTCTGTTCTTCAAGGTAAAGGAAGCTTTCAACATCTTCTATAGCTGAGAATCCACCATAATTAAATTCTGATTGCTGCTCTAATGGCAATTCCATCTGATTCCCCCCGTTTCCTTCCACAGAGATCTGATTTTCTTTGAAAGAACTGATGATTACTCCGTCCTCCTCTGCAAGGTCCGACACCGGAGTTACGGCATCCGAGGTTATGCAGGATCTTTCAGAACCTCCGGCGAAAAACCGAATCCATATGTTCTCCAGAAGTTGATCTTTTACTTCAGGTTCACAAGAAGCTGATTGCATGCCTCCAAAGGCAACGCCATCCATTGTTATCTCCTAATCTTTCTACTTTGTTCCAAACCCTAAAACTCCGATCTTGAGCCGTTTTTTTGAAATCAGGAAAGCGCTGAAAACACAATTGATGAACAGCTGGCATGTGAGTCCGGGCATTTTAAGGAGATGAGGAGGAGATGGGCAATGCACTGAAATTCGTTGCTTGCTTGCAGAGCAAATAACTCTGACGCGGAGGGATTCCAACCGAGCGCTTGCAAAGAATATATTGTGATTAAATAATCTGGTTGAAGTTTGTATAAACCCTAATTTATTATTGTGGGATTACGATGGAAGTCGTTACTTGGAACTCTGAGCACGCCATCTAAATTGTGGAAAATGAAGGGCCAACTTTTTCTCGATTAGATGTCAAGTCAAAACCTCTCTCTCCTGTCAACAATTTATGTAGTTAAATCTGCGACAGCCCACATCTTGTTTAAAATTCAAAGTAGGAAAAAAAGGTGCATGCTATTTATTTTATATCCCAGATGTCACAGTTTACACCCGTGCATTATGTTTTCAAGTTTAAAACCTTTGTATTTCCAATTTTGTACATGTAGTTTCAAGACATATTATCAATGTTTGTCAACATTCAATTTTGATTAGAATTTGAAGTATGCTCTATCACATTAGTTTACAGAAGTTGACAGACATCGGGTAAAGGATAAGAGATTACAGAACTTAAACACATTGACTATCACTTTCTTATTAGGTTACTTAATTAATTATAAATATAAGTTAATTATAAATAAAAGTTAATATTTATTTATATGTGTGTATATATATTTTTTATTAAGTAAATATATTATTTTCTTTTAAAAGATTGTATTATTTATGAATTATATTTTTTGTTTTAATTATAATAAAATAATATATTATCGCCTTCATAATTCTATTGTATCAATTGAATTGAAACTCATTGAAGTAATCTAAATTTTAAAATTTAAATTGCTCCTCTAAATACTAAGGATAGATTGCAATATTAACCACATAATTTTTCCTACACATGTTATGAAGATTTCATTTATCACGTAAAAATACTCTCTTTGTTCAAACTCAAAGATTCACCTAACTGTATTGTTGATCTTATCTAGTTAAACAAGAGTTGCACTACAACATAGTTCCTATGAAATGGTGGTAGTGTGGATATGAATTAATATTGATTGTCAAGAAGTATATTACAGTGCAGCTTCAAAAGACAATTTCAGAAAGATATTATTTCTACCTATAACCCATGGATTATACAAGTCCAAAATCAGATTATACAAGTCCAAAATCAGATTATACAAGCCCAAAATCATTCTTTTGTAGCTGATCAAGTGCACCACATTGCCAACTATTATGAGAGATGAAGGAAGGATGACAATAAAAAAAACAAAACTTAAATTTCAGAAGCTCTATTTTGGTACAAGTGGGAAGAATGTTGGCTAAGGTTGTTGAGTGTGGCTTTATGCAATTTTCTATGCAATGAACTGAATAACACTGACTAAACATTTTTTTTGACATTTATTAATTAAATTAAAAAGGGCCACACAAAAAGAACATCAAGCATCAGTTAATGTGAATGTATAGTACCATCAAACTCGGTACAAGGAAATCAATTCACCAAAGTACCTCATTTCTTAAAAAACATGAAGACTCCAAAAATTGGGTAAAACTCCTTAGCCAATGATATTCTAAATATATTTTTAAAAAATTAACTAAAATTTATGCATCTTGACATTGGGAAATATAAATATTTGTTTTGCATATTTGTGGGTACACACACTAATCTACTTGTTAAGAAAATATGAATGCCATAGTATCCTGCCACAAACAGATAATAAAAATTTATCTTGATGAGACATGTTGAACTATTATGCCTATGAGAGCAAAGGTATGGATAATGAATAAAGAAATGAATATAAATATTTGTGGCACTTACCTGTAGTAGGGGTGATCCACTCCCTTACATCAAAGTTAAAAATTTACATAATAAAAAAAAACTCTATGATCTGAAACAAGTGGAAAAACATATCCTATCTTGTGTGCCATCAGTACAAGAAATAGGTGAGAAGAACGGTCAACAACATCAGAATGTGGGTGATTCCTTGATATATGGCGCTCTCTGCATTCAGTCATTTAATCTCAATATTAGAAAAAAATACAAATCAAGTACATAAATGAAGTATTAAAACACAGATTAAAAACCATACAGAGTGACTTCACATCAATATTTTAAATAAATTTTCATTTATCAAAGCATGTAATCATTCATACAACAATAAAAAATAATCTATTCTCAAGATCTCAACTCTTCAATTCATTAAAATATGATCTCAAGAGCCCAACTCTTCAATTCATTAACATCTGCTCTCAAGAGCCCAACTCTTCAATTCATTAAAATCTAGATGGGTATTTGTTGAATTTAAAGACTATTTCTAAAACCATAGAGCCAACTCTCAAAAATTACAGAAAGATCCATAGTGGACTATTCTAACAATGTACTAATATTATCAAATGACTCTTAAAATATTGATGTGGGTGATATGCACTGAAGAGTTCAAGTCTTTGATTCATTGAGATCGAGATGGGTTCTTTTTGTTGAAAGGAAAGGCCATTTCAAAAACCCTAAACCCTTCTCTCTAAAACCATACTTGGTCCAAATTGTCTCTTAGCCAAAAGGTCCATAAGAAGATCCACAAAAAAATGATCTAATAGGTACTAACTACTAATCTACTGCTGTTAATATATTTTGACAAGAGGCAGGAAAAAAACATACATGGTGGCGAATCCATAGTGCACATCACTAAATATATGAACACCATTTTTTCCAAGAGAACCCTCATAAATTTTGGGAATGTTCTCTTAAAAATCATTACAATCTTTCTCAGCTTCAGGTATGGCAATGCTCTTGTCAAAGTGCTCCAATATACCATTAATAAAATATGAAGGAGTGATGCGCATACACTCCTTGTTCTCCTTCTCAAGGCATGTAAGAAAAGAGACAATTTCCTGCAGAAGAACATCTCCATGAAAGCTTGGGTCGATTATTTCTAATATGCCCCATTTTCGCAAGATATGAAGACAACCTGGGCACCTTTTCTATTCCCAAAATATTTCCACCTCTTTTCTTGCATAAAGAAAACTAAGACCTTGATTGCGAAATGTTCATCTTAATCATTCTTGATTCAGTCTCTATAAAGATAGTGATCTTCAAAAGCCAGTATCCCAAGACCCTATTGTCTTATGCAATTATGCAAAGTTCAAGTCAGTGCCTTGAGGGAAGTCCCTTCTCTTGCATCAGGAATGTATAAATCCTCTCATACATCTCACAACCATTAATTCAACCAATAATAGTATGCCAAGAAAAATTAAATTATTATGGGCCTTAAAAAACATACAACTTCACTATAGAAAAAAGAAAATGTATACAAAATATTTGGAAAAGCTAAAATCTGATTGGTTGTATCAAAGTGGATTAATCATGCTTTAAGGATAGCATCCTCCATAATAGTTCTTTTTCATGGAAGGAACTAATAAATAATGAGAATGCAATCGACATTAAGCTTTTCCATCAAAGGTATATCTTCCTTTGCAGATACATAATTAATCTGGCATGTTACACATGAAGTGGTTTTATATAGTTTTACTTGAAATTTGTGAAAACAAGAAACAAAACATGAGGGAAATGAGGGTATACTCATAGCTATAAGACTCTACGCATCTCGACAAGACTCGATAAGTCCCACACCAAGTCAATCTTGCACAGACTTTTTGGCTCAGCAAGCTGACTCAATCGAGTCCAAAAACTTGATGGACTCGACGATTCCCATCATGTGGACTCTGTCATGTCCAACATAAAGTCAAAAGAAAAAAACAATTGTTTTTAATTTTTTTAAGCATTCTTTTTGTTTTATATGTAGTGTCTAAGACCTAAAAAGGTCATTCCATCATTTGACAACACTTATAAGAGAGAAAAAAGGCTTGGGAGAAGAATATAGGGGTTTAAGAAAATAGATTATAGAATATATTAGAGAAAAAAAAATTGTAGTTTGTACATTGAGCCAGCCATGTAGTGCTTTAGGATGCAAACACAATTGGAGTATGTTTGAGCATATACACTCGAAGAAGCACAATAGGTTGGCAATGAAAAGGATGAATGATCTTATGTTTGTGTATTACAACCTTTGCCTTCATCATAGATAGATCTTGGGCACCAACACATCTCTTATCAATTTAGAGGTGGTTGATCCACTGGTAGAGTGGAACACTAAGATTGATGATCTTGTCTTTAGTGATGAAGAATTGGAATGGGTTGATCAGGTGGATTGAGAGGAAGAGGTAGTAGAAATGACACAAGAGGAGGTTAGAGTTGGAGGAGACCCAATGGAGGACCCTGCAGATGAGAGTGAGGGATCTGAGGATTATGAGGATTATGAGGGGAAGGATGAGGATGATGAGGATTCCATTAAGGTTGAGCCTCAGACACAGGGATGAAAGATGGTTGCAGAATCTTCCATGACCTATCTTAGGCATACATACAGGAAGACATAGGGCCTTAGTCTTCGAGGCTCTAGCTTTTATTTTGATATATATGTTTTGAAATTGTGATTCCATTGATTTCAAACTCCATAAATATTGTAGATTTTTTAAAGTGACATTATTATATTTTAGATTTCTAATGTGTTATTTAGTAACTAGTTTAACAGTTAACTTATTTCCTTCAGAAATTCACATTTATACTTATGTGATCAATGTAAACTTGTGTATGTGTGCAAAGTAGATTCTATTTATCTTAATTATTGTGTCTTTGATGTTAATTGGAAGAATGATGCATGAAAAAAAATTTAAATCCTTAGAAATCTTTGAATTTCTTGGGTTTTTCAATTTGCCAAGTTTGAGTCCGAGTCTGAGCCCAAATCTAGCTTGTTGAGTCCTAGGAGAGTCTGAGTCTTGTAACTATGGGTATATTCACTTTTTATATATATATATATATATGTTTTAGCATGGATGCAATAATGTTATACAAGTTTTGATTATCATGGTATCCAACATAGGAATTTATTTATTTGTTTATTTATAATTACTTTTTAATAACTCTAGTTTATAAATTTAGAATATGTGGGGAAGAGTATTTAAAATAGATAGGGGGTTCAATTATAGTTATATTTTTTTCTTAGTTATCTTCTAATAAATGTTCACTTAATTAATCTCACATGTACTAATAACTTCTCACTTTATGTACAAGTAGTTGATCATTTTTTAGTTTTTTAATAACTTTTTCCATTCACAATTTGCCCATTTGTGCACCACTATTGGGACATTTTCCACAAGTACTGATGATTTTGAGTGAGTGGTTATCGATGCAATGGGGTCATGCATCATTTGACACTTTGAAACGACCACTTTCTGACCCTTCCACATGTAATGACTCCTATAACATGCATCATTAATATGTAGAAGTGGGAACCTTAGCTTTAATAAATTAAGTCGCATACAGAGACAGCAAAATAAAAATTTCCCAAATCAAACATATAGTATCTCTTACAATTGCGTGAAATTAGGGTGGGCGAATATTATTACACTTCCCCTAATAAAAATTGTAAAAAGAAATATTGTTAAAATATTATTATTTAATAATAAACAAAGTATTTTAGTATAATAGACAAAAATATGTCAATAATTAGAAATATCATTATAGATTGCTACTACCATCAATGTTGTGATGATATGATAAAAGTCACAAAAGCCATCAATTTTGCAAGGACCTTAATCTATGAGCCATAATTATTTTATCTTTTTCCTCAATAAATGTAGCCATTTGAAAATACCATTTTGCAAGTATGCAGCCTTTAGTATTATCTTTTTAAAATGTATAATATGTATTATATTTTTATAACAAGTACCACGTAGTGGCCAAGTACTTGCCTAATTTAGTAATTAATTGTAATTTTAATTTATATAAAATTACTATATCTTATTAATATAATTCTATTTAATATATAATTATAATAAGAAATTTGAGATTTCAATATAACTAGTATAAAATATTAATCTCTAGTTTTAATCAATTTTCCTTATAAGAAGTTATATCTAATTATTGTAATAAAAAAAATTGAGTAAGTTTAACATTTAATAGTGTCCAATAAATAAATAAATTATTTCACTTTAATATCTTATTTACAATTATTGATAAACTAGCACTTGCACCAATGAGGTGCAATAGTTAAGCCGATAGCAACATATGTTGTATGGTGATTGGTCGGTAGAGTTTTAAACAAAAACAAAAATAGTGAAATGTAAATATGTTATATAGAACATTATGAGTTTTAAACAAGAACAAAATAAATGAAATGTAAATATGTTAGAGAACATTATGATAGTAATAGATGAACAAAATAAGTGAGATGTAAACAAGTTACCAAAATATTAAGATAGTATTACATCAGCAATCTTATTTTGAAATGAGTAGTTGTTAATGTAGAGTTAGTGTTGTTAGAATCGTTGTTTAATAGAGTCTCATTTAAAAAAAAAATTTACATATAGTAAAAAATTATTTGATAAACTTAGATAATAACCTATTTTCATTATTTGTATTACCTTAATTTATATATAATTTTATTTGTCATTATTTTCTAAATTTTTTATATTTAAATAAATTTCTAAAATGTTAATCATTTCTTACATTTTTCTTTCAATCCAATAAATTTAATATTTTATAATTGTAATTTATGGTTTTACTATTAATAAACTAAAAACAGCTTTGAAATGTAGATATTTATCTATTTCTTAAAAAATAAAGTATAAAAATAGATTCAAGTTCTCAACAAAATAATAATTTATTTTCATCTTATTTTATTTATTCAAAAATTACAAATTTCACAAATAAAAAAATAAATGACTTATACATTTTATAAATTCCAAATTTAAAATTTATAAAATAGATTGTATTCTTTGAATGCACGATTTTCATTATATTGAATATAAAGTGAACAATAAATAACAAACGTGGTACATTTTAATTGGAAATCTAAAAAGTGATGCAATAGTACTTGCTAGCCTATCGACAAATACTAATATATGAAATTCCTTCTAAAAATGACATTTGTTGAAGACAATTAAAAAAAATGTTAAAAAAATATTAAAAAATATTTTACGTTCTATGTGAATGTCCTTGTACAATAGAAATATGAAAAATAATATTACATATAATAGTAAAAAATTAAAATAATAGAATATATAATTAATTTTTTGTTACATAATTAAAAATTAATTTAATACATAATGTATTAAAAAAAATTGTAACAAACAATTTAAATATTAAAATGTATAATTTTTTTTATTTTTTAAAAATATTGTGACAAAGTCTAGATTATAAAAAATTAAAAATAATAAACATGGAAAGACCTCATTAATTCACATCTTTCTTAAATTCTTCACCATTTAATTAGTATAATTGACACATGTAAAAAAATTATTTTGTAGCCTCTCATTTTGAAAAAAAAAAAAAACAATCTTTATATTATCCCCAACTCTATCTAATACCTAAAATTCATTTAACCTCTTGCCAATAGGCAATCGGAAATCGAGGATAAGAGTAGACGCAGTGATAAGACTTGTATATCATACTACAAAGAGACAGCATATAATAAGAGAACAAGAATCAACAAGATTAGAATTATCTTAGGTGAACTTTGGCTTGATGCATACATGAGGTTGAAACCTTATACTAATGGATTTTTTTCATTGCTCTCGTACCAGATAATAACTTATAGCTGTTCTTCATTTGAAATTGATGGAATGAAGTTTAAGGGAGGGAAATTCTATTTCCACATTTACCACTTGAGTGAGAAATCTGAGTTTTAGACCTTAAAATAACATTCTTAGCTAAAAGAATTCTAATTTTTGTATTGGTGGACTATTTATGCATGTTTTAGATACTTAAACATGTATGAGATATAATATGTACCATATCTCTAATAAAAATTCTACACAATCGAATCCAAAAACTGATATAGCATATGGATTGTGTCCAAATCTAATAGATTTGATTGTTCTACAACAGTATTTAAGATTCCATAAGAGAGATGACATTCAAAATCCTTATCTCTATTGTGTCTTTCTAAATCAATTTATCTATCAAAGGTCTCTAATTTGATTCATAGTGGAATTGTCTTAGTAGAGCCTAATTCTATGGCTACCTTGTTCAATACATGTTGAGTATTTTTAGAAAAGAAGTCAATTCTTTTATTTGAAAGATGGAAGGAAGAAGATGACTTCATTATATATAAAGGAGTTGCACTTAGCCCTAAGTCAATGATAATTGATAAAAGTGCAGAGTAATTTGTAGTAAAATTTTGTAAAATGAACCAAATGTAAGAATGTTATATGGGCAAGTGAACTTATGTTTGTAATCTTATTATACTTTTAGGGGCAATGCAAAGTATGGGTTAAGATTTATGGATCAATCTTCTTTAACTTTTAGTGAGTAGTAGAATAGTTTGTAGTCTAAATTCTATAATATTTTCAATATTTCAAAAATATTAATTATCAATATCATTTTTTCAAAATATAAAAATTCTAAAAAAAGCTATTTTCTTTTTTACTTTTTAAAATCAATAGTTTTTCTTTATATAATTAAAAACTACAAAAGACATCACTTATGCAACATGTGTTCATGTACTTTTTATACTAATATAATACAATACAATTATATATATATATATATATATATATATATATATATATATATATATATATATATATAATCACTTCATTTTGAAAGCTAAAAGAGAGAGCTAGTGCATTAATACATAAACCTTTTTTTATTAGAATTTTTGAAAAAACATATAAAATTTTCTTTCAAATTGTTGAGGTTCTTATCCATTTGGTCACCTCTCAACAAGTTCACCAACCTTGATCAATTAAAAAAAGCCTATAATGGTAGTTGATAGTTGGCAATTATTAACTAATGCCAAAGAAAATGCAAAAGACATAACCAGCGAAACAATGACACATAATCAATTAGAGAGATATAACCAAAACATTTGCCAAGCTTTATTTCTACTTGAAAAATCGGTATTAGCTGTGCTAACGCCAGGGAATTCACATAAATATTGCCATGGAAGGTATAATATTAGAGATACAAGAGTTAAGTCACCATAAAATATATGTATCATTAAAGAACGTAATGAACTGTTATCGTTGTGTATGTACAAATCTTACAAGATTTTCACAACTTATATGCACCCTGGCATTATCAGAATTTTTTTTGTCATTAGGTGTTTCAGCCAGTCTGAAATTTAATGGTCGTAATGGTCGTTTTTTTACTTTTTAACGGTATATAACAACTTGAATTTTTTTAATATGTTTCTATTATATTCATATTAATTTAAATTTTTTTAAAATAAAATATATAAAATTTAGAAAGTTATTTAGTAAATTTAAGATTTTTATAGATATTACAAATTTATAATATTTCTATTTTTTAAATTATACATTTATATTAATTTTAAAAAAAATTGAAATAAAATATATAAATTTTAGAAAGATTTTTTTAGTAAATTTGAGATATTTTAGCTATTAGTAATTTATAATTATTTTTTAATTTTGTTTTTAGCACAAATAAAAATTTCTATATAATTTATTATATATTATTATTAATTTAAAATCTTTTTAATTTAAAATAATTTTATTAAAATTGTTTACATTTTTTCTTTTTGACAACCAATATTTTTCATAAAAAATAGAATGAAAGACATTAAACTAACCAAACTGTCATAGAAAAATCATATAACAGATAAGGGTGACCGTCAAATTCCAGACCTAGTTCGAACTCTTTTAAACAGAGAATAATGTTTTTCATTGCCTCCATTAAATGAGAGTTTTTATCTGTTACCTGACAGAAGAACATTATTTGACGGTTGCTTTTGTTGAAAGCATACAGCATAATCAATATCCTTGTGGAAATCTGCGTTTTCAAGAAATTCTAGTTGGAAGGCCACGTGTGTGATGTGCAATATAATTATATCGTCGAAAAATCCAGCTGAACGAGAAAAGATAAGCATGATCAAATGCGTGTTCATTAAATATAAGAATATAACAATAGAAAAGACGGTTTTGATGTCTTGAACTTAAAAAATATAATTCATAAAGCAACTGACTAAGTTATTTTTTATTTTATGATAAATTATTCATTCATTTTGTTTTATTAGGATTTTTCATTTATAAAATCATTTTAGTTGTACTAGTTTTAGGAGGTACAATTTCTATTTCATTTTTTATAATGTGGGAGCTTACAGTCAACAAGTTTTGATTTTGGGTAGGTTTATTAGGAACCTTTCGACACCAATAGATTAGGGACCTATTGACAATTGAATTTTTATATAAAGATTAAAAAAAAATTGTTAAAAATTGTGCCAATAAGTCTTAGTTTATTGTTGAAGTTGAATGATTTTGAGCGAGATCAAATCTTGTTGAATACAAGGTCCTAACATATGATGTTGAAATCATGTCTCAAATGTATTTAGTGGAATGGATTTGCCTTGATCCTATGATGTTGGAATCATGTCTCATAATGCATTTAGTGGAATGGATAGGCTTAATCCTTGACTTGCAACAAAAGAAGGTCCAATCTAAAACTCATTCTCTTGTATCAAATAGCTAAATGCTTGCATAAATTTGATTTTAAAAAATAAAATACTAATATAATACAATTGTTATACTTATTTATATAAATCATCAATATATTTTACATTAAATTTAAAATTTCTCATATAGCTCTTCTCATCATTTATTATCATCTTAATATAAATTAAAAAGTATTTAATTTCAAATATTAATATGAACTATCTTTTAAAAAATATATTAAATTATATTAAACCAATAAATTAAGCAAGGTCTCTCATTATAATAATTAGCATTTGACTTCGCTTTTGGTAAATCAATTGAAAGTTTGGTGTTGGAGCAACAAATTATTAATGCAAAATCTAAAAACTTCCACAAGAGAATGTAGGCAAATACGGTTAGGCAAAAACTATTATACAATATGATTAAATATATAAGGACATCCTTATATATGTAGGATAAGGATGAAGAAGGAAGTTGAAAGTAAGATAGTGACTAAACCTCCATGAAATGTATAAGGAACTACTAGCTAAGTATCTAGCCATCATATTATGCTAAATATACTAAAGCATGGATGAGGAACTACTAGTGGAAATCAAGTAATTGATACATGAATACTATCAAATGATTATCTTTGTATCTTTGGATATATACAGTGTGATCTAAGTGGAAACGAGTGAAACTAGATGCAAGTAATATATGATCAATCTTCTCATAACAATCCTAAGGAGCTTGTTTGAGACCATACAAAGAACATAATAACTTTCAAACAAGTGAAGGGTCCAAGATGAAACTCAAAGGCTGCTCCATGTAGATCTCCACATGAAAATCACTATGTAAAAAAATACTCTTAACATCTGTCTAATACATTGACCATCTCTTAGTTGCAACAATTAAAAGAGCAACGTGAACAAAATCCACCTATGATGCGAGGGAAAATGTATCTGAATAGCCGATATCCACTTTCCCTAAACCATCTTTCTTTCCTTAGGAAGAGAAACCAATTAATCCCATGTATAACTCTTCATCAATAAACAATACTTCTCTATTATAGCACAATCCCACTCTGGTACACTAAAAGTGTTGAAATTTTTTTATATATGTTGAGATATATAATTACTCAAAAGACTAGTACTATTAGAGGTATGTGAGTGAGTGTAAAGAGAGTTCATAGGATACTGCAAGCCCACTTAGGCAAAATGTGAAAGGTAGGAGGTGGAAGTGGTGGTGGATCAAGAAAATCATCTACATTATCCTTAAGCTCAAAGGTAACCTCATGAGATGAAGGCTTAGTAGGTAGTGAGGATCTATCTATGTGAAATACTCATCAAACTATGCATCATTGTTTAAAAGAAGGTATTTTTGGTGACAAAATCAAATAATCTATACTCACTCACATTCTCATAATAAACAAAAAAAATGTATAGTTTCGTCTTCTTCACCACTTTCCTATGCCAGCCATATAATATAAATTCTAGACCTAACTACCAAATATTCTAAAGAAGAAGAAAACTAGTCTTGATATTAGATTAGGCCACCTCTAAAGTAATATTTTTTACTACCTTATGAAGAGTGCAATTTGAATTATTCAAATTCGAGAAAAAACTTAAAACTTGAAACAATAGAATGATTTAATGACCTAGGATGAAACTAGGGTTTTAAAAACTTCCTAATAAAGAGATCATATAGCTAAAATATGTTGAAGTCAAATTGATTTATGATAGTTAAACAAAAGTGCATACGAAAGATGAGTGACAAGTGATCTAAATTCTGGACGACCCTTATTAAATGGCTCAAGGGAGAATGTCCTTTTTAAACATGACCTAGCTAGGCAATTTAAAGTCAAAAGAGAACTGATTTATGATTACAACAAAATTAAATAACCTAAAAAAATTATAAACGATGTTATCATTAATGTATAAGACCTCTCCTGCATGAGTCATATTTCTCTACCAGCAATTTGCTCACATGGCAATGGGGATAGGATTTGATTCAATTAATCAAGTCTACAGCCATGCTAACATCTTAATATATGTCCATATTCATTCTATAACTTGTGGGCCAAGATATGCCAACTAGAAATGGATCATCCATTCTGCTGAATGTTTCAGTTGTATCTAGAAATATATATAATATATAATAGTTTTAATAAATTGTATCTAGAATTATATATAATAGATAATATATGTCCATATTATATCTACCATAACTACAACAATTTCTGTTTACCTTCTCCCCTCTAAAATGATGAGATGGCTTGCTATATTCTCATTCAAATAATGATGCCATTCAAGTTTTTTATTGCTTATTTTTTTATAAGCGTCTAATGAATGTACTCAAGTGATCAGGAAATGGTTTAAAATTGCTTATATTCCAGTGGTCTTTTTAACTTTGGTCGACAAAATTGTTTATACAGAGGACGACTTCAATTTGATGGTGGTCAGTGGGTATCTATGAAGTAATTTTTTGTGACGGTTTTTTAAATCAAAATTGTCTTTGAATGTTAAGATAAACCATAACTATAAAAATGAAATAGTAGATTAGATATATATATATATATTTATATAACCATAACTATAAAAATGAAATAGTAGATTAGATATATATATTTATATAACCAGTCCTCCTAAATCTTTAACTTCATTGATAAGTTTGAATACAACTATGCGGCAATCAAATTCAGCCCAAACACTCGACGGGCATAACTGGATTACTTGTTTTTCATATGTTTTGTTCTCGCTATATAAATTCAAAAACTTTCTATGTGATTTCAAATGGGATAGTAATTTAAAACTGTGAAGTTTGAAATCAAGTGTTCTTCATGTAGGGGAATTATTAAAAATTGTAAAAAAATAAAGGGAGTTATTAAATGTATTATTAAGTTAAGTGGGTTTGATTTTTGGAAACCTTTTATGTTTAAGTTAATGAAATTAGAAGATTGTTATTTTTAAAGCCAAAGTTATCTTTATCGACTTTGAAGTCACAAGAAAGTCACAAATCATAACAAGTTGATTTGCATGAAGTCAAGTCCAAGTTTTATAAAAGGCTTGAAAGAGCTAGAAGCCAAGAAATTTCTATCTAAATGAAAGCTGCAACATAATGCATTACACTAGGAGAAAATCCTGCTAAAGTTGGATCGAGGAATAATTGTTTTTTGTGTGCAACAATTTGTCTCTGTTTTGTTTTTCTTCATTTCCAGTATCAAACTCTGGTAGATCATTTGTTGGGTAAAATAATCAAAGAAGTTAAGTATTTTTTAAGTGTGCATAGTGAGAAGGAGCTCACCAATGTTATAGAAGATAAAGAGCTGAAGATTGACCATCAAAAAGATTAAAAGAAATCAAATATTTGCAGCTTGAAGACAATCATAAGTGTTGAGAAGAATCCAATATACCCCATTCGCATGGAAGAAAAATTCCTTAGTTTGCAAAGAGATATTGTCCACATTGAACATGCAAAGTATTTTCAAAGATAATGAAGTTAAACTTGCAATCAAAGTAGAAGCCTCCTCAAAAAAGGTGAAGGCGACCCTTGAAGAAGGAGATTGAAGATTCTAAAAGGAATAAGTTACAAAGTGTGAAGTCACCTCTAAAAAAGGTGAAGCCAGTCTTATAGGAGGAGACTGAAATTGAAGGGATTCATAGTCTTGTGAGAAGAATTAGATTTTTTTATGACCTCGTGATTAATGACAAACAATTGTTCAAATAGAGTGCATTACACTCAAACATAAAGTTATCTTATATGAGTCTTGCTTTTCCATTTTTTAGTCAGATAATTATATAAATTTAATTCAAAAGCATTTGTAATTAGATGAGATTGAAAGATCATTGTCTCTAAAGAAAAAATCATCTCTTCCATGTTTGAAGTCGTAGGAAGATCACAAATCAAACCAAGTTGATTTACATAAAGCTAAGTCCAAGTCTTACAAATGGCTTGAAGGAGATAGAATCCAAGAATTTTCTATCCAAATGGAAGTCACTATATATTGTATTGCAGTAGGAGAGAATCCAAGTAATGTTGGAATTAGATTAGATTTTTTTTTTTTTTTTTTGTTGTTGTTGTATTGAAGCATTTAGTGGTCAAAATTAAGGGTGACAATGTTGGCATCATTATTTTCTTGAACACATGCATGAGAAGAGCTATAGTATTATGCAGTCTTGCATGGATATAAAAAATAGAACCCACAGTTAGTTTCATAAACTAGATCTCAGTTAGGATATTTCTACATGTATTGCATGAGATTTTTTTTTTTTTGATCAGTAAAAGGCCGAAGCCAATAATTTTATTAAACTTATAACAAATGATACAAAAACCTCACTGAGTCCAAGCACTGGTAGGAAAGAGTGGGGCTAAGAAAACCTCCAGCCTTGCCTGGGACCGAAGTCTAGATTTTGATACATGATATTCTAAGAGGGCATACCCTCAGAGTACAATTCTTTGTTAAACTTAGATTACAAGTTTTGTAAGTAGTTTAGCTTGAACAACTGTCGAAGTTGGGGAGCCTCCCTTTTGGATCTTATAGTTATATCTCATGCTTTTGCTCGGGGCTTAGCGAAGAGAAATGTAGATGTTATAAGGGTCAATCATGAGATCAATAGCACGCACAAATGACTCATCTCTCAAGAATAATATTTCTCCTTTACCTGTAAAACTTAAATTCTAGCTAAGATCTTTGTTAGTATTGTTACCCTAATTTTCATGTGCATGCAAATTTGACCAATTCCCATCTCAGGGTCTCTATTTTTACCCTACCAAATACCTCATAAAGTTTCATAGCTTTATGTCCTAATCTCTGGTCTCTGCAAGCTTTCTAACTCTCTGGTCTGCAGGTCCAAAAATTCATAAAAGTAGCCGTTGTAGGCTTAAAACCCTAAGTAGCCCTTTGGCCTGATATATTTTCAAGTTACTTTATCAGCCACTTAAAATCCTAAATGCCCATGTGTGCTTTAATCCTATTGGCTGGTCGTAGATTCTCATATTTATCTGGCGGTGATCTTTCCCTCTCAGCGATTCAGCGACTGCATGATTCTCATAGTCGCTTAGTGTTTCATGGTTAAGTCCTCAATGGTTAGCGATTCAACAAGCGGTTAGCCTTCCCTTGGTCATGTAATCACTAAGTTCTTTGGTGGTCTCAAGATTGCGGGGTCCCAATTGATGAGATCGACGGTTGTCGTAAGATCTCATAGCATGTTTCAGAGGCTTGTGATCTTACGACAACCATCGATCTTTCCTTTTCTCAGCACTTCATGCCTTTGTGGGTCCATTGCCATGATGTCCTATGTGGAGGTATTTCATTGGTCGAAGGGAGATGACTTGTAATTTGTCAGCGGGCCCGGTTGTCAAGCCTCTTTTGATCTAATGGCTGGCATGTTTTCTCATGAAAAGTGTCTGAGGTATGCAATTTTTTAGATTGTCATTGATTTCTCCTGGTGACATAAATCTTCATGCCTGGTGGGTCCACTACTACGTGTATTCAAATGGTGGCTTCTGATTGGTCCACATGTGCTGAGTCAGCTTATTCATCAGTGGGACCAAGTTCTTTTAGCGGTCAGAGGCTCTGACATCTACAGAGGATCGATGGTTGTCATATGTTCACGAGGCTATGTGTCAGGCCATGAGATCATGCGATGACCGTTGATCTTGCTTTATCTCAGAGCATTCTCGGTGGGTCCTTTCTTGCTTATGTGTTCGCTTCCTATTGGTTTCTATGTGATGATGAGGACTTCCAGATAGACCGATGTGTCAGGGGGGTCCCGGTCTAATATAGATCTATGGCTGGCGTAAAGGTGCAAGGAATATTCAATGGCCATGAGATCTTGCACCCACCATTGGATCAGAATCTTGTCTTAAGTGGGACCGATGTCAGGACTTGTTGAGGTGTATGCTTACAGGGCAATCAAGGGCGAATAAAGGAATGACATGTGGCAGTTTTGGGCCTAGGGTTAGGGGTATTCCATGAATCAGTGACTAAAGAGATTTTCTGTGTTCGCCAAACTTAACCGAGGTCAACTAAATGTTTAAACAACTCTGCGACTGAAGGAAAAGGGTAACCCGAGGTTGACTTAAGGTTAGATTTGCAGTTAGATGCCGAGCCCAGGTAAATAAGATCTGACAGTCGCATTTTAAAGTGAGATTAAGATTTAAACATCGACCGTCGATGGAGGAAAGGTTTGGCGCCACCTATTAGCCGTTATTATTTAAATTCAAATATATTCTTGCAGGGTTTGTGCTAGGTTTTTTGAACCGGTAGTCAATAGTGACAGAATTAGTGGATGGAATTTATATCTTCAAGATGTTTGTAGTTGAGGAAGATGATGACAGGGGTTTGGGCGGCCATCTTTGGTCATTTCTTGTTTTCTGAGAGTACCAATCAGTGCATTCATGGTGAGACTTTGTGTAGAGAGGTAGATAAGTCCGAGTTGCTTGTCTGCAGGTTGATTTCCAGTACAAAGATGGGCACAAATATCTAATTGGCTATGATTTTTGCAGAGATATATTTATGATCAGATTTGATCGGCTAGGCTTTGATTACTGTATTGAAAACCATGTAACCCTAGTTAGTTTTTGACTCTTGCCTACGTGCAAAGGAGTATGTATATATTGTATTTTTGGAGCCTTAGGGCTCGGAGTTGGACAATTGTAGAAGAAATTCACCTTTTCTTAAGGGTCATCTGTGGTATCAGTTCTACCCTTTGGCTTATACAGTTGTATTTCTCCCATTGATAATAAAAACATTGCAGAGGTATTTTGTGACAATCCTTCATGTCCCTATGCCTCCATGTTTGAGTTATCTCTTATTGGATTAAAGTATATGATGTTTTCAGTGATATCTTAGGGTTCCTGATCCCTCTTGCTTTCTGTAATTTTGTGTGTTATTATGTTTGATCTGATTTAGATGTTTTTGTGGGTAGACTGCAGCCCCTTAACAGTCTTGTCTTAATCCTACACCGAGTTGCAAAATTGAATGTCTGCTTGCAGGTCATAAGTTGTGTCTTTTGTTCAGGCCCTCCTATGAAATACTTATGCAAGCCTATTCAGTAAGTTGTGACCTACTAGACCTGAGTCTCTCATTGATTCTATTCCTCTATACTGAGATCCAAACCCTAATTTCAGTGTATCACCTAGTAGGTAGTTTTCTTTCAATCATTTCCCTTTCAAGCACTCCTTCTATCCCTTTTCCTCAAAGTTTACTTTCATGTCTAAGAGAAAATTAAGGTGATTATCCAAGAGGAACCAGCCTAGAACCTGGAGGTCTCATCTTAGTTAGCATAGGTCCCACAACCTGGAGATGATTCCCATGTTATACTAGGTTATCAAGACTACGAGAGCTTGAGACAAGGGTGCAAACTTAGTGTATAACAAGTATATCCATCAATTTTTGTCACTCAATCATAGATTCAAAAGATTTCAAATAAAATAAAGTACACATCTTATAGTGATCTTTTCTTAAGATATCTTGAACAAAAAAGAGTTTTCTAAGGCTACTTCGAACCTACAAGAGTATACTAGAAGCATAGCCTGTTACTAGAGATAAAATTGAAACTTCCATTTAAATCATACATCTTGATTGAATTAAAAGCTTCCTCTTATAACCAGACTGATGAGGGTCTCCTGCAAAACATGTCAATACTAGAGACCACATTTAACAAAACTTTATTTAGTTAATCATAATTCTAACCAGTCATATGTAGGATAAATTGATTGTATCTCTACTACTTATTGGTATTGCCCAGATAAATTATATTGGATTTTATCGAGAAGTGTTCAGATATCAGGAGATAGATTCATTCCACTCACAACATATTATAAAATCTAGACCTATGAAAGGATAGGGACTAGATGCTTAAATTAATATAACCCTAAGTCTTAAAACTAGATAGCGATGACTGGGAACTCCATACTTGAAGAATTAAGTTACTTATATCAAGGAGGAGGGCTTGTCAAAAAGAATGGATTAAGACCAGTTCAAAGAAGAAAGTCTAAAGATTAAATCAATCTTGTTAGATTCTTAGGAACAACAAAGAGAGTAGCTGGAGGCCATTATAAATACAGAAATAACTGAACTTAGGAGCCTCATCAATAAGAGCAGGAAAACTAGAAACTTAGCATAGTTCTTAAGCTTATATATAAAACCATATTTCTGTTATCATGATCTTTGTCCAAGGATAAGTGCATTAAAGATATGAAAATTACCTGTTCCCTTAGATCAAAGCATTGCTCAAGCATAACTGGAAATAGATTCTAAAAATAAAAGTGGCTACAAAGGAGAAAATCAAAGAACATAAGTACATCATGGTAATATCTTACCTGAAGCCTTGATACATATTATTTATATATTGGCTTCAAGATAAAAGATTATCAAGATGGAAAAATCTAAATCTAAGGACTAACCAATAGTCTAATCATAAAGCTGGGAGGAAAAGTATGTATTTATAATACTGGCAATTGATTCCAAACTAAGATGCTAGGTGTTAGCGACCTGACCTAATACCATTTGTCATAGTGTTGTATTCTTAAATTATATAACTGAAAGGGAATATAGCTCTCTGGTTTCAGAACAAGGAACACATGTCTCTAACTAGAAAATACTAAACTAAGCCTAATCTGACCCACAAAATCCATGGGTAAGAAATATGAGAGAGGCCTTTCTTTCCACATGTATGAAGAGAACAAATATGCACAAGTTGTATAAAATGGTAATTATTGGAAAACCAGAGGGAGATTCAGAATGTTAGAAGCACTTGTCTCCTACCTATACTTAGTCCTATTTAGTATAAGATTAGCTAATTTATTACCAGTACAAGGAGGTGTCATAGAACCTTGCTTAACTAAATCTAAAAATAGATAAATCTGGAGATTATTAATTACTACACCGATGTTTAAATTGCATGGAAGGATCTGGTCGAAAAAATTAATTCACTTTGGGTTAAGAACTAATTAATAATAAAGAGAGGATACGAAGCTACATTCTGACTCTATTAATTCATCAGCGAGTTAGGGAGGAAATTTTGTTTCCAGAGGGAGACTAGATTAGTACTCATTACTCTATCTTTAACTTTAACAAATATATATATGTATATGTATATGTATATATATATGTATATATATATATATATATATATCTATATATATATATCTATACATACATACATACATACATACATACATACATACATACATATATATATATATATATATATATATATATATATATATATATATATATATATATATATATATATATATATATATATGTGTGTGTGTGTGTGTGTGTGTGTGTGTGTGTGTGTGTGTGTGTGTGTGTGTGTGTGTGTGTGTGTGTGTGTGTGTGTGTGTGTGTGTGTGTATATATATATATTTCTATAACAATAGATATGTACATGAAAATATATATATATATATATATAGCTATATACATATATGAGAATGAATATATACATATAAAAATCTAAATGTAAGTAAACAAGAAGGAAAAAAAGGAGTTAGTTCGAAATGGATCATAAATGCAAAAAATTTAGATTTAAAGGGGGACTTATAAGGTTACCGAGAATCTCATATAAGAATCATGGAGTTCTCACTGAAATTTAAATGGTATACAAATGCAGTTGGAAACTAGATTCAAATATGGAGTTCCAGGTTTCCAATATTAATTCCTAGAGTGGGAGTCTAAGCTTTCTAGATCAGTGGAAATCTGTTTCTTTTTCTTAATGTGTCCCCCTTCTTCAAGAAAAATTTCTACTAGGCTATTTGACTCAGAGTCTAAGAAGCAATCCATGTATGTATCTCCCACCTCATCTTAATGTCAGTACTCATAGAACCAGTTTTCCACCGAGGATTTCTTAATATGCATATAGACTAATAAGAATTCTACATTCCTCTTGATAATGAATTCCCTTTTATTGAAGGTATTATGGTCATCCGGAATCACTATTGGGTTAGAGGGGATATGAATCCCTTGGATTGAGGGCATATCATAGAAGCATGGTCTGGAGATTGTTAAGTCTTCTTTCATGTTTTGGAGGATCTTATCCAGATTTCCAAGAAATCTTCTCTTTAAGATTCTGTAACATAGTCTCCTAACATCCTCATGTTTCTCAGTACCCCAATAAAATGTAATTTCTACGAACATCGAAGTAATGTTGGTATGAACTCTATATTTGTCATCATTAGTTATAAATTCTTGCCCTAGGATACGTGATACGGCTCTAAGGATCAGAGCATGATTATCTAACATAACCATCTTGAGGTACTATGTCAAAATTTTTCCTTTAAAATCCAATTGTCTCTTATTACAGGTGAGTTAAATTGGGGTATCCATACTGACACTTGGCTAGTTAAAAACCTTATACATAGATGGTCTGATTTGACTTGGAGTACATTGTGAGGATAGGGGCAGGGGACACTTTAAATATCCTATTAGGCTAGTGGTGTAATAGGTCGGTTGGTATGCTGAGACTGTTCGTTTTTATCATTTCTGATATGGGTTAGTATCTGAAAGATCTGTAGGAAGCCGAGGGGATAGGAAAATTCACTATTGTTCTATTTACATAACTTAATCATCTTTTTAAAGTGACTAAAATAAAATATTATAAGTCATTCAAACTACTTTTAAATAAAAGACAACCAAAAAATCAAAGAAGGTTATCTATAATTCAACTAGAAAATAACAAGTTTTTACCTAACATTTATCGTGCATAAAGAGTTTTACCAAACTTCATAATGTCCCATTTTTTGAATCCACATTAATAATCTGAGATAAACTAAGCTATTAACATCCTATTGAGTTCTGATACAAAAAAAACTTACTTCCTACTAAGTATTTCGTCAGTTTCTATATATTTATGTATTACAAGAGACCCAAAAAGAAACACCATTGTACCCCTTGTTTTAATGATAATTCCACAACACTTAGTATTTCTGGAATTTGTGACAATACCATATGCCTTTCATCTTTCTCATGACCACAATACACTCTTGTTCATTATCTTCCTTTTTTGAGTGGTGGGTGCATCTTTTAACTTCAGGAGCCATGATATGTATGTTCTCAACTTCATCATTGTCTAGGTTTGAAGGGATGTCAAAGCTTTCATCTCTCCAGTAGTTAAGCAACTAGTCTGATTCTATCTCCTGTTGTAGGAGTGACTTGTATAGGAAATCCAAATTTCTAGACATTTCGGGCCACTGCTCATCAAAACATTTTTCATTTTTGAAAGTCATCATAGGGATGCGTTGAGAGTTAGGAATTTTCAGTAAATTTTTTACCTTCATCTTCATAGTGATCTTAGGATAAGGAATGGTGAGCTGATTGTCTATGCATTGTACCATATTTTCTATCCCCCCGAGTAGACCCTCATCAAAAATGGCCTGTGTTGTCTGGATGATATCTTATTTCTTCTTACCAGAAAACATGGAAAGGGAAATGTATTGTCTAATAATACTCCCATTGGTTCTATAAGTGAACTCATTGTCGAAATAATGGTCACCCATTCCTTTTTCCAATGCCCTTCTTTCAGAGTCCTGGAGTGGATTGAGTATTTGGTTCCATCTCTCAGGATTGATACATCCTCTAAAGGCCATTGCCCTATTTTCATTTAGGGTGAAGGTTAACATCCTAGACTCCATCATTTGAGAAAGATTAATCAGTGTATGCAACAACCAAGATTAAGTAAGATAGTGAAAGTATCAGTGGAGTTATTTTAAGAGGGGTAATAAGGAGACTGATAATGAGTGATCTTGCGCGATTCTCTCCATGTTTATCAAGGAAGATAATTAATACTCCCTTCTAGTAATTATAATGATGAATGTACTTCTGCTCATTTTTTATTAATTACATTCAATTTACTCTACTCTGTAGCATTGTCTCGTTCTAGCTTTAAAGTTATATTTATCGGGAAAGAATGAAGCCTAAATACTGGACTTGTTAAAACCTAGGGATTTAATTACCTAATTTAATCATGGGGAATGTAAATGGACTAGTTTATGTGACAACACTTTTTGTGTCATGGTTTTATCATCTAAGTTTACGCACGATAAAAAGAAGATCAAGTATCTTTAAAATCATTATTTATGCCTTACTTGTCTAATAAGTATAATTAATGACTACTTATGAGGGAATGACACACAGATAGAATTGAACTTAGCCTTTGATATTGTTCTTACCGGGGTTCATATCCAAATTATTAATCAACTAAAAGATGATAGGTGGATCTATGCTCGTCTATTGTAATAACTAGTACTAAGATTCATTGCTTACCACATTCTTGCCATCAGCACCTCTGTTAGCAAGTAGGTCAGCTACTTTGTTTCCTTATCTATAAATATGTTTGACTTCATAGCTGGGGATAGTATTGAGGACCTCTAATATATCTTATAATTTTGAATTCAGTTTCTAGTTAGGATTTTTTTAGTTATAATAGCATTAATAATAATTTGTGAATCCCCTTCAATTTCTAATTTTGAGATGCCTAGATGCTTACATAGCTTGATTCCTTCTAGGACTGCCTTACATTCTACCATATTATTCATTGTAGGTTTAATAGATTTTGCAAATTTAATAATGGTTTCTCCTTTCCAGTCCTGAATAATACCTCTGATCCTTGCAATTCCCGGATTTCCCCTTGAGGCACCATCAAAATTAAGTTTAAACCAACCAAGTTTGGGAGGTGATCATTTACATGTGCTTCTATCAGTTTTAGATTTTCTACCTCCTTTACCATATAATGGTGGGATTGCTAGAGTTGGCCAAATTTTCCTAATATTATTATCCCATAAAGAAAGGAATTCTCTAAGCTAATGAGGTTATGAATTCTATTATTGATAACTTTAGTAATCAAGGTTTCTATCTTTTTAACTAACGACCTCCATTCTAATTTTTGATTGGTGAAGATTTTCCTATTACGTTCTTTCCATAATTCCCATATTAAGATAGAATGGGAAATTGTCCATTTATCCTTATATAAGCTACTTTTATTTAGCATGGGCCAGGCTTTAAGAAAATCCACTATGTCTGAGGTCATATAAGAACTCCAGTTTAAACATTTCCTTAGCCAGTTCTAGTAATTTTGAGCAAACAGACATTCTAAGAATAAATGGTTTACATTTTCTTCTTGGCTTTCACATAGTGGACACCGAGAGGGTCCTTCAAAACCTAGCTTTCTAAATCTTTCTATAGTTAAATTTTTCTTTTGAAGGGCTGCCCAAAGAAACATCCCAACTTTAGGGAGACAAGCCTTGTTCCAACAAAGGTTAAGGGGGATGTCTAAGGAATCCAAATTTTGTTCCTTAATGATTAATTGATAACCATTTTTAAATTTATACTTTCCACCATTTGAACTAGTCTAGATAAGTTTATCATCCCTATTTTTGCAAGAAATATTCCTTTCAGTAAGGATATCTTTTAATTTTTTCTTTTCTAGATGGTCAATCAGGATAGTATCCAATGATTTCCATGCAATACCATCTTCAAAAGATATATAATCCTTTACTAAACTTCCCCACAGAGCTTTACAAGAATCTATAGTGCTATATGAGAGGCCTAGCTTGATCAAAGGAATATATCCACCCCATGAATCTTCCCAGAAGAGGACCTTATCACCTTTTCCTATATCCCATGTAAGACTTTTGTTGATAATTTATCTAGTGTCAATAATAAAGTTCCAAATACGAGAACCTTTAACATGACTTCAAGATCTAAAGATATTTAATGGGTCAGCATCAGGAACATATTTATTCAAAAGAATTGTGGCCCATTTTCTACTAGGATCTTGAGTTAGTCTCCAAATTATTTTGGCTCCGAGGGCTTTGTTCTGCCATAGTAAATTTTTAACACCTAAACCTCCTAGAGAGGTTGGTTTGCAAATGTTATCCCATCTAATTAAAGCTAACTTCTTATCTTCTGAAGATCCTTGCCAATAAAAATCCCTAAAATGTTTGTCTAAGCTAGCTTTAACGTTTACAGGGAGTGGAAGAATAAACATTTGATAGGTAGGTATAGTTGATAGTACTAATTTAATCATAGTGGACCTCCTTGCCTTAGTGAGCCACTTTTCTTTACAGCTTTCTTTTTTATTTTGAAATTTCATAATTATCTATTTCCATAATTTGGAGCTATGATTTCCTTTTCCCAGTGGAATACCTAAATATTTACAAGGAAAAATTCCAGCTTTGAAACCTAAGATATTGCAGATTTGACTAGCTTTAGCTAAGGGAGTATTGACAAAGAATACTTCTGATTTTCTAGGGTTAACACTTTGCCCTGATGCTTTCATATATACAGCTAAGATATCTTTGAAATCTTTAGCTTCCTTTTTGTTACATGCTCCTAGAAAAATTGTGTCATCAGTGAATTGCTGATGTGTTATATTAGGCACATTTTCAGCTACTTTTACCCCAATAATTTTTCCTTCTAGATGTGCCTTCGTAATTGATCTGCCTAATGCTTCTGCCATGATGACATAAATAAATGAGGAGAGGGGGTCTCCTTGTCTAATACCTCGAGATATTTCAAAGAAACCCTTTGGGGATCCATAATAAGGAGAGATATTTTTGGTGTAGAAATACAACTAAATATTAGGTTAATCCATTGTTTGGAAAATCCAAATGCTTCCAGACATTTACATAGGAACCTCCAATCTACCTTGTCCTAGGCTTTTTGTATATCTGCTTTAATAATCATGCATGGTTCCTTATTATATTGAGATGTATGAAGGATTTCTTGAGCTATTACTATCCCATCTAGAATGGAACGTTTGGGAACAAAACCAGTCTGTTCTTCAGAGATGATCATAGGAAGGTATGTTTTGAGCCTATTGGCTAGGCATTTGGATAGGATTTTATAAATTGTATTACATAAAGAGATGGGGCAATAATCTCCTGGCTCTAGACAACTATTTTTCTTAGGTATAAGTGTAAAAAAGGTATTGTTGATTTCGGATAATAGTGTACCAAAGTTTCTAGTTGCCTCTACAGCTTGCCAAATGTCATGACCTAAAAAATGCCAACATTTTTGGTAAAAACCATCAGGGCTAGACGATTTATTAGGGTGAAGTTGAAATAGGGCATTTTTTACTTCTTCGATTGAGAGTTTTCTATTGATCCATTTATTGTCTGCTTCTGTTATAATTTTTGGGATTGATGAAAGCATTTCTTTTTGTGAGTTTAAATCAAAATATTCATAATTATTTAATAGGTCATGGTAATAAAGTACAAATTGTTCAGAAATAAGTTTTGGATCATCTATGGTGTCAACATTAGAATTTGTTATCTTGGAGATTCGGTTAATATTTCTTTTGTGTTATTATCTCCTTCAAATAACCATGTTTCTCTAGAATTTTGCTTCCAGAAAATTTCTTCTTTGAGAAGGATCTTGTTGTGTTTAATCATAAGATCTTTTTCTCTAATATAACTGGATTCAGTCATTCCTTTCTCTATAACCTCTTTGTTTAAAGTTGCTCTCTCAACTCGATTTTGTTTTTTTGTTCTAACACTTAGTTTTGTTTTTTTGTTTGAATATATTATTGAACTTATCTTTTTTCCAATCCAGGATCTTATGCTTAAGAATTTTAAGCTTAGAAACTAGGCAAAACATTTTTGAACCTAAAACTTTAATCTGTTTCCACCATATTTCCAAGAGCTGCATAAAGTTCTCGTCTTGAAACCACATAAATTTAAATTTGAACGGACATCTAAGCGGTTTAAAATTTTCTATTATAGAAATTCTTATTGGGAAGTGATCTGACCCAATGCTAGTTAATATTTTCGCAGTAGTTGTGAAGTCAAACTTTTCTATGTCTCCGCTAATAAGGAATCTATCCAATCTTTCTTCTATATGACTAAAACCCGTTCTACAATTATTCCAAGTAAACATACCATTATTGGTATTGATGTCTATTAGATTATTATCAATAAAACATTGGCTAAAGTCTTTTTGAGATTGGAAGACATATTGAGATCCACCAAAATTTTCTTTATTTTCTAGGATTGCATTAAAGTCACCCCCTAGAATGTGAATGTCATCTTGATAATTTGTTAGCCGATTTTGCAAAGCTTTCCATATTTCTTTCTTATCTTGATTAGGGATAGGGCCATAAACATTTATTAGGTTAAATTTTAAGTTACTTTTAAAGCTTTTTGACTGTTAAAAGTAGCCAATTATTATGTTTTTCGATTATATCGACTAAAACTTTCCTATGATCAACCCAGATAACCTCCAGACCACCAGAGGCTCCCTCAGAGTATACCATCTTTGATTTCCATATACCTAATTTAAGACTAAATTTTGTGCTTTCATCCTTATTTAATTTAGTTTCTTGGATTAAAATTATTTTAGATTCAAATATGTTAAGGTATCTTTTTATTAGTCTATGTTTGTTAGGGGCATTAAAGCCCCTTACATTCCAGGTTGTTACTTTCATTGAGCTTTGGGAAGGACCTTCCCCTTCCCTACTTTAATTAGCTTAGCTATTTTAGGTTGATTATCAACATTTCCATCTATAGATCTTAATTAATTAATAGATTTCCTACCACATTTTTTTCTTATTTTTGAGGATTACAGGACTATGCAGGCCATCAATTTTAGTGGATATACCTAATTTTCTATTGATGTTAGTTATACCTTCCAAACAGGTCTTAATATCATTGGCTTCCCTAATGAATTCATCATTCATAAAATCTATTTCTACCTACTCATCTAAATCCTGAATATCCTACTTTGAAGTTTCAGTTTCAATCCTATCTTCAAAGTCTATAAGATTATTACCATACTCTTCTAGAAGTGAGTCATGATTATCAGTGCTTTGTAGTTCTTTACTAATGGTTTCTAATTCTATTGGTACTGAATATAGGGGGTTTATCTCCTTATTATTGTCCAAAGAATTGTCGTTGATATCTTTGTACCTATACAATTCATTATTAAGCCATTGCATCAATTCTTCACTAATCTTGAGTTATACTTCCCTAAGATCTTCCATCATCCCACCAACTAGGGCCATCTTGTTTTCAATGGCCTGAACTCCTGCTTATGGGGATAGGGGAACAATGACTTGAGTAGGGCAAGGTTCGATACTAGGGTCACAATTCTGGGTTGTGACTATGTCACATAAAGGACTAATAGTTAGAGGTAGTGGATGGCATGTTTCAACATTACTTGGATAATGAGAATTTGTCACTTCTTGATCGGGGATACATGGTTCATTAAGGACCTGAGAATCTATAGTTTCAAGTAAAAAATTGCCCCTATTTTTAAAGAAGGAAACATTTACTTTTGGGTTGCAATGATTAGGGCCTAAGAAATTTGCCGAATAATTTTCTATAGAGATTAAATTTATGTTGTGATGAGGATTAAAATCACATTTAAGGGCCCTAGAACCAGAGTTAGTGGAAGGGGTATGCTCCATTTCCTCTTCAGCTTCAATAATGTGATCTATGATTGTAGGATTAATGGTAACTGATGTAGATTTACAATAGATTTTAATTGGGGGAATAGATTTCTTGTTAAGATTCATATTAACGACAATAACATTTTTTGCAAAATTTTGATCTGATTCTACAGTTCCAACGTATGTGCCTATACAATTTCCTAATTTCCTACTTTTCTAAGGGATTCCTTGGTAGATAATTCCAAGGGAAGATTCTTTAGGAGGATAGCTTTATCTACCATAAAGTCATCAAGCATTTCAGGGTTAAAAAAGGGGATCCAATCTAAAGTAGTAAATTGTGTGTTTCTGAATTTAAGGCATCCTTCCGATAAGATTTTATTTTTAAGAGCCTTGCTATTGAAGTCAAGATAAATAAAATTTTCAGGGAGGATAGAGATCTTTACCTTTTGCAACCAAATCAATTTAAGCCATTTGGCTATCTCGCTAGCTGACAGTCCAAAGCCATTCCACTTGCAAATTAGTCTGTATCTAGCATAAATATTTTGAATACTTTCTACATAGCCATCTTTCAGTTCTATTTCTAGGGTTTCCCGATTAGGGCTATTTTAATTTTTCCCTACTAGATTAAATCTTTTGTGCAGAGGAGAGTATACATTACCTTTCACCGACAATGTGGTTTGTAACAAATCAATGGACTTTTCTAAATCCTTTCCAGTAGATAGTTGCCTTGGTTTACCATCAAAGGGATGCTTAACTATTTTTGGGGGAAGATTCTCAGAGTTAGGACTATCTTGTCTATATTCGAGGTGGTGATGGGGAGGGGAGTAAACATTTTTATCCTTTGGAATCGACCTTTTATCTAAATTGCACTTATGAGGAGGAGAGTATGGAGAGGCCTTAGTTGCCTGCAGATGATTTAAGCTATTTTTGACAAGAATTGAAAATGAGGATTTCTGTGGCAAGCTAGAATGCAAATGTTTATTGCCATGGATTTTTTCCCTTCGAGCATTTTTTCTGAATGCTGGGATTCATTGGGGTTCTGGTGCTATATCAATAATCTCCTGATGTGACACCCTGGAGAGAGCCCTAGGGGAAGAGCTCTGAATAGCATCAAAGTCGTGACTCTATTTTGAATCTTGAGGATATCCAACTACATACCTAGTTTTGGTAAAGAAACTAATTTGAGAATCTAGAGATTTGATAGTACACATGCAAGAGATCACTTGAAAAAGCAGAGCCATTTTTTTGTTCAATTGCTTAATTTATTACATGAGATATTTTATTATCTTTATTGAGATATTTTTAAGTTCTAGTTGTTGTTTGTAGTTTTGGTTGCATGAGTCTAGAAACTCTATTTATTAAGGTCATTTTAATGAATTCATTATCTTTGATCATTTTGAACAACTAATCATTGATAAAGCTATCAAGAAGTGTTTGCAATTATTTTGAATGAATAGAAATATTTTATCCACTATCGAACAATTATTTTGTTTATTTTTTTATTTTCTTCAAGATCACCAAGGAGAGGAGAGGATAAATTTCCTCTTGAGAGTATGATCAAGGTCATCCAACCCAAATTTAGAATAATGAGTCATATTTAAAGATACAACATTGTCACCATTAGTACTCCTCCGAGTATTTAGACACAAATCCATTAGAATATCCAAAAGAAACCCATGCTTCTTCTTGGACTAGATGTTCCTCCAATCATCCATTTTAAACATAGAGAGGAATACCATAGTCTAGGCCCTTGTAGGGATCAACATCCATGAGGGAACATATATTAGGAGGAAGATTTTCTATCTTCAGCAATCTCCCTACGTGAAGAGAGATGCATAAGTTTCCACAAAAGAGTAAATGCCTTTACAAGGACAATTGTCTTCAGTTTTAACATGTCAAGCAACCTCTCACCATCTTTCTTCCCCAAGTCCTCCAGCTCCACATCTACATAGCTAACACTATTGTCATGATCCTCCTATATCCCACCTTTGCAATCATTTGAACTAGAATAATTATTGTCTCTTTCACCCTAAAGGGTTTCCCTAATCAATTTTTATCTAGTTGCAATGTGTATATATGTAAATGAATTAAAGGTTTTTTTTTTGTTAAATGTTAACAATGTTCTAGTTAGATTTTATATGAAAAATATTAAACTATTCATATTCAATTTGAAGTTATTACTATTATGTTCTAGTTATATTTCATATGAAAAATGCTAAAACTATTCTCGTTCAATTAGAAGTTGTTATAAAATTCTTCATTTTTGGAAAAAATGTGTATATTAATTAAAAGAAAAAGAATATATAATAGAAAGGAAAGTCTGGTGGAATAATTCATGTTATAAAATTTTGGTTGAGAAGGCTATTTCTTTCTCTAATGCAATTTTATATGGTGAAATAGTTGGTAGTTTGATTTATTTAACTCATACCAAGCTTGATGTTTTTTTATAGTACCAGTTTAGTATCTAGAATTACATATAATCCTCAACAAACACATTTTATAGAAACCAAAAGAATTTCAAGATACATTAAATATATTTGAACTATTAAAATTTATTATTCTTAAGCTTATGATTTTACTACATTATTTCTTGCCATGCATATAACTCTTAGCAAGGAGGCCTAACTTAAATTGATTAAACAAACACTAAAAAATCAATCATGATTCAAATTTTTTCAGATTTTTTTTGTTTCTATTTGCATAGGTGAAGTTGTATATTTTCTAAGGAAAATGTTAATTGAAATTTGGTGCAATGTTATAGGATTTTTTTTTGGTTTGCAAAAATGATAGTGAATATTTTTAGATTCACGATGCTAAAAATCACACATCCTTTTAGGCTTTGTTCAAATTGTTAGAAAGAATGTGTAGTTACTTATTGTAGACTCAACTCCTCTATATGTGTAACATAAAAGAAAATGAAGGGTCTAATGGATGGATGATGGAATTGAAGGAATGATAATAGGATGTGAATGACTATGGACTAGGACCTATCTCCTTATATGTTGTATTGGAAGGAAATATGATCCACCTAGGCTTAAAAGGGGAATCAAGGGCCAAGTGGATGCAATGGTTCTTTGTTGTTATGTTATTGAGGAATGGATGTATGAATGTCAAAATTTATAGGGATATGCATGATTTAAGGTTAAATTAATAATAATATTGACTTTCAACATACATGTAGACTAGCGAAAATATGACAAAGAAATTATACTAATGGAAATAGGTTGTAACTAATGTGTAAACCTGATCTAAAGCTAATCTAGAGGGACTAGGTCGACTAGGTCAGCCTATCCTTGGACTTTCCCACAATTTTAGTTGTAGACTGTAGCTGAGATCCTATGCTTTCTAGATCTAATTCTAAAGTTGGCACCACCTTTTCCTACACATAGAAAAGAGATAAATTATTGGATAGAGAGGAGTTTTCCTAAGTCAAACCCCAATTGAGGAATCACCCTTGAAATTTAAATAAAATAGGCATAAATAGAAAGTGTGTTGATATAATCAAAGGATAGATCTAAAAATGTAATTTTTATACCATCACAAACGAGCTTGGAGTTGCAATATATATGATGATGCTCGAATTAGTCTTGAATATTGTTGCAATGTCTTAAATTGTTAATAAGAATCATGAATGTCTTTCAAAAATTCCTAGATCTACAAATAATCCTCATATATATCTAATGTTTTTATGCTTTATGTCACTTCCCTTGAGAAGGAATTGATTCACATTGATATTAGTGAACTTGAAAGAAGGGTATTCTTTCATGATTGAGGTCTCCTCTTCTTGGCCTTCAATGAGGGAGTTAAACTTTCTACAATGGTGAATATTATCTTTCAAAATGGCTTGAATGCTTGAAATATACCTTGGAATGTTTGAGATGATAGAGATCTTTTATTTCAACTTGGTATTCTTTGGGGAACCAATATCATCTTTTTTCCTTCCCCTAGTGGTCATACTAGTTTGGAAAACATCAGAGGAATATTTCTCCTTTTCTCTTTTCTTTCTCCCCCTAGTCTTATGGGATGATCCTTACAGGTCTTTAGCAATGAATTTATGTTGATTTCTTTCTTTGTTACTTTTTTTTTGGCTACTAGAGGAATTATCATCTATTGGGAATGAAGATTTAACAATATCCACCTCCCCCGACTCAGTAGAATCGCTCCTTGGGTGATAGCTCAGTATAATCGCTCATTAGGTCAAAACCCAAGATAATGCATTGTTGAGCATCATTAAATGATTCTCCCATGTCCTTGTTATCAGATCCAAAAGATTCTTCCACTCTAGAGGGCTGCATAAACACATTTTCTTGATTCTAGTCATTCTCTTTTATTTCCCCCTCTTCAAAGGTATCTTTTACCTCATTTTCCTTACCCAAATCTTGGACCCCCTATAATTTAGCATGTTTATATCATTTTTTATAACACTTTCTCCTATGCTCACAATATATTTTCAAATCATTTCCATACATTACCTTGATTTATGAAGTATTACCTATGATTAATGATTTATTGATTAACATTTGTATGTGTAGCTAGTTAATGATAAATTATGTTGATTATTATGATAAATGGTTATTATTAATTAATAAGTGTTTTGAGATGATTAACATATTATTTTTGAGATATTTGAGTCATTCATGCAACTAGAAGGAAGGAGAACCAAGTTGACACTTGTCAATATTCAATTGTTGTAGGAAATACAAAAAAAGTCAAAAACTAATTTCAACAAAATGATCATATCTCACTCAATTATTAATTAAATTAAGATTTTATTAATGATTTAGAAAGATGAAAAGAAGGATCAGAAACCCTTTTGTCCATTTGAGTTAACTTGCAATAGTTAATCAAAAGCACTCATTTGAAGTTGACTAAGCAAAAATAGGAGAGTTTGAAGGTACCAAAAACCCAATTTTAGTAAAATGATCATATATTCCACATTTATTAATGAAATCAAGATTTTCAAAATGATATGGAAAGATAAGAAGGAGGAGCATAGTCTTGGTAAAAGCATTTGAGCTAACTCTTAATAATAAAGGAGCACCATGCATTTAAATTTTATTGCATAAAAAGTGGAACAAAAAATTAGCAAACTTAGTCAAACTTCTTCTATTTATTGAAATCCATGTTACAACTTCAAAAGAGGTTGGATATGATTTTTATTGTGTTTATAAACACCAAAAAATCTCTAAGAAATCATATTTTTCATAAAAGAGTCCAAACAAACTCTTTTTTGAATCAGTCAAGAAGACAAGTTGTAAGAGGACTCTTCTTCTTAGTCATTGTTTTTGAATAAGTCTCTTCCTTTTTTGAAATAATAATGTGACACATGTTATATGGTTGTTAGAGATTCAATAATCTTATAAATTCAAATATGTAATCAAGAAAAACATGTAGCAAGTGGTAGATGTTCATTAGCTTCAAAGAGTCATAATTCTATAGAAGGAAATTTTGTAATAGTAGTAATAATTTCAATAGAGGTAGTAGATTACATTTTCATGGAAGCATGTTACTTATGTTAGATTAGGTGAAATACTAATCTCCCAAGAACACCTGCATGCATAACCCTGTCACATGGAAGAAGCAAAGAACAGAAGCAAGAAAAATCTATGGAGGCCAAAAAGCCAGAGACATCTTATGGACATGCAAAGAGCAATTGTATTCCAAGATTATCTAAAAAGAATATACAAAGGGTTCAACCATATAGGTGAACAATAAAACCCTAAAGCTATAAAGCAAAAAATAAAGCTAGGTTGCACATTATAATTAATAAATATATTAATTATAATGCACCTAAAAGATAGCTTAAGTAAATAGAGTAATAAATGACTTAATTAATTAAACCAAAGTGATTTAATTAATAAGCATAAAGTATGATTACTCTAACACCCCCCCTTAAGCGTAGCTCAAGAGGGAAGCTAACCTAGCACAGCTATGAAAGCAGAAAATGGGTCCCGGCAACAAGGCCTGATCAGGTACCCAGTACAAGAAAATAAACTAGATGAAGGAAACAAAGCCTCCAATCTAGGGAATGTCCCAAAGAAAGGAACAAGAAAGAGCATGAAGCATCTCCGAAGCATGAAGCTGCAAACACTGTTAGAAGAAACTGCTGGAACCCCCACTGAAGTGCATGACCAGGTAGAGAAGACAAAGTCTGAAGAGCTAATCAATCAAAGAGGTGACCTCCAAAAAAAAAAAGGAATGAACGAGTGTCTATATAGTAGATGAACCATCTCACCGAAATGCATAGGTGCCTAGCCACTGCATCCGCCTAGTACATAGGAACAAAAACTGAATACGTAGATCACTCAACCAAACCAAGGAAGCAATAGAACCAACAGGTGAACCCCCCCATAATGCTGAACTGGGTGACAGGAACACTAAAATGCAATGCCAGAAACATCTGCAAGAAGAAGAGACAGGAACACCTATGTGCAAAAGAAGGTACAAGCACAGGATAAAGGGTGGTGTCATAGACACAGTCTACATGGGCTAATTTCATGGAAGGTACGCTCACTTGACAAGAGTGGATGCGCCTATAGTGGAAAATGCATCATAATCCCCCCATGGCACTTTATAACTGAGTGCGTATACAAACAAACACATAGTGTTCAAGATCCTAAAATGCAAAAGCAGGCACTTTATCTCAGTACGTTTACAGAAAAGAAATGCTACAGAAGAGAAGCATACAATGCTCAAAAATCAGAAAGAAGAGTGAGCTATGAACTCAGAAGAAGAGATCCCCGGACCTGTAGAACCAAGCACTCCACCAGAGGGCATAAACTGCCAAATGCGGAGGAGTGAAAACCTGGAGTAGAATCTAGAAAAATAACCTCTACCACTGAATAGCACACAGAACCAGCTTTTCGACGATATAAGGTGAGCCCAAAAATGAGTCCGGATGAGCGAGATATGGCTCCCGGAAGGCAAAAAGTAAACATCACCTTTGATAGAAACAAAACACTATCAAAACAGTAGATCCAAAAACTCTAACCTCCATAATCAGAAAGAGCTCGGAAAGAGCTTTCCGGTGATATAAAGAAGTCGAAAAAAGACCTCCGTATGCTCAAGATATTGCAAAAAAGGCCCAGGTACCCTAAAAAGGCTTAAAAAAAATGTTTTAAAGCCCCTGGGGCTGGAAATGCAAAGCCCCTGGGCACATGGCGCGCGCAGGGGGCTGGAGCTAGAGCTCCCAGTCACCCATGTGACCGCCGCTAGGGCCCACAGGGCTTAAAAACCCCGCCGGGCGGCCGGCGGAGCGGAGGGCGGAGCTGAGCGAGCGGAGGGGAGGCCGCGGAGGGCGCTGCAGCGGAGCGGTGGCCGCGGATGGCGGCGGCGGCACGGGCGGCAGAGGTGCCGGCGGTGGGCGGGCCGGCGGAGCGGAGGGCGCGGGCGCGGGCGGCGGAGGCCGCAGACTGGCAGAGCTGGGCCGGCGGGCAGCGGGCGGCGGCTCTGTGGTGGCCGCTTGGCGGTGCGCTGGGGGCCGCCGGGCGGCCGCCCAAAACTTTATATTTTTTTTTTAAATTTTTGACAACTGCCGTCTCGGAGTGCGTGCCAGGGCCGTACGGCCTTGGTATGCAAAAAATTTTTGCCTCAGATGCCACTATGTCCAAAATGGACAAGTTTTATATGGATTTAGGGGTTCTTGGGCCTTCCGGACACAATGGTGGTGTCCGTTTTTGCCCAAGGTGAGCCAAATTTCGGCTCCCCCCCAGATCCACAAAAAAAACTTCTGAAACCCTTGAAAACCTCCTGCTTCTGAAACACTTCAACAAAACACGAACAACGAGCAGCAAGATGGCTCTGATACCATGTTAGATTAGGTGAAATACTAATCTCCCAAGAACACCTGCATGCATAACCCTGTCACATGGAAGAAGCAAAGAACAGAAGCAAGAAAAATCTATGGAGGCCAAAAAGCCAGAGACATCTTATGGACATGCAAAGAGCAATTGTATTCCAAAATTATCTAAAAAGAATATACAAAGGGTTCAACCATATAGGTGAACAATAAAACCCTAAAGCTATAAAGCAAAAAATAAAGCTAGGTTGCACATTATAATTAATAAATATATTAATTATAATGCACCTAAAAGATAGCTTAAGTAAATAAAGTAATAAATGACTTAATTAATTAAACCAAAGTGATTTAATTAATAAGCATAAAGTATGATTACTCTAACAACTTATGTATGATGTTTTTAGGAAACATATCAGAGTTTAAATTATCTAAGAAAGGTCCACTTATGATATTTTTTACCTTCGGTAGTTATAGAAGTAGAACACACAAAAAATTGTTTTGTAAATTACACAGTTTCCTGCAACCATTACTATGCAGCTTCCTACATCCATTACTATGCAGTTTCCTGTAGCCATTACTATGCAATTAGATTCATTTCCAAAAATTTTATGTTTTTAGTTTTTCAATGATAGAATAACGTAGAGAATCCCATAGTGCATATACTTTGCAAACCTTTTTCAAGTATACATCCTCCGGTTGACAATTTAAATGATCCCTCTCTATAAGAAATATAGTAGCTTAGTCTGGATGTCCAATCCTTGAGTTGTTTTTAAAACCAAGTTATTGATATAATTAGGAATTCAATAAATGGAACCAATTCCAACCATGTCAACTTTTGGATTACATCATTTTGCACAATTTATTGTTGACAACATTTACAAAGTTGCAATGCAACTTTTGCACTTTTTACACTTTTAAAACAAAACTTATTGTATTGACTCTAAATGACTCTAAACCACCTAGTTTGACCTTAAGAAACCCAAATACAACCTTATTGCTTCTATATTTGCAATTTTACTTCAATGCATGAGCTCTAAGAAATTCTCCACAAAAGATCGTTGTCTTTCATGCTTAGTGCACCTTAAGGGACACTTCGGTCCGGAGTGGTTTGGAATGTTTTAGCAAGTTGGAAAGAAAAATTAGGTCATTCCTAGAATTTACCCAGCCAACCAAATTTTTTGGCATAGATAGTTTGAGGTGATGAACTATTTGAAAAATATGCATAATTACAACTTTCAACTGAGTTACATTGAAAGTTCTAGCAACGACTAAGATTGGGTTGCCAATTTCAAACAAGATTGAATCTCCATAAATCACAATAGGATTTTGCGGAAAGCAATGATATGATCTTGTAGCACCTGATGGATCATTGATATTTTTCATGATCTCTGATAAATGCCCCTACAAAGATCATTGTCTTTCCTTCTTAGTGCACCTTAAGGGACACTTTAGTCTGGAGTGGTCTGAAACGTTCGAGTGACTTGGTGAGTGAAAAGAGGTTGTTCCTATCATTTACCCAGCCAACCAAATCTATTATCATAGATAGTTTTAGGCCACCAAAAACTATTTGAAAGATACGCACTATTACAACTTTCAACTGAGTCACATTACAAGTTCTAGCAATGTGGGAGATTTGGTTGCCAATTTCAAATGGGGTAAGCCATGATAGGACTTTATGGGAAGATATGACATGATCTTGTAGAACCTACCAAATCATTAATACATTTCATGGGCTCTGATAAATCCCCCACCAAATATCACTACCTTTCGTGCTTAGTGCACCTTAAGGGACACTTTCATTTGTAGTGGTCTAAAATGTCTGAGCAACTTGATGAGTGAAATGAGGTCATTTCTAGAGTTTACCCAACCAAATGGAGCTATTGGAATGTATATTTTGAGGCTAGGACCTATTTGAAATATACGCACAACTACAACTTTCAACTTGGTCACATTGCAAGTTTTGGCAATGACCGAAATTAACTTGCCAATTTCAAATGAGGTTGAATCTCCCAAAAATGTGATAGTATTTTGTGATAAGAGGTGACATGATCTCGTAGGACCTGACATATTATTGATATGTTGCATGAGATCCAAGAAATACCCCTCCAAATATCATTGACTTTCATGCTTAGTGCACCTTAAGGGACACTTTAATTTGGAGTGGTCTAGAATGTTCGAGGGACTTGGAAAGAAAAATGAGGTTGTTCCTAGAATTTACTTGGCCAACTAGAGCTATTAGCATATATGGTTTGAGGCCATGATGAACCATTTGAAAGATACACATAGGTGAAAATTTCAAGTAAGTCACATTGCATGTTCTGGCAACGACCGAGATTGGGTTTCTAATTTCAAATGAGGTTGAATCTCCCAAAACTGCGATAGGATTTTGTGGGAAGAAACAACATGATGTTGTAGCACCTCACATATTTTTGATATGTCACTCACATGATCTATGATAAATACCCCTTCAAAGATTTCTAACTTTCATGCCTGGTGCACCTTAAGGGACACTTCACTCTAGAGTGGTCCACAACATTCGAGAAACTTGGTGAGCCAAATGAGGTTGTTCTTAGCATTTACCCAACCAAATAAAGCTAATGGTGTAGATGGTTTGAGACCATGATAAACTATTGAAAGATACACACATTTGCAACTTTCAAATGAGTCACATTGCAAATTTTGGCAATGGCTAAGATTCGGTTGCCAATTTCAAACGAGGTCAAATCTCCCCACAATAGGATTTTGTGGTTGGAAACAGCACAATCTTGTAAAACTTGTTGGATTTTTGATACATCACATGAGTTCCAAGAAATTCTCCTCCAATGATCACTGACTTTCCTGCTTAGTGCACCTTAAGGGACACTTCGATCCAGAGTGGTCTAAAATGTTTGAGCAACTCAGTGAGTGAAAGAAGATCGTTCCTAGAATTTATCCAACTAGTTAGAGCTATTTTTGATGATGGTTTGAGTCCACAATGAAATATTTGAAAGCTACACAGTTTCAACTTTCAAGTGAGTCACATTACAAGTTCTTGATACGACTGAGATTGGGTTTCCAATTTCAAACGAGGTTGAATCTCCCGAAACCGTGATAGGGTTTTGTGGGAAGAAGAAACACAATCTCATAGAACCTAATGGATTATTGATATGTGGGATGAGATTTGAGAAATTCTCCTCTGAATATTACTGCACCTTTTGTGCTTAGTGCACCCTAAGGGACACTTCAGACTAGAGTGGTCTAATATGTTTGAGCGACTTGGTGAGTGAAACAAATTCATTCCTAGCATTTACCCATACAACCATAGCTATTGGTGTAGACAATTAAAGTCCATGATGAACTATTTGAAATGTATGCATAGTTGCAACTTCAACTGAGTCACATTGCAAGTTTTGACAATGACCAAGGTTGGGTTGCCAATTCCAAACAAGGTTGAATCTCCCAAAATGGTGATACTCTTTTGTTGGAATTGGAAATATCATCCCATAACATCTGATAGATCATTGATACATCACATGAGCTTCAAGAAATGCCCTGATCACTTCCTTCCATGCTTAGTGCACATTAAGGGACACTTCGGTCCTGAGTGGCTAGAACATTTGAGTGACTAGGCGAGTGAAATGAGGTCATTCCTAGTGTTTACCCTACCAATTGGAGTGATTGGCACATAATTTTTGAGGCCACAATGAGTTGTTTGAAAGATATGTACAATTGTAACTTTCAACTAAGTCACATTGCAAGTTCTAGAAATGACTGAGATTGGGTTGTCAATTTCAAACAAGATCGAATCTCCCAAAACCATGATAGGATTTGTGGACAGAGGTGACATGATCTTGTATAACCCAATGAATCATTGATACTTTTCATGATCTCCAAGAAACGCCCCTCCAAAGATTGTAGACTTTCGTGCTTAGTGCACCTTAAGGGACACTTTTCTCTAGAGTGGTCCAAAATGTTTAAGTGACTCGATCAGTGAAATGAGGTCATTCCTAACATTAACCTATCAAATCATAGTTATTGGCTTAGATGGTTTGAGTCCATGACAAAAATTTTGAGAAATTTTTCATCAAGTTGTTCAAAAACACCATATAGTGGGTCTGAGATTTGTTGTACATCTCTCGAATGGGTAGCTAAATCTATTCTCATTTGTGATGCAATCACACTTTTTATGAAGCTATGGATGATTCTTGAGGGGTTAGACATGTTGTTTGACTTCAGTGGACATGTTTTAGTGTTTAGGAATCATGTAGGGTCGAAAAATGGTGCAGGATGACCAAAGGCCCTTTGAGGCAATAATGACCCTATGAGTTATTTTGGGATCAATTCATGTAATAATTCTATAATGATTCCATTTAATTTATTTTTATGATTGAATAAGGTCATTAAATACATTGATTCAAAATTGTAAGGCCTTTGTGCCATTTTATCATCTATAGACCAACTAGGTCCTCAGTGGGTCAACCCTAGTCAACACCTCCACAAGTATCCAAATGAGGTGAAAATGATGTAATTTATATTTTTATGTCATATTTGATATGTTTTTGAAGTTTTAGGTTGATATGAAGTCAATTTCATGGTAAATGCCAAAATTGTCAAAATTGCAAAAAGATGTTATGACAACTTTTGCACTTTTTGCAAATAATTGCAATTCTTATCCTCCAACATCCAACTAATTCAAAATTTGGCTCAAGATAGTTGGATAGTTTTTTAATGTGTTTTTTTAATCCTCTTTTGTTTGAGGATAGAGAGGTTGGTGGGTTTTGTTGAAGAAAAAAGAAGATTGAATAAAGAATTCACTATTTTCCTTTCAAAATTTTGATTTTTTTGAGTTGCAGATATTTGTATTTCTTTGTATGGAATAACTATGGTAATAAATTCATATGGATTGAAATATTATTGAATCTAATTCTAGTTCTTCAAGTTTTGAGAGTTTTCATGCTGATTTGAGAAAGTTATCCTCTTTTTTATGATTGGTGGTCTAAACCCTTATTAGGGTAACCAACGACTCATAAAAATTGCATAAATTTTTTTCCCATAGTGGAAAGGGGCTGAAAATTTGTTTATTGACCCCTTACAATGTACATTAAATTATTCAAAGGTTTCAATTCAAGATGTTAATGTCTCCATTCAAACTTATGATTCTCTAGCATTGTCAACACCATAAAATCAGTGTTTTACCATGGTTGTGAATACAAATGCATGGTGTTGTGTCTTTTTGAGAGGTTTAGGCACTATAAAATGGTGGATTTATTATTTTGGAGACCAATTCCATATGTTTCATACATTGGGCTAGTTGTGGGGGATTGTTTTTGAAGTACTTCCTTTGTAGATGTGTCCTCAATGGGGGCTAGAAAGTGAGGATAGTCATATTTTCTACCTTTTGGTCCAAAATGAGGATGATAAATATTTTGATAGTTGTTTGGCTATATAAAAGGATTTCAAAATTATCTTTGATCAGTGCCCAAGGTCTTTGTTTGGTGCAGGCGCACTAAATTTCCCTTGAAGTGCCTATGGACCATTTTGGATCTCTTTGATGAATTCATGTAATAAGGCCATGAAAGGCCATTTGGTGTCTTTTTGTGTTAAATAATGTCCTAAGGACCCATTAAAATCCATTAAGTCTAGTATGTAAGGCAATTTGTGTCATTGAGGTAATGAAGGCTTGTAAGGCCATTAAGGGTTAAAGTAAGAAAAATTATAAAAACATGATGTAAGAATGTTTTATTTGAGGGTCTAGGGTCAAGTTAAGTGATTTGGTCTCATAATGAGTTGGTATACTAATGTTTTCAACATATATGCAAAATTTGAATAAGTTGCATTGTAACTTTGCAATTTTGCAAAATTGCTTAATGACAAGCTTTGCAAATTAAGTGTAACCAATGTTTGGATACTTTGGAATTGGTTCCAACCACTAGAAACTAGTTTATGTTAGAGTAATAAAGTTTTTACTGATTAATTAAATCATTTTTTATTTAATTACCAAGTCACTTATTACCTCTTTCTATTTAAGCTAAACTTTAGGCATATAATAATTAATTGCTTTATTAATTATTATTGTGCAACCTAGGTTTTACCTTTTTAGGTTTTTAGATCTGCTTTTATAAGGATTGATCTCCTTTGTATTCATAACTTTGTAATATATTATTCATTACTAAATTACAACTTTTGTTTTTGCACATCAAGAATGATTTCTCCTCTCTCATGGATCAATGCATTCAGGCCTCCACAACTTCTTGCTTCTTCTCTCTCTTTTTATGTGATAGGTGTTTGCATGTAGGTGTTCTTGGGAGATGTGGCTTTTTTGTTCATCAATTCCAATATGGTATCAGAGCTTTAGATCTATTTTCCCCTGTCCTCTTCGTGAGAGATTCAACCATATTCATCATATCTACATTTTTAGAGGGTTTTCTGTCATATCTACAGGGATCTCTTTTTCTAGTCATCTTGGCTTCAAACGAACCTCATGGTTGCATTCAGAGCATCCAAGAACCCCTAGTTCCATATAAAGTTTGTCCAATTTGGACAAATTTGGAATCTGTGGCAGAAAAAATTTGTAACCGGCCCCAACACAGATCTCAAGGTAGTCACTATTTTTTGGAGCATTTTTGGCCCAAATGGACCTCACGGTTAAGTCTGCAATGTGCAAAAACCCCTATTTCCATATAAGGCATGCCCAATTCAGACGTTGTTGCAATCTGAGGCAAAAAAAATTTGCCTCCTAGGCCGTACTACTTGGACACACAATTCGAGGCACGATCTTCAAAAAAAAAATTTAAAAAAAAAACATTTTGAGTACGCACCACCTGGGTGGCCCCACCAGTGGGAACCACCAGCGGCGAGCCATCAACGGGAACCGCCAATGGCCCTGTCAATGGGCACTGCCAGTGGAAGTTGTAGCGTAACCATCAGTGTGGTCGTCGGGTTTAACCGCCAGCGGTACTCATGGATAACCATCTGGGGTTAACCGACGGTTAGCCCATTTTTTTAGGCCAATTTTGTTCCATGCTTTTTTCTTCAAACAGGCAATTGGGTTTTTAAGAATATCTTGGGCATCTGGGATCAAAATTGGGCAAACGATATACAATAGGAAAGATAATTCCAAGACAGATTCAGATTTGTAGGTTTGGTTTCAAGATTTTGTCATTTTGCTGCATTTTTTTTGTCAAATTCAAATGTTTTATTTGCTCTCAACGTTTCAGACCTCTTGCATTCTAGGATCAATTTTTCTTGCATCCAGGCTCCATTTTCAACAGACAAGATATTTTCAGAAAGCTCTTTCAAATATTGTATCAAATCTGAAGGTTGACATTTGTGATTTTGTCAATTTACTGATGTCACCAACATTCAGATCCTTTCAGACACCTTCTTTGGGCCCTCTAATGCAGCTGTTGGTTTTTTGCTCATAACTTGAGCATATGGTGTCAAAATCGGGCAAACAAGATATCATTGAAAAGTTGGTTCCTGCTCTATCTAGATTTGGAGGTTTGAGTTTCTGATTTTGTTTTTTTATTATGGTTTTTACTGTCAAAGACAGATGTTTAGTTTTTCACTTTGGGAGCTCTATCTTGTGCATCCGGATTCCATTTTGGGCAAACGATATTTCGTTAGAAAAATTGTTCTGAGAGATTTCCATTGTTGTGAGTATTTTTTCTAGATTTTGCTCCAGGTACATTTTATTCATATTTTTACATTTTTGCAATCTGGTGGATATCTTGGATGTTTCATGTCCTAAGATCTCTTCCTTTTGAGGGATGGCTCATCTTAGGCTATTCTTTTGTTTCAGCAACCTTCGCTCTTCTTTGAGTAGTTAATACTTCACTTTTGTAGCATTCTTTTATGCACACACACTAAGATAAAGTGCCAATCTATTGCATGTGTGGGATCTTGCACATGTTCGTGCTCTATGTACTTGCACTCCATTATAAAGTGTTAGGGGGGTTTGATGTTTTCCTTTTTTGTCCATCTACTTTTGTCATGTGAGTCTTCCTGCAATGACATTAGCCTCAGGTATCTCTATATGTGTGTGTACTCTCTCTGCACCTTTGATGTTTTAGATTCTTCTTCATCATGTAGTTCATATTGGATGATCTTTTCAATGTACCTTTCATTACTCCCTTGTTAGCATTATGGGGGTTTCTACTGTTGGTTCTACTGCTTCATTGGTTTGATAGTGTGAGCTATGTATTTAGTATTTGATTTTATGTACTAGGCAGATGTAGTGGCTGGGTACCTATGCATTCCAATGAGATGGATCATTTACCATATGGACACTCTTTCTTTCCTATTTTTTGGATGCACTCTTCCAGATTTGATTGATCAGCTCTTCAGACTTTTGGTGTTTTTTTATGCCATCTGTATTTTCAAGTTTAGGTGTTTGCCTTTGTTTGCCTCTTGATTCAAGTAGTGTCATTTGAGGGCACTCATGCAGATTACAGTATTTTGTATCTTTGACTTTAGTTGTTTGCCTTTGTTTGCCTTATGATTCGAGTAGTGTCATTTGAGGGAACTCATGTAGATTACAGCCTTCTCTACCTAGTCATATTTCAGTGGAGGATCTTCAGATCATCAGTTACTTCTTGATAGAGTTTGCAGTATCTTGCTTCAGTGATGTTGTACATGTTCATCCTTGTTCTTATTTTTTGAAACATTCCTAGTTTTGGAGGCTTCTTCAGTCCTTTAGACTAGTCTTTATCTCTTTTTGGAGTGGAGTTTTTCCCATGTGGTTTTCTCTATTTCTCCACTTTTTAGAGACTCTCTTTTGTACTTGGGTACCTGATCAGGCCTTTTGTTGTTGGGACCCATTTTCTTTTAGTAGTTCTTTCTAGGTTTTTAGCTTCTCCAAAAATTCATCTTAAGGGGGGGGTGTTAGAGTAATAAAGTGTTTACTGATTAATTAAATTATTTTTATTTAATTAATAAGCCATTTATTACCTCTTTCTACTTAAGCTAAACTTTAGGCATATAATAATTAATTGCTTTATTAATTATTATTGTGCAACCTAGGTTTTATCTTTTTAAGTTTTTAGATCTCCTTTTATAAGGATTGATCTCCTTTGTATTCATAACTTTGTAATAGATTATTCATTATTGAATTACAACTTTTTTTTTGCACATCAAGAATAATTTCTCCTCTCTTGTGGATCAATGCATTCAGGCCTTCATATCTTCTTGCTTCTCTCTCTCTCTCTCTCTCTCTCTCTCTCTCTCTCTCTCTCTCTCTCTCTCTCTCTATGATAGGTGTTTGCATGTAGGTGTTCTTGGGAGCTGTGGATTATTTATTCATCAACTCTAATATGGTATCATAGCTTTAGATCTATTTTCCCCTATCCTCTTTGTGAGATATTCGGCCGTGTTCATCATATCTTTATTTTTAGAGGTTTTTTTGTCAGATTTGGGGGGACCTTTTTTTTGGTCATCTTGGCTTCAAACAGACCTCATGGTTGTGTTCACAACATCCAAGAACCCCTAGATCCATATAAAGTTTATCCAATTTTGACAAAGTTGAAATCTATGGCAAAAAAATTTTGCAACTAGCCCTTGCATGAATCCTGAGGCAGACACTATTTTTTGGAGCATTTATGGCCCAAACGAACCTCACAGTTGAGTCTGCAGCACCCCAAAACTTCTATTTCCATATAAGGCACACCCAATTCGGACATTGTTGCATTCTAAGGCAATTTTTTTTGCCTCCTAGGCTGTACTGCCTGGGCATACAACTTGAGGCATGATCTTCAAAAAAAAAAATTGAGCAAGTGCCACCGGGCAGCCACCTAGGCACCACCGTGGGTGGCCCCGCCAGCGGAAGCTATGGTGTAACCACCGGTGTGGTCGCTGGGTTTAATCATCAGCGGTCACGGCTAACCATTCGGGGTTAACTAGTGGTTAGCCAATTTTTTTAGGCCAATTTTGTTCCATGCTTTTTTCTTCAGACAAGCAGTTGGTTTTTTACAAATATCTTGGGTGTTCGGGATTGAAATTGGGAAAATGGTATATCGTTAGAAAGATAATTCTGAGATGAATTCAGATTTACGGGTTTGGTTTTGATATTTTTCCATTTTCCTACATTTTTTTTGGTCAAAGTCAGATATTTTCTGTGCTCTCGACATTTTAGACCTCTTGCGTTCCGGGATCAATTTCTCTTGCATTCGGGCTCTATTTTTGACAAACAAGATATTTCTGGAAAGATCTTTCAAATATTGTATTAGATCTTAAGGTTGACACTTATGATTTTGTCATTTTTTTGATGTCACCAACATTCAGATCCTTTTAGACACCTTCTTTGGGCCCTCAAGTGTAGCTGTTGGTTTTTTGCTCATAACTTGAGCATACGGTGTTGAAATTGGGCAAATGAGATATCATCAAAAAGTTGGTTCTGAGCTCTATCCAGATTTGGAGGCTTAAGCTTCTGATTTTTTTTATTGTGGTTTTTACTGTCAAATCCAGATGTTCAATTTTGCACTTTGGGAGCTCTATCTTGCACATTCAGACTCTATTTTGGGAAAATGATATATCATTGGAAAAATTGTTCTGAGAGATTTCGATTACTGTGAGTATTTTTTTCAAATTCTACTTCAGGTACATTTTATTCACATTTTTGCATTTTTGCAATCTGGTGGATATATTGGATGTTTTAGGTCCTGGGATCTTTTCCCTTTGAGGGATGACTCATCTTAGGTTGTTCTTTTGTTTCAGTAGCCTTCATTCTTCTTTGAGCAGTGTATGCTTAATTTTTGTAGCATTATTTTATGCACATGCACTGAGATAAAGTGCCAATCTATTGCATGTATGGTATCTTGCACATGTTTGTGCTCTATGTACTTGCACTCCATTATAATGTGCCAGTGGGTTTTCTATTTTACTTTATTTTCCATGTACTTTTGTCATGTGAGTGTTCCTCCAATGACATTATCCTCAATATTTGTTTGTACTCTCTCTGCACCTTTGATGTTTTAGATTCTTATTCATCATGCAATTCATATTGGATGATCTTTTCAGTGTACCTGTCATTACTCCCTTGTCAGCATTATGGGGGGTTTCTACTATTGGTTCTACTGCTTCCTTGGTTTGATAGTGTGAGCTATGTATTTAGTATTTGATTTTATGTACTAGGTAGATGCAGTGGCTAGGTACCTATGCATTCTGGTGAGATGGATCATTTACCATATGGACACTCTTTCTTTCCTATTTTTTGGATGCGCTCTTCCAAATTTGATTGATTAGCTCTTCAGACTTTTGGTTTTTTTTATGCCATCTATATTTTTGAGTTCGGGTGTTTTCCTTTGTTTGCCTCCTAATTCAAGTAATGTCATTTGAGGGCACTTGGGCATATTACAGTATTATGTATCTTTGACTTTAGTTGTTTGCCTTTGTTTTCCTCCTGATTTGAGTGGTGTCATTTGAGGGAACTCATGCAAATTATAGTCTTCTTACCTGGTCATATTTCAGTGGAGGATCTTTAGATCATCAGTTACTTCTTGACAAATTTTGCAGTGTCTTACTTTAGTGATGTTATACATGTTCATCCTTGTTCCTATTTTCTGGAACATTCCTAATTTTGGAGGCTTCTTCAGTCCTTCAGACTAGTCTTTGTCTCTTTTTGGAGTAGAGTTTTTCCCATGTGGTTTTCTCTATTTCTCCAATTTTCAAAGACTCTCTTTTGTAGTTGGTTACCTGATCAGGCCTTTTGTTGTCGGGACCCATTTTCTTTTAGTAGTTCTTTGTAGGTTTTTAGCTTCTCCCAAAGTTCATGTTAAGGGGGGGTTTTATAGTAATAAAGTGTTTACTCATTAATTAAATCATGTTTAATTTAATTACTAAGTCACTTATTACCTCTTTCTACTTAAGCTAAACTTTAGGCATATAATAATTAATTGCTTTATTAATTATTATTGTGCAACCTAGGTTTTACCTTTTTAGGTTTTCAAATCTCATGTTATAAGGATTGATCTCTTTTGTATTCATAACTTTGTAACAGATTATTCATTATTGAATTACAACTTTTGTTTTTGCACATCAAGAATGATTTCTCCTCTCTCGTGGATCAATGCATTCAGGCCTCCATAGCTTCTTGCTTCTTCTCTCTCTCTCTCTCTCTCTCTCTCTCTCTCTCTCTCTCTCTCTCTCTCTCTCTCTCTCTCTCTCTCTCTCTCTCTCTCTCTATTTCTGTGATAGGTGTTTGCATGTAGGTGTTCTTGGGAGCTATGGGTTTTTTATTCATCAAATCAAATAGTTTCAAATTCTTTTTACATCTTTTGGATGAGGATATATTTTTGAATGATTTTCGAGTGGTGAATTAAAAAAAATGGTTACGCTAATTTCTAGCTTTCTTCACATTTTTTGTTGTTGTGGAAATTTGTACAACCTCATATTGAATTTTCATGCTCTACAACCTATATGGATGGAAATATCTCTAAACCTAATATCATTATAATTTGGTTTGGAATATTTTCATTAATTTTTTATGAAGTTATAGCAATTTTACTCCACCCAGGTCTGAAATCCTCCATAACTAGGGCTTGTTTACAAAAATGCTCTTAACTTGGCATCTCACCAATAGAAAAATCTGATTCTTTTTGGAATCATAGGTTTGAGGGTCACCTTTAAGATTATTTTGGTTTTCATAGTGAATAGAATTTATGGATAAGAGAAATTTGATGCCCTAACATTGTCTATACAACAAAAATCATTTTTTTCTTATGGTTGTGAGTGCAAATGGGTAGCATCGAGTCATTTCGAGTGGTTTATGAAATAAATTAAGGTGAATCTATATTTTGGAAGAAAATGAGGCATGTTCCAAGAAATGGTTCATTTTGGAGGTCTTTTTTGAGGGTAGTCTCTTGTAAATGAGACCTAATTGCCCCCTAAAAAGTTTGATCAGTCAAAAGTTGCCCAATCTGTGCCAAAGGACCCCATGCCAAGTTTTACATATATTCAAAAGCATGCAAAGGGTATTTGAAAAAGGTCTTTTTTTATATGGTCAAAGGTTAGGAAGTTATGGTCAAAAAGCCCTCTGAAGAGGGCTACATGACCTAATTGGTGTCTACAAAGAAAGTAGTATAGAATGTGGTGTTGGACTTGTATGATTGGTTCCTTTGGATTGTTTTGATTCATCTGATGTTGTAAAGGAGAGAGAGAGAGAGAGAGAGAGAAGGTCTTATGGGGTCCTAATGTGTCTTAGGACCCCATAAGACACCATGGGACAACTTACCATACACAAGGATATGGTAAGGGGTCCTAAGGGGTTATAAGGGGTACTAGGACATATTAATGTTTCCTAGGACCCCATAAGACCCATTACGACCCCTTAATACCACTTACCATATGCCAATGTATAGTAAGGGGTTCTAAGAGGTTGTAAGGAGTCCTAGGAAACATTAATGTGCTCTAGGACCCCATTGACCCCTTATAACCCCTTACCATACATTAGTGTATGGTAAGGTATCTTGAGGGGTCCTAGGACACATTAATGTGTCCTAACACTCCTTAGGACTCCTTACAACCCCTTACCATACATTAGTGTATGGTAAGGGGTCCTAATGGGTTGTAAGGGCTCTTATGGGGTCCTAGGAGCCCATAAGAACCCTTATGACCCCTTAAGACCCCTTACATTACACTAATGTATGGTAAGGGGGCTTATGGTGTCCTAGGACCTTATAAGACACCTTAAGACCCCTTACCATACATCAATGTATGGTAAGAGATTATAAGGAGTTGTAAGGGGTCTTAAAGGGTCCTAGGACACATTATTGTGTCCTCAGATCCCATAAGACCCCTTAGGACCCATTACCATACACTAATGTATGGTAAGGGGTCATAAGGGGTCCTATGGGGTCCAAGGACACATTAATGTGTCCTAGAACCCCTTAAGACTCCTTACATCCCCTTTTAATGTGTCCTTCAACCCCATAAGACCCCTTATGACCCCTTAACATACATTAGTATATGATAAGGGGTTGTAAGGGGTTTTATGGGGCCCTAGGACACTTTAATATATTCTACAACCACTAAGGACCCCTTGCCATATACTAATCTATGGTAAAGGGGTCCTATGGGATCCTAGGATACATTAATGTGTCCTAAGATCCCTTACCATATACTAATGTATGGTAATATGTCCTAAGGGGTCGTAAGGGATCTTATGGGGTCTTAGGACACAGGACACATTAATGTGTCCTATGACCCTTTAAGACCCCTTACAATACACTAATGTATGGTAAGGGGTCTTCATGGGTCGTAGGACACATTAATGTGTCATAGGACCCCTTACCATGCACTAATGTATGGTAAGGGATCTTAAGGGGTTGTAAGGGGTCTTATGTGGTCCACCCATAAGACCCCTTAGGACCCATTTTTATACATTAGTGTATGTTATGAGGTCATAAGGTGTCTTATGGCATCCTATGACACATCAATGTGTCCTAGGACCCATAAGACCCCTTACAACCCCTTAGGATCCCTTACCATACATTCTTGTATGGTAAGGGGTCCTAAGGGGTCTTATGGGGTCCTAGAACACATTAACGTATCATAGGACCCCTTAAGACCCTTTGGGACCCCTTACTATGCATTATTGTATAGTAAGGGGTCCTAAGGAGTCAATGGGTCTTATTGGGTCCTAGGAAATAATATTGTGTCCAAGGACCCAATAAGACCCATTAGGACCCCTTTTTTAGGCCCAAAGAAGACAATCACAACTAAGAGGGGGGTGAATCAACTATAATGCACTTAAAACTTTAACACGCTTAATCCAATTAATGATTTGAGTGATAAAAAGTAATACAAGATCCACAACACATAACTCAAAATGCCAAGTTTTTTCTCAAGGAAACTTGTTTAAAGGAAAACCCTAGTGGGAGTCAAACCCACAATATAAATGTAATCTTCTAAAAGTACTTCTCGATTAAGATAAAATAAAAAATAAAAGAGGAATTCACATGCATTCATAGGCCCACTATATAAAGCACATTGTTCACAATACAATAATCTAAACCTCAGTCGAGTTCACCAATCAATCTTTGATTACAATTCACAAAGGTGAACAAAATGTCCAATACAACCAAAGTGATTTACAACATCTACAATTCCAATATAGTTCCAATTAAGTAAAATTCCTACCTCAGTCATAGAAAACATACATCATCTCATATGCACATAATTTCCTTTTTCTTTTACATCATTCCATCTTACTTTGCAATCACAACTAATTTCCCTTTTATACATATTACAATGAATAATCAACAAAAAGTTCAGTGAAGAACTATAAGAACAAATGATATAAAAATTATGCTCAACCTTCAATTAAATCAAAATAAAGTTGTCCAATACTTAGATAGGACCCAAAACATCATCCTCAAACACACAATAGCTTTTCCAAATCTGCACCAAGAATCATAACAAATTACTTCACCAAATTAGCTAGGACCTAAATGAAGAAACACCAACATGCTACAAAATAACCAAATGTGATCATCACGACCAATGCAAACCATCAAAACTATCATAACATGATCCAAGAACACCAGAAATTAGAAAGAATAGCTTCCTGAACCTTTACATCATCTCAACCTTAAATTCAAAACTCATCTTTGTATTGATCATCAGTAATACTGAACACCAAACTCCGTCAAACTAAAAAGATAACTTTTTGAACTCTGAATCATGAATAAAACTAGTTAAGGATATAATAATGCGTCCAAATTTACCACCAACTTCACACCAACTAAATCAACCAATCCAATCCATACCAAACAAAAGAGTTAAAACATCTTGAACAATTGGAACACTAAAGTAAAGGCAACTAATAAATCAATCATGTCTCACTCAAACTATCATATGAACCTCTATAAGTTGACCATAATCAATTATAGACACATCTAAAACATCATCTAGAATCATAGAAAAAGATCTTTAATATATCACATGAACAACTGAAATCACCTTTACTAAACAAACTAAACACATTGTCTGCACAACAACAATAGTATGTTAACATCAATAAAAAAACACTAATGTCAACACACATAGTCAAGGTCTAATCAACAATCTATGATATGCTCAACAATAATTCAACAATCTCCCCCTTTGGCATTGATGACAACATATGAAGTAAAAAACTTATCAATGCATAAAGATATCAAGAGACAATATATCCATCTGGTCACATTGAATATCCAACTTCAAAACTCTCGAAAGAAGCTCTCCCCAACACAATCTTTCTTGATTATCCTATTTTTCACACAATCTCTCTCCCTTTGACATCAATGTAAAATGTCCAAAGACATCAAAATAACCGAACTCACCTCAAAAGGCTAATGTGAAATTTGCAATGTCGATCCATAAGATCCACAAGACTCTTCCCCCTAAGGATTGGTCCCCAACTCATCAATCCAAAGAATGATATTCTGATAATGTTATGGACTAATGTCATCCCTAGCATCATTAGCTTTGATTGGGAGGGGCTATAACCACACTCTTATCTATGAGATACTAAAATTTATCCTTTGGTAAAGGCTTTGTAAATATTTTAGAAATCTTCTCTTTAGTAGACACATACTCCAGTATTACTTCATTTTCATTGACTTTATCCCTCGAGAAATGATACTTAATAAAAATATGCTTTGTCTTTGAATTTTGCATAGGGTTCTTTGAAATATTTATAGCACTTGAGTTATAATAGTAAATAACAATAGGTTCATCAATGTATATCCTTAAATCCTTCAAATTTTGCTTCATCCAAATAACTTGAGTGTAATTGATAGAAAAAACAACATACTCAGCTTTAGATGTGGATAGAGAAATACAATCATGTTTCTTACTTGTCCAAGAGATTAGTGTCTTACCCAAGAGGAATGCACCACCACATGTACTTTTTCTATCATCCACATTATCTTCCCAATTAGCATCTATATATGCATAAAGCATGAAATCATTATCCTTACCATACCATAAGCCATAATCAACTATTCCCTTCAAGTATTTGAATATTATTTTGACAGAAACAACATTTGATTCCTACAGATTTTCTTGAAATCTTTCCACAACACAAACAATATTTATTATATCAGGTCTAGTATGAGTCAAGTATAGCAATCCATTGATAAATGATTTTTACCTTGTTTTATTTTCACAAGGGGATTCATCATCTTTAGTCAATTTTCAACCATTAACCATAGGAGTTCCAACTAGCTTTGAATCTTCCATATCAAATTTCTTCAACAATTCTTTGACATACTTGGACTATGTAATGAAAATTCCCTTATCCAATTGTGTAATTTTCAATCCAAGAAAGAATTTCATCTCACCTATCATAGACATCTCAAATTATTTTTATATTTCATCATCAAAACCTCTACTCAATTCATTATCACCACCAAATATGATATCATCAATAAAGACTTCAACAATCAAGATCTTATCATAAACTATTTTGAAATATAAGTTGTTAGAATAACTGAGAGGGGGTGAATCAATTATCCACAGTCCCAATCACAAAATGTATATCCAAAAATAATTTTCTAAAACTTCTCCATCTCGGTAACATAAAATGGTATTTTGTTTGTGCTTTTACTGATTACCAGTTAATAACATATAGTGATTACCAATCAAATCCAATATGCAACATGTAAAGTATGACAACAAACAATCATCACAATCAACACATAACACAAGAGATTTAACGTGGAAACCATGTAAAGGGAAAAACCACCTAGGACCGGCAACCCAAAAATTGTTCACTCTTCTAAAGTGAGGTCGATGAAGACCCAACCTTGTTAAAGGTTACAAACACACTGTGAGGTGTGACCTTGTTAGAGGATTTTAGACCAACCGTTATCGTCCAACCAGCATTCACTATGGGGTTGATAGGATAACAAATGTACACTCTATGAATGACATTACAAGACTTTCTAGTGCACTCTATTAAGAGATTTATCTATTTACAATGGTTAAAATGTAACAGCAGGTGATCTGATTAAAACACAACTTTAATTGCAAATTATCAGATCTATGTTAAGATCATTCAAATCCTTTGATCAATATATCAATTATATTTCAATCAATATTCAGTAACTTACTGTATCTCAGTTATAGGTTTCTAATGCTCGATAATCTCTACAGTTCAGTTCTCCTTAACTAGTCTGATTAGGCATGCATGAAGCTTGTTCACATGATATCTCTACAGTCTCCTTCTTCTGGCATGATTTCATCATGAAATCCTAGTCTCTTAAATAGACAAGTAAATCATTTTAATTCCATCTATTAGATTTTGCCACTTAATCTCCTTTGTTGATTTTGCCTCTTTAACCTTCCTCGGCTAATGCATCAATAACACATTTTATTTCAATCCCTTAGATCTTCTTCAAATTATGTTAGACACCTATCTTCATAACAAACATTATCTTCAACTCTAATTACGAAGTACTTTGCAGCTCATCAACTTCCATCGGCTAAACTAGTCATTTAGTTCTTTTCTTCTGCTCAGTTAACAAAGAAATGCATCAGTGAACACAAGCTCGGTTTATACTATACTCAGTATACACTACACTGCATCAGTGTATATTGAAATTGCTTCTTTAACCGACCACACTGCTTTGTGCATTTTGCTCTATCCTTCGTCATAGATGAATGCAACATAATCAAGTCAATAACATAAGGTCATAGACTCATTCATAAGTTACCCAATGTGTTCCTTATCCTTATTTGTCATATCCATCTTCCTTATGTAGATATATCTATTCTTCTTCTTTCTACAGATGTTTGGGTATAGTAACTTACAAGATAAGTATTGTCAAAACTAGTTGACATCAATGACAACATATTACTGATTTAATCATCTTACATATCTAATTAGAAACTCAATGATCTTAAATCATAGATCTTCAAGTCATACAATTTATTCAAATCAGTTGTAGTTCATCATAAGTTACTATCAATAGTACCTTTACTGAATCTAATATTTGTCAATTATTTGTCCAATCTAGCATACCAGGCTCTAGGAGCTTTCTTCAGTCTATACACTACTTTTTTTAATTTATAAACTATATCTTCTTCATCAATTAGTGAAAATCCATCAGGCTACTAAATGTAAAAATCTTCCTCTAACTCACCATTGAATAATGTAGACTTAACATTCATCTAATATACTTTGAAATTTATATAAGTTACATATGCAAGAAGTGATCTAATAGCTTCAATTCTATCTATAGGGGAAAAGGTCTCTTTAAAATCAATACCTTCCATCTAAGAGTATCCTTTTCATACTAGTGTAGCTTTATTCTGAATCAAATTTCCATCTTCATTCAACTTATTTCTAAATACCCATTTAGTTCTGATCATATTCTTGTTCATAGGTCTAGGAACAAGAAACTAGATCTTGTTCTTCTTAATCTAACCAAGCTCTTCTTTCATTGCTCTCACCCAACTTTAATCATTGCATGCTTCATTCACATATTTAGGCTCAAATTTAGATAACAAACATGTTTCATCTCTAGAAATTTTTCCTTTAGTTTGAACACCTCTATTCTTATTACCAATAATAAAATCTTCAGAATGATTAATTCTTACATACAATAGAGTCTTCAGAGTAGGATTTGTAGCAAACCCTTTGGTCTCAATTTATTCCTCATTAGCCATGGGTTCAACTTGTTCTACTAGAGCAATCTAATCCTGAATCTTATTATTCACTTCCATAATCTAATTGTCCTCTTTAGCTATGTTATACCTTCAATTTATTTCTAATTTCTTCACATTCCCATCCACTCTAACATTTTCACTTTCAACAATCTTCTTCAATCTAAGGTTTTAACATTTATATGCTTTTCTCTTAGTAGAATATCCAATAAATATATGTTCATCACTTCTAGGATCAAACTTTCCAATATACCCATCTCACTTAATGTAACATTTTCTCCCAATAAATTCTAAAATACTTCATTTTAGGAACATAACATAACTATATTGCTCATTGCTTCTCTCTAGTAGATCTTCAGAATATTTCCTTCAATCATCATGGTTCTAGCTATATCTAGAATAGTTATGTTCATTTTCTCTTCAAAATCATTATGCTATAGGGTCCACATAGTAGAAGTCTTCCTCTTTATCCCATGTTCTTTACAAGAGGCATAAAACTCACCAGATGTGAATTCTCCACCTCTATTCGATCTTAGGCATTTCAATCTTGGTCCAAACTCTGTCTCAACCATCATCTTGAATATCTAAAAATTCTAAAAAGATTTTGATTTCTCTTTCAGAAATGTAACCCACATCATTTTTGAATAATCATCAATGAATAACATGAAGTATCTATCTCCATAATAGCTTCTTGTCATAGTAGGCACACACAAATATTTATGTACCAAATCTAGAAACCCATTTGAAGTGTATGTCTTACTCTTAAAAGTAGATCTAGTTAGCTTTCCTAACTATCATTCCTTGCACATATTGTTAGGCTTCATCACCATAGGAAAATATCTTATAGAATTAGTAGTGCTAACCTTCACCATATTATCAAAGTTTACATGACAAAATCTTTAATGCCATAACCAATTGTCATCAATCTTAGAAACTGTGTAATTATTCTCAACAGTTCTCAAATGAAGTACATTACCTGTAGTCTATGTACTAGATGCAATTATCTTTCTAGTGCTTCCAATTATTTTTCTCATTCCTTCCATGAATTCCAATTGGTATCCCTTATTTAGTAGTTTTCCACCACTCAAAAAGTTATTTTTTAAGCCTTCAACATACAAGACATCGTCATTATTATTCTTACCATCAAGAGTAATAGATCCTTTTCCTTTAATCAAATAGGGAATTTTGTTACCAAATCTAACAAAACCACCATCATAATCTTCAAGATTCACAAACTTATTTCTATCATCAGTCATATGATGTGAATATCCACTATCAACAAACCATTCATCTCTTTTAACAACATGCAAAACTAAGGCTTTCTCTTCATTAGGATGATCTTATTTAATAGAAATAAACATAATCTCTTCTTCACTAGCACTTGATTCATCATTAGTCACACCTTCTTTAGTAGCATACAAACTTTTATGACTCTTAGGGTGAAATTCCATAGATATGAGATTAGGTTCTTTAGAGACTTTATTCGGACACCTAAATGTAATATGACCAATTTTATTAAAAGAAAAACATTTCAAAGGAAACTTTCCTTCATACTTATTGGAGACCTTGGGTAGTCTTTTTGCAATCAAGGCTTCAATTTCATCAATATTTCTTTCCTCTTCCATGGTCTCTTCCCATTACTTAGCATATTAGTTATCTTTTTTCATCTTAGAAGAACTCTCTTATCATACTTAGTCACACAGGCTTTGAATGTAGTTTCAACCTTTTGAAGTTCCTTACCAAGAGTGGCCATCTCATGAGCACATAGTCTGCTAGTCAAGGATTCTCTTGAAATGTCTTTCATAGTTCTAACTTCTTCAATAGCTGCAACCTTCTCAGTGTAAGACAGAAACAATGATCTCAAAATTTTGCATATAACTTCATCTTCTTCCAAGATACCACTATCACATCTAATTGAAAAAACTATATCATTCACTCTTTGCATATAGGATGATATATTTTCCCCTTCATTCATGTTCATATCCTCATGTTAGGCCCAAAAGGACGCAAGCACAACTGGGGGGGAGGGTTGAATCAGTTGTGTACCAATAATTAAACTTAAATACACTTAAACTAATTAATGATATGAAATATAAATTGAACCAAGATCCACAACACATAACAAAAAACACTAAATTTTTTCTCTCAAGGAAACCCTATTAAGGGAAAAACCCTAGTGGGGATGATATCCACTAGATAGATGTACTTTGTTAAAATTACTTCCTAGTTAAGATAAAATGAAAAGCACAAAAGAGGTATGCACATGCATTCACAAGCCCACTACCTAGAGCTCACTGCTCACAATAAAATCATAGATATGGCCCTTACTTGGGTTCACCAATCTATCTTTTATTACAACAGGGTAGACATACAGTCTATTACAACCAAACTGACTGATAACATCCTCAATGTTGATACAGTTCTAATGAAGTATAATTTTTTCCTCAAATGAAGAATCAAAATACTAGTATATCACCTTCACACGTATATCTCTTCTCCCATTTACAAAAAGATCTCTCATTTATACACAACACAAAGATTAAACACCAACTAGGTAGGCTAAGACCTATTACAATAAAAGATATAAACATTATGCTCAAATAAAAAAGTGATCCAAATCAAGTCAGGAAAGACTTAGATAGGATCCAAAACATTATTTGCAAAAATGTTACAACTTTTCTGAATCACCTCCAAGAATCACAACATGTTACTTCACCAAGTCGGCTAGGACCTAAATGAATAAATTCCAACATGCTAACAAAATGCCACATGCAATTGCCTTGATCAATGTGATCCATTAACATGGCCATAACATGATCCAAAAGTACCAACAAGAATCATTAATAACCTTTTTAACCTTCTCATTATCTCGAACTCAAAATCCAAACTCATCTCTACACTAAATACCAACAATACTAAACACCTAACTTTGTCACAATAGAAAGATAACTTGTTGAACTCTAAATCATGAACAACACCAGTTGAGGACACAACAATAAGTCACAAACATCCTGCAAGCTACACAATATATAAATCAACCATACCAATCCTCACTAAAGAAATAACTAAACCTCTATCACAATAGGGGTACTCAAACATCATCACCTAATAAATTGATGATATCTTCCTCAAACTATCACCCAAACACCTACAAACCTTTGTAGATCAACTAAAGACATATTTTAATCGTAACTTACAATTTCAAAACAAGATCTTCAATGTAGCCTCTGAATCAACCAAAATATTCTTTACTAGACATACTAAACACACTATCTGCAAAATCAATTAATATGTTGACATAAATGGAAAAACATTAATGTCAGTACACAAAAACATCAAACTCTAACATGCTCAACAATCTTCCAACAATATCCCCCTTTGGTATTGATGGAAACATAAGAAATGAAAAACTGATCAATGCACAAAGTTATCAGTATATCCACGTGATCACTCTAAAATATATCCACCTTATGACTTTGAAAATATAGCTTCAAACCTCTCAAAACAATCACAATCTGATTCTTCTCTATTTTTTCACATAATATCTCCCCCTTTGACATCAATGGAAAAGGGCCAAAGATTAAAAAAGAAAGAAACTTACTACAAAAATCACAATAGATCATAAGACTTCTCCCCTTGAGGAGAAGTCCCCAAATGCATCAATCTAGACAATAATATTCTAATAGGTTTATGGACTTATGCCATCTATGTTAGAAAGAAAAGTACACCAACACAACTGAGAGGGGGGGTAAATTAGTTGTGACTTAAATTCAACTCTATCAAATCTTATTCTTTTAATCAATAACAAAAATAACCACAAGATAATAAAAATACACAATAACACTAGATATGTTAACTAGGGAAACCCTTGATCAGAGGAAAAAACCTGGTGGGAATGATGCCCATAAAATGATGTACTAATATAAAAGATCCTTGTGAAAGGATAGACCCTGTTATAAGTCTTTTAAGATACAATCAATACATATGAGTCCTTGTTAGGTGACTTTGGATCCTTGCTAAAAGATCCCAATCCTGTGAGGAGTTGATTGAGAAGCACAAAAAAGACAACTAAACCCACTATCCAAATTGTTTCAAGAATGTCTTCACTAAACAATCTTCAGGATAACACATCCAATGGTGAATTGACTAAAATAGAAACTTTTTTTTCTTGTACAGTTCTTTTGAAGTCCTCAACAAACCAACAACATCATTTTCTGCTCTGATCATAAAGATTTCACCTTCAAAGCTAGCACAACATCTCATGACCGCATGATATCCTCATGATACACTTATTGCATCAATTAGCCTTCCTTTCCTTTATACCACATCCTAATGATTATTGAGTCATCCAAAAGGCTTTCTTAATTTATAATTAATAATATAGGACATCAATAATAATTTACAATATATGTTACATTACATCTAAACACTTCCATAGAATTATTAATCTCTAGTCGGCTCACATAGAAGTAACATGCTTCACATCATCCAAAATTATTCACGAAATGAAAAGTATATTCTACTATGTTTATCCAAGCATCCTAAGTATTTCATCAACAACATATCAACCTCATTGAACTAGCTTCAGCTTTGCCAAAACAATAAATCTCGAACAACTCTTACCAGTTCCTGGAAACTCTCACTGTGAATAGTATTTAGTAAACTTTGCATAAATCAAACATATCTGCATAATTTTTTTTGCACTTACGACCACATCATCAAAACATGTTCCTGAATTCAAATAAATCTTTGCAAAACTCAACTCATCAGTATAAATCCTTGTGAAACAATTTTATGCATGTAACTCTGTTAACTCTATCCAAAAAGTATAGATGTTGACATCAATGACAAACCTAGTGATGATGTAACATATAAGAACTAAATTATCTTTGATCAACATCCAATCTACCTTGCTAACAACATTCATTAACATTCATGCTAACAATCTCTAGCATCATTAGCTCTGATTAGGAGGGGTCAAGACCCCAATATTCTCTCTGAGATACTCAAATGTATCCTTTGACAAAGGTTTTGTAAATATATCAAAAATCTATTTCTTAGTAGACACATACTCCAATTTTACTTCATTTTCATTGACCTTGTCACTCAAGAAATGATACTTAATAGAAATATGCTTTGTCTTTGAATGTTGCACAATGTTCTTTGAAATATTTATAGCACTAGAGTTGTCACAGTAAATAAAAAATGGTTCATCGATGTTTATTCTTAATCCTTTAACATTTTCTTCATCCAAATAACTTGATTACAATTTATAGTAGTAGAAACCTACTCAACTTCAACAGTGGATTGAGAGATACAATCTTGTTTCTTACTAGTCCAAGAGATTAGTTTCTTACCCAAAAATAATGCACCTCCACTTGTACTCTTCCTATCATCCACATTACCTTGCTAATCAACATCAATATATGCATTTAAGGTAAAAACATCATCTTTTCCATACCATAATCCATAGTCAATTGTACCCTTCAAGTATCTAAAAATTCTCTTGACACAAACCATATGTGATTCCTTTGGTTCTACTTAAAATCTTGAAACAATTTCAACTACATTTGATATGTCTGGTCTAGTATGAGTGAGATATTGCAATCCTCTAATCATAGATCTGTGTCTTGTCTAATTTTCACAAGATGATTCATCATCCTTAGTCGATTTGCAAGCAATAATCATAGGAGTCCCTACTGGTTTTGAATCTTCCATACCAAATGTCTTCAACAATTCTCTGACATACTTGGACTATGTTATAAAAAATTCCTTTATCCAACTGTGTAATTTTCAATCCAAGAAAGAATTTCATCTCACCTATCATAGACATCTCAAATTATTTTTTCATTTCATCAAAAAATTCTCTACTTAACTCACCGTTACCACCAAATATTATATCATCAACAAAGACTTCAATAATCAAGATATTATCATCAACTATTTTGAAATATAAATTACTATCTACAATACCTTTTTTGAATCTCATCTTTATCAAATACTTGCCCAATCTAGCATACGAGGCTCTAGGGGCTTGCTTCAGCCCATACAATGTTTTCTACAATTTACAAATCATATCTCCTTCCTCAGTTAGTGGAAATCCATTAGGTTGTTCAATGTAAACATCTTCCTCTAACTCACCATTCAAAAATACCAACTTAACATCCATCTGATATACCTTGAATTTTCTATAATTGTATATGCAAGAAGTAATCTAAAATCTTCAAGTCTAGATATAGGAGAAAAGATATCTATAAAATCAATACCTTGTATTTTGGAATACCCTTTTTTAGACTAGTCTTTCTTTGTTTTGAACCACCTTAACTTCTTCATTCAACTTGTTTCTAAATACCCACTTATTTCTAATCACATTCTTGTTCATAGGTCTAGGAACAAGAATCCATGTCTTATTTTTTCTCAATTTGATTAAGTTGTTCTTTCATTTCTTTCTCCCAACTCTCATCATTACATACTTCATTTACATCTTTAGGCTCAAATTCTGATATTAAACATGTTTCTTCTCTAGAAATTCTTCCTCTAGTTTGAACACCTCTATTCTTATCACCAATAATAGCATCTTCAGAATGATTAATTCTTACATATTGGGGATTCTTTGAAATAGGATTTGTAAAAGATCCTTTGATATCAACATCTTCCTCATTTGCCACAAGTTTATCTTGTTCTTCTAGACCATTCTAATTCTGATTCTGCACTTCCATAATCTATTATCTTCTTTAGGTATATCATGTCTGCAAGTTCTCTTAGATCTCTACACATTCTCATCAACTCTGACATTTTCACTTTCAAAAATCTTCTTCAGTCTATAATTATAACATTGATATGCCTTGATCTTAGTGGAATCACCAAGAAATATCCCTTCATCACTTCTAGGATCAAACTTTCTAATATCCTCATCTCTCTTAATATAATACTTGCTTCCAAATATTATAAAATACTTTACTCTAGGAGCATGACCAAACCAAAGTTCATAAATATTCTTATCAGTTTCTTTCTTTATCTATACTTGATTCAAAGTGTACACTAGATCTCTTACCACTTCTCTCCAGTAGATTTACAGAACATTTCCTTCAATCATCATAGTCTTAGATGTGTCCAGAATAGTTCTATTCCTTATCTCTGTAACACCATTCTTCTATGGGGCTCACAGAGTATAAGTCTACCTTTTTATCCCATGTTCTTCACAAAAAACATAAAACTCACTGGATGTTAATTCTCCACCTCTTTCTAATATTAGGCATTTCAATTTTCTATCCAAAATCGGTCTCTACCATCTTCTTAAATATCTAAAATTTCTATAAGCCTTCTAATTTCTCTTTCAAAAAGGTAACCCACATCATCCTTAAATAATCATCAATAAATAGTATAAAGTACATGTATCCATAATAACTTGTCTTATTAGGACCACACAAATTAGTATGCACCAAATCTAGCAACCCACTTGAAGAATGCCTTATTCCTAAAAATATATCTAGTCATCTTACCCAATTGACACTCTTTTTACATATTGTTAGGCTTCATCAACTTAGGAAAATCTCTTACAACATTAATAGTGCTAACCTTTACTCTATTATCAAAATTCACATGACAAAATCTTCAATGCCATAGCCAATTGTCATCAATCTTAGCAACCAAGAACATATTCTCAATAATTTTCAATTGAAATAAATTACCTACAGTCTATATACCGGATGTAATCAACTTTCCTATGCTTCCAACAATCTTAAACTTCCCTTCCATGAATTCCAATCAGTATCCTGTATCCAATAGATATCTAGCACTCAATAAGTTATGTCTTAAGCCTTTAACATATCAAACATTATTAGTACCATTATTACCATCAAGATTCATAGATCCTTTTCCTCTAATAAAATAAGGATTTTTATTATCGAACCTAACAACACTACCATCTTAATCTTAAAGCTTCAAAAACTTATCTTTATCACCAGTCATATGATGTGAGCATCCACTATCAATGAACCATACATTTATTTTATCAACATGTGAAACCAAATATTTATCTTCTCTAGGATTACCATCTTTAATAGAAATAAAAAAATATCTTCTTCATCACCAGATTCATCATTAGTCACACCTTCTTTAGCATAAAAAACTTTTATGACCCTTAGGATTAAATTTCTTAGATCTGAAATTAGGTTCCTTAGAAAATTTACTAGGAAATATAGATGCAATATGACCAATCTTATTATAGTTAAATCATTTCATATGAAACTTTCCTTAATACTTACCAAATCCCTTAGGTAGTCTTTTTTAAATCAAGGCTTCAAGTTCATCAATCTTCCTTTCCTCTTCCATGATCTCTTCCCATTTCTTAACGTAGTAGTTGAAGTTGTATTTAGAGGAGCTCTCTTCCTTTTCATACTTAGTCACACTAGATCTAAATGTAATTTCAACCTTAGAAATTCCCTTGCTAAGAGTATTCATCTCATAAGAACAAAGTCTACCATCCAAAGCTTCTCTTGAAATATCTCTAATAGTTCTCAATTCCTCAATAGATTTTGGTAAAGATATCACTCTAACATGTAGATAAAGATCTCATAATTTTTTTTACAACTTCATCATCAGTCAAAGTACCACTAGCACATATGGTGTCACAAACTAGATCATTTACTCTCTACATATAGCTTGAAATAGATTCCCTTTCACTCATCTTCATATCTTCAAATCTTCCTTTAAAACCCTACAACTTATCTTGCTTAACATACTTGTCACCTTCATAAATGGTTTATAATTAAGCCCATACCTCATGTGTTTTCCTCAATCCATAGAAATGTGAATACTCTTTATCTAATAAGGTATTGATCAACACTTCCCTTTCTAACATGTTCACCTTGAATTTATTCTTTTGATCAGCAGTAGCCTGAAATAAGTCATTAGGAATGGTGTAAGGCTTATGTGTGATATCCCAATATTCATCTCCGATACATATCAAATAAGTATTCATTTGGTCCTTCCATATAAGTAAATTTATTCCATCAAACTTAGGGATTTATTTCCTTATGCTTTCCATGTTGGATCTCCTTCAAGAGATTAATCTTCTTCACTTAGCTCTGATACCAATTGTTAGGCCCAAAAAGAGGAAAACACAACTAAGAGGGGGGTGAATAAGTTGTTTACCAATAATTAAACTTAAATCCACTTAAACCAATTTATGATCTGAAAGATAAATAATGAATCAAGATCCACAATACAAAACACCAATTTTTTTTTTCTTGAGGAAGCCTTGTTAAGGGAAAACCTTGGTGGGGATGATACCCACTAGATAGATGTACTCTATTAAAAGTATTTCTTGGTTAAGAGAAAATGAAAAGTAAAAAAGAAGAATGCATGTGCATTCACAGTCCCACTACATAGAGCTCACTTATCATAATATAATCACAGATATGTCCCTTGATTGGGTTCACTGATCTATCATTTATTACAACAGTGTGGACATATTGTCCCTTACAACCAAACTAACTAATAGAATCTTCAATGCCAATACATTTCCAATGAAGTACAATTTCTACCTCTAATGTAGAATATAAATACAAGTATATCACCTTTAAACATCCATATGTTCTCTCAATTATAGAAAGAGCTCTCATTTATACACATTAAAAAGATTAAACACTAACTAGATCAACTAAGACCTATTACAATAAAAGATATAAACATTATGCTAAAATAAAAAAGTATCCAAATCAAGTCAACCAAGACTTAGATAGGATCCAAAACATTATCCTCGAACACGCTACACTTTTCTAAATCACCTCTAAGAATTACAACATGTTACTTCACCAAGTCAGCTAGGACCTAAATGAAGAAATGACAAGACACTAACAAAACACCAAACATGATCACCTCAATCAATGTGATCCAACAAAAAGGTCATAACATGATGTGATCCAAAAGTACCAACAAGAAACATGAATAACTTCTCAAACCTTTTCATTTTCTCAAACTCAAAATTTGAACTCATCTTTGCATTAAATACCAACAGTACTAAACACAAGACTCTGTCACAAGAGAAAGATGACTTGATGAACCCTAAATCATGAAAAAAATGAGTTGAGGACACAAAAGTAAGTCCCAAACACACTAAAAGCTTCACAACATCTGAATCAACCATATTGATCCTCACCAAAGGAATAAATCAACCTCTATCACAACAAGAGTACTAAAATACTTGTTAGATAACTGTGAGGGGGGGTGAATCAGTTAATTCCAATTATCCTACAGTCCCAAACTCCCAAATGCATATATTCAAACTTTTTAATCAAATAATCAACTCGGTAAGCTTGCAATAACAATATTTCTGTTCATTTACTGAATACCAGTAAAATCAATACCGTGTTTATCGATTAATCCAAAATATGAAATGTGTAAAGTAAACTAAAAATCCAATCACATCAATTAACACATAAAAAAAGGATTTTAACATGGAAACCCTACTAAGGGAAAAACCACCTGGGACCGGTAACCCAAAATATTTCACTCTTCTAAAGTGAGCTCGGTTAGGATCCAACCCTGTTAAAGGTTACAATGCACACTATAAGGTGTGACCTAGTTAGAGGATTTATCACTAATAGTTAACTCTTGACCAACATTCACTATGGGGTCAAAAAGAAAACCTTCAACATTCATAGAATGTCATATTGAAATATAAATAATATTGTTAAGTCCACTCGGTTAAGAGATTTAGTTGTAACAATGGTTAAACTGATATAGTAGTGATCTGATTCAAATACAACTAAGATTATAGATTTTCAGATCTAAGCTAAGCTCATAATACCTCCTCTGATCAATAATCACTTTAGTCCTTCATCATATTCAGCTTGGTCAACAATACTATGACACTCTGTTATGTCTGCAGCTCTACTTAGTTCTGTCTATAACCAGATTGATCAATAGTGCATGAAAAATTTCTTCTATGCGATTTCTCTTGTACATTCAATTAGCTCTCCCTTTCAATAATGAATCTCATGTCTCTTTAATTAGACGTCTAAACCATTTTCATCTCATTCATTATATTTTGCCTCTTAATCTCCATCATCCATTTTTCCACTTCAAGCTTCCTCGACAGATGTGTCTCTAACATGTTTCATCCTTCTCCATTTGATCATCTCTGAATTTTGTTAGTCATTAGATCCTCATAAATAACTTTACTATTTAGCTCAGAATCATACACAATTTTCCAGCTCATCAATTTAGTTGGCTATTATAGCATTTAATCATTTTCTCTTACTCGGTTAATACAAAAATGTGTCAGTGAATACTAACTCAGTTATTACTGTCACTCGGTATACACTGCACTGACTCAGTGTATACAAAAATCTTCAATTACCAACCACATTAACTTGTTCAATTATGATGTTCAATGCATAACCAATTCATGTAATACAATCAAGTCAACAAAATGATGCCATAGACTCATCAATAAGTTACCTAATGTATACCTTAGCCATATCTTCATATTCATCTCTTCTTCATGTTTGTAACTATCATGATAAGTATAGTCAAAACTAGTTGATATTAATGACAACATAATGACTGATTTAATTGTCTTACATATCACTTTAACAACTCGGTGATCTCTAATCATTATCTTTTACTTATTCATTCAGTTCATCAAGTTATTCAATTAGTTGTAGATCATCAATACTATCACTTGATAAATGGGTCATATTTTCCTGAAACTATCACCCAAACACCTACAAACCTCTTTAGACAAAGTATAGACATATATGAAGCATACCTTACAATCGTAACACAAGATCTTTAATCTAGCCTCTAATTCAACTGAAATATTCTTCACTAGACATACTAAAAACATTGTTTGCAACAACAATTAGTATGTTGACATCAATGACAAAACATTAAGGTTAGCACACAAAAACACAAAACACTAACATTATCAACAATCTTCTAGCACCTCATACTTTTCTTTCATTCCCTACAACTTATCTTGCTTTACATACTTATCACCTTCATAAATATTTTTTAATTTAGTCCATACCTCATGTGTTGTTCTGAATCCATAGATGTGAGAATATTCTACATCTAAAAATACATTGATCAAAGTTTCCCTTGCTAACATATTTTTTTTGAATTCATTATTCTCGTCGACAGTAGCCTAAGACAAATCATTAGGAATAGAATAAGGATTTCCCATGATATCCCAATTCATCCCCCATACATATTAGATAATTAGTCATCTGATCCTTCCATATCACTTAGTTGGTTTTGTCAACTTATGGTTGTCTTTACTTATGCTCATCATGTCAGATAGTCTTCAATAAATTAAGATTATTCAAAAGGACTTGAGTTTGATACCAATTTTTAGGCCCAAAGAAGACAAGCACAACTCAGAGGGGAGGGGTGAATCATTTTTACTTCACTTAAAGTTTTAACACACTCAATCCAATCAATAATTTAAAACACAAATAGTAATGCAATATCCACAACACATAACTCATAACACCATATTTGTTCTCAAGGAAACTCGATTAAGGGAAAACCCCAATGGGAGTCAAACTCACAAGATAAATGTACTCTACTAAAAGTACTACCCAATTAAGAGAAAATGAAAAAAAAATGATGAATGCACATGCATTCACAAGCCTATTTCCAAGAGAATGTTTCTCATAATACAATAATCTAACCCTCGGTCAGGTTCACCGATCAATCTCTTATTACAATTCACAAAGGTGGACAAACTATCCAATACAACCAAACTAACTTGCACCATCTACAATACCAATATAGTTCCAATGAAGTATAAGTCCCTCCTTAGTCCCAGAACACATATATTAGCTCATCCGCACATGATTTCCCTTTACTTTTACATCCTTCCATCCCACTTTGTAATCACAAATGATTTCCCTTTTATACATATTATAATGAATAATCAACAACAAGATTGGCTAAGACCTATACAAACAAATGATATGAAAATTATTCTCAACCTTCAATGTGATCCAAATCAAGTCAAAAAAGACTTATATAGGACCCAAAACATCATCCTCAAACACAAAACAACCTTGCAAAATCCTCACCAAGAATCATAATAGGTTACTTCACCAAGTTGGCTAGGACCTAAATGAAGAAATGCCAACATGCTAGAAAATCACAAAATGTAATCATCATGACCAATGTGAACCATCAACATTGTCATAACATGATCCAAGAACACTTGAAGAAGTAAGAATAGATTCCTGAACTTTTGCATCATCTCAACCTCAAAATCCAAACTCATCTTTGTACCAATCATCAACAATATTGAACACCAAACTCTATCATACTAAAAAGATAACTTGCCAAACTCTAAACCATGAACAACACTGGTTGAGGAAACAATATTAAATCCCAAAATTAACACTTTCTTCATACCAACTAAATCAACCACTCCGATCCATACCACAAAAAAACTTAACCTTTGACACATCTTGAACAACTGGAGCACTAAAATATGGGAAACTGATAGATCAATCATAGATCACTTAAATTGTCATATGAACATCTATAAGTTGACCAAAATAAACAACAAACACTTCTAAAATAAAATCTAGAAATTTAGAAAAATATCTTCAACATATCAACTGAATAACTGAAATCATCTTTACTGAACAAACTAAGCACATTGTCTACAACAATAATAGTCTGTTGACATCAATGAAAACACACTAATGTTAGTACACATAGTAAAGGTCCATAATCAACAATCTTTATTATTCTCAACAATATTCCAAAACCCTTACCAAATGGTAAGGTATCCTAAGGGTTCTTAAGGGGTCCTAGGATACATTAATGTGTCCTAGGACCCCTTAAGACCCCTTGTGACCCCTTACCATATGTGATTATATGGTAAGGGGTCACAAGGGGTCTTAAGGGGTCCTATGATACATTAATGTGTCCTAGGATACCATAAGACCTCTTAAGACCCCATAATATACACTTACAATTAGTGTGTAGTAAGGGGTATTATGGGGTCTTATTGGGTCATAGTTTCCCATAAAACCCCTTAGTACCTTACAACCCCTTATGACCACTTACCATACAATAATATAGGGTAATGTGTCATAAGGGGTCTTATGGGGTCCTAGAACACATTAATGTGATGTTGGACCCCATAAGACCCCTTAGGACTCCTTACCATACATTAGTGTATGTTAATGGGTCGTAAGAGATCTTACAGGGTCCTAGGACACATTAATGGGTCATAATGAGACTTATGTGGTCCTAAGAACATATTAATGTGTTCTAAGACCCTATAAGACCCTTTTCAACTCATTAGGAACCCTTAGCATACATTAGTATATGGTAAGGGGTCCTAAGGAGTCTTGTGGGTTCCTAGGTCATATTAATTTGTCATAGGACCCCTTCAGCTCCCTTAGGACCCCTTACCATAAATTAGTGTAAGGTAAGGGGTTGTAAGGAGTCTAATTGGGTCCTTGGACCGTAAGACCACATAAGTGTTAGTATTTGATGGTACTAAGGGGGGGGTGAATCAATATAAATTGGTAATAAACTAATTCAACTATAGGTTTGATTAAATTTACCAACAACTTTCAAATAAGAAAACATATAACTGATGCAATGAAATAAAAATAAATAACATCATACATCCACACATGCATCACACATAACACATTGATTTTTCTCTTGGAAACCATCAGTTAGAGGGAGAAAACCACAATGGGGATGACACCCACAAGCCCTTCACTACAATAAAAAAATATTCCTTGTTAGGAGCTACAAATACCCTTTTTGAGGGTTCACCCTTTTAGGAGTGACTAGTACACTGTTAGGAGTACAATGAGATCTATTAAAATCTACCTCACTAGAGGATTTAAGACTCTTTCTATGAGTCACCCTATTAAGGGATTTACAATAGAAGACCTATTAAAGTCTACCAGTTAAGGGATTTTGATTGCTACGACTATTAGAGAATAACAAGTAATGATATGGATGTAGCACTAGTTTCCTATCACATCCAATATGTTCTCTTCTCTCTAATATTCCTTTGCTCAAATTCTTGATTGCAACCCTAGCAATCATAAATTTCACTACATATAATCAACCATCAACAACTTCATTATCAACTTCAATAAGAGAAGTACTAATTATATACACAACTTGCACAGACATCAAACATGCCAAAAATGAAATTCAAATACTTTCCTACTTAGGTACCACATGCCAAAGTGAGAATCTTGATGTAAAACATGTTTTACCATGACCGCGTCGACCCAAAATAAGATCTGTACGTTATATCTCCACAGTAGTCAAACATGTTTTGACTTCTCCAATGCATCACCCTAAATCCACCTCATTTATTTTATTGTTCACATAAATGATAGCTCATCAAATACTTATCATCTAATAAATGTAACCATAACAACTATATTCATCACAATATCCATATCAGTCATTGATCTAAGATCTACCACCAGTGGCTCAAGAACTTAGATTCATAAACCTATAACCTCTTCTGGAACTAAAATGCTTGTGCACTAATTATCCAAATGAGTTATGGTCACAACCATAAAGTTTTATGAGTATATCCATGTTGTGTCTAAGACCGCTCCACTTAATTCCTTTTCAAACATTACCACTACCAAAATCTCCATCTGTAGTTGTTCTTCCTATACACTTCTCATTGTACTTAGTTGATTCCTTCTTACCAATTGAACAATGACCTTACTGATTTTACCAATCATCTCATATGATTATGTTTTCATTAATGATAATCAAAATCACAACTACCTATGACCGCACATCAAAATCATCACAATGACAACAATCTCCCCCTTTTGCATTGATGGAAAACATTGGGTTAAAATATGTCTATCTCCCCAAATTCATCTTAACATTGATCAGAGAAAAAAAAAATATTGAATGACTCCCCTTGATACTATACATATTAAATTCAGATATATATTTTCACCAATGCTTACACTCCCCCTTTTTTTAACAATGACAAAGCTTCACATCCTGTCAAATACATCTTTGAAGTTTTTTGTTTCCAATGGCATCTGCCATGAATTTTTCAAATGATTCATTGAAATGATATGCCCATGTAGATCAAAGCTTAACTCCTCCATGGAATCCAATGTACTCATGTCTGGTGATCCAATTATGGCTTTTGTATTCTTCACATTTTTCTGCATCACCTTTATTGTAGGGGCTAAGTATGATTGTAACTCAAGTAGTGTGATGAACCTCTTGTCTTGTTCTACTAGAAACTTCTTCACCTTGTGTGTGATCATTTTCACTTTGGCATTGTATTCTTATATAGATCTTGTGACGGGATCAAACTTGTCAACTAATTTGTTAAGATCTTTTTGTGCTTCTTCTCTTCTCACCTCCAAATCCTTGGTGAAATCTGATATTTTGGACACTTTAGTTAATAATTGACCAACCTCCTTTAGTGTGACCTTAGTGTCATCCAATAGTCCTAAAATTATCTCCTTGTCTTTAGAAATCTTATCCACCAACTTCAATGTCATTTTCTTCTCATAATGAGACTCTGCCAACTTCATTACTGTAATCTCACTATCAAAAGTTTGATCAACTATAGTCTTAATCAATGATTCCATTTGATCAATCACTATTGCATGTGTTTCATACTCTGCATTAGGAATTAAATCTGCTAGAATATCTCTAGCTACTTTTAGTAGTCTATCCTTTTTATTCTTCCTTCTAGCCTTGTCCCCTTGTGTCGTCAGCATTATCTTTTTATAAAACTTAAGTAGTTCCTTAGGGTGAAATTTAGTGATATTAATAAGAGTCTTAATATATTCTTCTTCTTCTTCTTCTTCCTCCTCCTCCTCCTCTTCTTGTTCAGTCATTGGTTTAAGTTTCTTCTTTTCAATTGTTTCTCCTAAACTCAACCTCCTTTTCACTGAGACTATATCCTCTACCTCTTTAAGATTTTCTACTTTTTGTCTTATCACTAGTTCTTTAGTCTATACCTGAACCTTTTGTGTAACCTCTTCTATAGGAGTATCTTCAATTATTACTTCATCTCTATTTGTTTGACCAACATCTTGTGCTTCAATTTCATGCACTTGCTTAGGGATATCAAAAATAACATCACCTATTATCTCTTCAAGGGTAAACATGTCATCAACTTGCTCAATAACTAGCTCATAAACATTCTATTGTTCACTAGTACCTTCTAGCTCCTTTTTTTCTTGTTCTACTTCCTTATTTGATTTCATATTTTTTCTCCATATCTCCACAGTTTCATCATGAACACTTTGTGCCTCTCCAACAAGTATTCTTCCATCTCCGTTTATGATCTTAAAATCTTGACGGTGATCTTGAACTAATATATTTGCATCCTCAAGCTTCAACTTAGAAGATACTAGAATAAGTGCTCTCTCCATGATCTCTCTATCTAACTTAATTGTTTCTTTCCATCTTCCATCAATTGAATTAAACAGTTCTTTGGGTAGGACCTGGTATAGTTCACTTGGAGTTCTGTAGAATTTGTGTAGGCTCCATATGATTGCCTCCTCTAACTTTATTTTGTCTTCATCACTACAGAGTTTGTATCTTCTTGCAACACCACCTAGTATACCAATCTCCACTATGTCCTTCACAATGAAATCAATAGTAGGGGCTTTCTTCTTACCTCTCTCCTTCAAATTCTTCACTTCCTTATCTAAATCAGTTCTAGCTTCTTCATCTTATGTTGTATGTTTCTTCTTACTGATGTTACTGGTCTCACTAGATTTTCCTTTCTTCTTCTTATAGGTTTTCTTCACTACTAATGTCTCCTCTACTTTTGTAGATGTAATGGGAGTAACTTGTGTTTGTTCATAAACATCAATAGCTTCAATAGTAGAAGTACCAGCCTCTATATTTTTAACAATCTTTGTCAGCTTCTCAATCATCCTCCTTTTCTTCCTATGTATCACTAATTTCTTTAGTTCCATCTGAATCTTAGGAACAAACTCTTCATAATTTCCAAACTTAGGTGTAGTAGAATCTATAGGTTTAGATAGTAGTCCAATTGTATGAAGTCTCACTAGATCATTTTCTACCTCATAACTCATGGCATGAACCCAAGATGTTCTTGATTGCAGGGCTTGCAAAATACAAGTGTCAGTAACAACAAGAAAATATATATGTTCTTTATATTCCTCTATACTACTAGTTGGGATTATTTATATTTTATGCATGTTATCTTGAAAATCCTTTAAGTAACCCCACATAACATTGTCAAAGTTATTTCCTAATTCTTTTATGAATTCACTTATTTGTAATACCACTAGTCTATCTGCAGACCATTGAATTGCACCTCTACCAAGAAAATGATTTTGCAAATAAAATAAGATACATACCAAGATAGCTTCATACTTGAATGATTGTTTTTTATGCTTCTTTATCTTTTCCATATTTACCATAAATTGACTCCTCAACATCTCACATAAATCATATATCACATCCTCCTTCACCATTTGGTAGGCAGCATGAATTGCTCCACCGAACACATTGTTCAGACAACTAGATTGGTAACATCTATATCCAATGACCATAGATGAAAATATAACTTATTTTTTTCCTTTTTCATTAATTGTCATAGCTCAGTAGTCATGTTTATATTTGGTTAACTGGGTAACCAAATTAGTATAAATCATCCTTAGGGTAGCTGAGTCACTTGTAGTACAAAATCTAGTTACTATGTGAATGATCTCTTTCATGATCTTGTGTGGTCTATCCAACCATAGAAATTGATCATGCATGAGGCTTAAAAAATATCAAATCCATTCTTGATGAAATACATTAAAGATATATCAACTACATAGGCAAAACCCTTTTTCTTCAAATGCTTGTGCTCATCCTTCAACACATGATTCTTACACAATCTTGCATATTCATTGTTAATAACATCCGATCCTATTTCATCAATTTTGCAATGTATATATGATCATATGTATCTTGAATAAAGGCCATGGATCTTCAGTAATGTCAACCAAAACAAGGGCATCCATAATTCTTTCCATGATTCAATTTAGAAAGCACAACAAAAACTTATTGCAAACCAGATAAATACTTCTTGCTTCACCAATTAGAATTCTCAGAAACTATCTCAATTCATCACTCTCAATTTAACTGATCTCTAGAAATGGTCACTTCAGATTACTTATAGAAACTTCACAACTCCGCATAAGAAATTAAAGTGGCAAATGAACTCACTTTAACCCTTTTTATCCTTGAGAAAATAGTCGTTGCATCTTAAGGTTAAAACAATACATTACAATAGTTGAATAGTGCCTATATAACTAGTTGGTGCATTTCCAATGGATATGATAGGTTCCAATAGTTAAAACTCAATCTGATCATCAAAAAAATATATATAACCTCAAAAATTCATTAAATTTATCCAAAATACCAATATATATCTCAATATGTAGATAGATCTTACCGCTCTTGAATCAAGGGGATCAGTAAATGATTTTCCGTTAAGTTCTCCCTCCAAACCAAAATAGACTTAGTTTAAAGATGAATCCTCTACACCAGAGGATGGTGAATTTCCTTCAGATGACTTGACCTCTTCCTATTTCTCTTCTTCCTTCCTCCAAATATTCTTCATCTCACATCTAACTTCCTCAGCATTGACAATTTTCTTACTCTTCTTGTCTTCTAACCAGTTGGGTGACTGGTTCCTAAACTAAATATATCTTACAAGGTGACTGATCCTATGGAAGACAAAGCATGTCATACCACTTTAACTCTAAGGTCCATTATTTCCTCTCTATGTTCTCATTATGAAATTCATAGCTAGATGACCATAGTTACCACATACAAAAAATGTGACATTGAATTTCCTTTCCATTCCATGAGGGCTTACCAGTTTGACTGGAGACCTAGGAACATACACTTTAGATCTACTATCCTCAAGTTTATGTCCATATTTGTTACATGCATAACAATATCCATCAAATCTACCACCAATCGATCTACTACTAGATCTAGATATATACTCATAATAAGTATGACCATACTTATGACAATTATAGAAATAACCATCAAAAAGAATATGTTTTATTCGTCAGTTTTATCCTACACACATTTGCAATATGACCAAGCTTCCCAAAATTATAACAAGAAGGTATGTTAGGTTTCTTACTTGAATTGCTTGGATCTACCTTCTGATCTTATAGCTTCTTAGGCTCATGTTTAGATGACTCACCAATTTCAAATGTTCCTTGACTAGTGTAACCAAGACTGGTTGTGTCTTTGAGTCTTCTTTGTATTTTCAATTATTCATCAATATTTTGAAAGCTTTCATTTTATGCTTTACCTTTTCATTTTCTTCTTTCTCAAATTTCAATTCCTTCTTCAATTTCTCATTCTCCTCTCTAAGCCTTTCATTTAAACACAAAATTTGTTGGTTCTCCTCATTTGTGTCATGAAGGTGCTCATGCATGATAGAATTCTCTTGAGATATCCTTAATAATAGTTCCTCATTTTCCTTCAATGCATCTTCAACAAATTTATTGGCAACTTCAACAGATTTCCTTGCACCTTTAAATTTTCTTTTTCCTTCAAGATCTTCACACATCCTAAAAGACAGAATTTAAAGTTCTCTTTTTAGATTTTCCACTTCTTCTTTAAGTTCCTTGTTCTTATCCATCAGATATGCAATTACTCCCTCAAATTCTTTAGACATACTACCTTAAGATAGTTTCTCAATGTAATCCTAGCTTTCGTTCAATTGCTCAGTAATTTTTCTTCTTATGGCAAGTGACTTCTTCAATTTTTCATGCAGCTCATTGATCATCTTGGGTGCATTCTCAAGTTTTGTCTCATACCTGTAATTCTCCATGATTGTGGATCTTTCCCTCAATTTTTTAGGCTTGTCACAAAGATTACCAATTATTTGATACCAATTTTTAGTATTTGATGGTTTTGAGATGGGGGTGAATCAGTACAAACAAGTAACCAACTAATTCAACCATAGGTCTAATTAACTTTACCAAAAAATTCCAAATAACAAAACATATAACTAATTCAATGAAATAAAAATAAATAACATGAGACATCCACACATAGCACACTAATTTTTCTTGTGGAAACTCTTGGTTGGAAGGAGAAAACCACAGTGGGGATGAAACCCACAAGCCCTTCACTGCAGTAAAAAAGTTTTCCCATTTAGGAGCTACAAATACCCTTTCTAAGGGTTCACCCTATTAGGAGTGACTAGTAAACTATTAGGAATACAATTAGATCTGTTAAGATCTACCTTGCTAATGGATTTAAGACTCTTTCTATGAGTCCACTCGGTTAAGAGATTTATAATAGAAGATATTTTAAAGTCTACTCGATTAAGGGATTTTTCTTGTTGCAACTATTAGGAAACAAAAAGTAATGATCTAGATGTAGAATTTCTTTCCTTTTAGATCCAATCTATTCTTTTCTCTGTGTAACTACTCCCTGATATTCCTCTACTCAAAACCTTGATCACAATCCTAGCAATCATGAATTTCACTACATACAATCAACCATTAGCAACAACTTCATCATCAACTTCAATAAGAGATGTAAAAATTATAAAAACAACTTGCACTAACATCAAATATACCAAAAATAAAATTCAAATACTTTTTCGCTCATGTACCACGTGCCAAAATGAGAATCTTGATGTAAAAATATTTTACCATGACTATGTTGGCCCAAAATAAGATCTGTAAGTTATATCTCTAAGGTAATCAAACATGTTTTGACTTCTCCAATGCATCACCCTAAATCCACCTCATTTATTTCCTCAAACATATAAATGATAGCTCATCAAATCCTTATCATCTAAGAAACATCACCATAAGAACTATATTCACCACAATATCCATTCTGGTCATTGATCTAAGATCTACCATCAATAGCTCAAGAACTTAGACTCATAAACCTATAACCTCTTATAGCACTAAAATTTTTGCACACCAATTATCCAAATTAGTTTTTTTCACAATCTTAAAGTGTTATGATTATATCCATGTTGTGTCTAAGACTGCTCCACTTAATTCCTTCTCAGACATTATTGCTACCAAAATCTCCATCTATGGTTGTTCTTCTTGTACACCACTCATGGTATTTAACTGATTCCTTCTTAATAACTAAACAATGACCTTACCAATTGTCCCAATCATATGATATGACTATGTTTACATCAATGACAACCAAAATCATAACTACCTATGACTGCACACCAAAATTACCATCACAATGCCAACAATAAGATCCCATACAACCCCTTAGATCCCTTACCATACACTAATGTATGGTAAGGGATCATCATGGGTCTTAAGGGGTCCTAGGACACATTAATGTGTCTTATGACATCTCAAGACCCCTTATGACCCCTTACCATACACTAATGTATGGTAAGTGGTTACAAGGGGCCTTAAGGTATCATAGGACACATCAATGTGTCCTAGGACCCCATAAGACCTTAAAATACCCCTTAAGACCTCGTATAATATACTTATGGTTAGTATTTGGTAAGGGATATTATAGGGTCCAAGGATGTATTAATGTGTCTTGTGATCCCTTAAAACACCTTACCATTCACTAATGTATGGGAAGGAGTCGTAAGGGGTCTTAAGTAGTCATATTACACATTAATGTGTCCTAGGACCCCTTACAACATTTTACCATACACTAATCTATGGTAAGGGTTTGTAAGGGGTCTTAAGGGGTCCTATGATGAATTAATGTGTCCTTAAGATCAATGAAATAAATAGTGTATAAAATAATAAATGGTGCACAACAACAACAAGCATGTAATGATAGCAATAACATTGCATGATGCCAAAGCTCAAATTTCAAACAGTAAGTGTATTAATGTATGATCTAATATAAGAAACCTCATTGATCATTACCTTTCACTCCTCCATCATTATAGAAGAGATAACTACCTACAACTAGGGCATCATACATTTTTTATGAGCTCACTATTTGAGCACCTCATGTCCTTATTGGATTGGTCGGTGCTCAAACAGTGAGCTCATAAATAATGCATGATGCCCTAGCTTGCAACCTGCAAGCCATCAAGATATTTCCTCAAGAAATGATCATAAATGAGGAGTATCACATAGTGAATATCAACAACAAAACAATTAAAGAGAGATCAAACACTTCACACAATATATGCTATTTTATAAGATTTTATTAAGACTAAATATATTGTTTTATGAACTCACTTTTTGAGCACCTCATGTCCCTATTTGATTGGTCAGTGCTCTGTTTGTTATATTGATGCTATTAGATCAAATAGGGACATCAGTAATAAAATAATGCACTTACTATTTTGAATTTGAGCTCATAAAGATTAAGATATCCTACTATTTTGAATTTCTATGTGCTTTGAGCCAATGAAATTTTTCTCATCATGATGAAGTAATAATGTATTAAATGTCTTACTTATGTCCATATTTGATTGGAGGGTGCTTTGTTTGTTATATTGTTGCTATCAAAGTAGAATGACAGTGGTGATTCAATGCTTCTATAGCCTCAACAACATGGTAGCATTGATCCAATAATAGAAAATACATTACAAATGCCAAGCTCACGGTCTCAATGAAATTAACAGTGTATAAAAAAATATATGGTGCACAACAGCAGCAAGCATGCAATGACATCAATAAAATTGCATGATGCCCAAGCTCAAATTCAAAACAATAAGTGTATTAATGTATGATCTAATAGCAGCAACCTCATTGATCATTACCTTTCACTCCTCCATCATTATAGAAGAGATAAATACCTACAACTAGGGCATCATGCATTGTCTATGAGCTCACTTTTTGAGCACCTCATGTCCCTATTTGATTGGTCGATGCTCAAACAATGAGCTCATAAATAATGCATGATGCCCTAGCTTGCAACCCGCAAGCCATCAAGATATTTCCTCATGAAATGATCATAAACGAGGAGTACCACATAGTGAATATCAAAACAACAAAACAAATAAAGAGAGATCAAACACTTGACACAATATATGTTGTTTTATAAGATTTTATTAAGACTAAATATATTATTTTATGAGCTCACTGTTTGAGCACCTCATATCCCTATTTGATTGGTCGATGCTCTGTTTGTTATATTGATGCTATTAGATCAAATAGGGACATAGATTTCAATATCAACCTATCATATATCCATTCCAAATGATATAACTCCATTTGAATAAACATACATGCCAACCATTTGACAAAATGTCCATATGAAATCTAGAGCAAGACATTAATTTTATAGTGAATTCATGATTTATAATGCCCCTTGATTTCTAGTGAATTCATGATTTATAATTCAGTTGTAGCAGCTCAATGTGTTTGAACTCAAGAATACCCCTTACTTGGTTTCCTACAAAGCCTTTGGCAAAATCTGTCAAAAAATGAGAAGCTATGAGAAGATAACGTGAAGCTAATGAAAGGAGGCATCTCCAATTTGTTTTGTAGATATACATATTAAGGATCATGTCAGATAATACAAGAGAATTCGATCAAAATAAGGAGACAATCGCTAGATTATTGTCTAACTTTCAAAGAGAAGGTGATGACAAATGTTATTGTCCATGTAAGAGTTGTAACGGCTTAAAGATAAGAAGAATCAAAATCAAAACAACAAAGAGACATTATAGGGAGAATGGTCACATTGAAGGGGGGTTTGATTATAATCCAGTGGTAAGTTGTTTGTTATATTGTTTTCACAATTAATATACATATGAACCATTGAAGGAGGTTTGATTATCACATTGAAGGGGGGTTTGATTATCATCATTTTTTTATAGGTCGATCTCCCTAGTGTGAATATAGAGGAACATGGAGGTGTGAGTATTGAAGTTGAAGATCATGATCCCTTGGAAGATGATGATCATGTGCCAAAAAACATATTTGAAGATGATGGTATGAATGCATTGATCGTTGACACATTTGGTACTGGTGTTGTTGGTGCTGACGATGATGATTATGATGAGGATGACATTGACAACGTCCATGATATACCTCTACTTGAGAAGGTGGGCATGACCCTTTACAAAGGCTCCCAATCTACTCTTCTCTTTGTTGTATTGTTGTTGGTGAATTTGAAGGTTATGAATAGTTTATCTAACATAGCAATGTCACGTATGCTAAGGTTTGTCATATATGTCATTATAGTCTATAAAAGGTGAAACATGTACCATTAAGATTTTTTATAGTAATGACTTATATTATTTATTGCAGATTGACAGGTGACTTTCTATTACCACCATCAAATGTTCTCCCTAGCTCATACTGAGAATTATGTGCCACTTTGAAACATATTGGAATGGAGTATCAAACAATAGATGCTTGTCCTGAAGATCATATTATTTATTATAAAGAACATGAAAATGCAATAGAATGTCCCGAATGCCATATGAGAAGATATCGAGATGATCAAGTGACAAAAAAGGTGCCTCGCAAGGTTCTTCATCACATCCCCATTATTCCACGTCTGAAACAATTATTTAGGTGCAATAGATTGGCACAATTTATGGATTACCATGCACATGGCAGGAGTCAAGATGACATTATTTGAATTCCTATGGATGGTTCATCATTTATGGACATAGAGGAAAAGTGGCCACACTTTAAAGAGGAACCTCAAAATCTCAGGCTTTCTCTGGCAGCGGACGGTGTCAATCCGCATGGAGAGATGAGATCTATTTGCTCAGTGTGGCCTATTTTTGTTATAAACAATAACCTTCCTCCATGGATGTCAATAAAGAGGGAGCACATTATGTTGGCAATGATTGTTCCAGGTATCTTATTATTTTATAGTTATCTACATGTAATTATAAGTCTTGGAGTGAAATGGCCACAATAATTATCTAATATTGTTGTTAATTCAACTAGGTAAGTACTAAGTGAAAGATATGAATGTATATATTGCACCTCTTATCGACGAGTTGTTGGTATTATGGAATGGTTTCACTATGTATGACAGCTCCTGACCAATTGGACAAAGACAATTTCAATTCCATAAAATGCTTGTGTGGACAATTCATCATGCTCCAAGGTTGACACATTTATGTGGTATGTTATGGTGAATTCTAGTTGTACGTGATAATTCAAATTCTAAAAATATACATATTTAATCTAATTTTATCGTTATTTTGTAGGTCTTCAAACAAAGAGAAAATTTGCATGTCTAATGTGTGGTCCAAAGATGAAATCCTGTCATTCCAAAAATTTAAGAAAATAGGTGTTTGATGATTATAGGCAGTTCCTCCCTAGAAATCATAAGTATCAAAGTGCAAAAAGACATCTTTTCAATGGGAAAGAAGAGAGTACATCAAAGCCCCGAAGAATGACACCTCACCTATGGCAGTTGGAATATAATAGAATTCGAGGTAATACCGTTCCACGTAATGGTCAATGTTTGAAAATTATATATTTTGGTTGTGTTTTATTTTTAAATTATGTAGTTGATGATCTTGAAGGTCATGAAGGCATCACCGACCAACTTCCAAAGGGACTAAAATGTTATCCCAAAAAATTTAGTAGGTTGCCCTACTATGAGCATCTACAAAGTGTGCATTTGTTTGATAGTATGCATATTGGAAACAATGTAACAGAGACACTGTGGAAAATATTGGACGGAAGACGTGACAAAAAAAAACTTGGCAAAATTTGTAGTGACATTCATGATTCTAATCATGAAATGAAAAATATCATTGAATCAAATAGCAATGGAGACCGGATTAATGCAAGTGCTCTTCTTTGGTTATTAACAGAGCAACAAAGTAATGCCATAAAAGAAGAGATCTGAAAAATTTGATTTCCTACAGATTTGTTGCGGATATAAGCAATCTCATGTCAAAGAAAAATAATTTTGGGTCAGGGATGAAAATGCATGATTGACATACCTTCATCAAGGTAAGTTATAGTCTTTTTTATTTACAATATATTTGTGTAATTACATTCAATTTTCATTGTATGAAATGATCAGTTGACAATTGTTGCAGTATTTGCTACCCCTATCTCTCCCAAAGAACTTCGACTATAATATTAAACAAGTGATATATGATCTTGGAAAATACATGAGGTAAGCAGTGATATTTGTTCAATATATCAAACAATAATATCAAATAAGTAATATATTGTAAAGTCTCATATTTATATATTTATGTCTTGAATCCCTTGTAGGTGGTTGTCATCTAAAGAAATCCATAAAAAAGATATAAAATATTGGAAGAAATTTTTTTTTTGATAAATGTGTGAAATGCAAAAGTGTTTACCTCCATCTTTTTTCAATGCACAAGAACATTACCTCATACACCAAGTTGAGGAGATTGAATTGTGTGGACCTATACATGCTAGGTCAATGTGGATGGTTGAGAGACACTTGAAATTTTTGAAGGGTTTTGTACGACAAAAAGCACGTCCCGAAGGCTCTATGGTTGAGAGATATATGGTATACCAGATGATGGTGTATGTTACTCAATATCTTCCTAATCTTGCAGCAAAGACCCATATAGATTGCATTTAGGATCTCGAATCAATTAAAAAATTTGAAGGGGAGCACTTGGTGGGCAACGGTAGATTTAGGAAACTGAAAAAGAATAAATTATAAGATGTTATTGTAGTTAATTAATTCTTAATCTTCAAAATAAATTTTTTGTGAGTCATCTATTTACTTTTGTATAGCTACTAAAGAGTGGGATACAATACATTTGTTTATTGTAAACAATCAAGATTGGATGATGACATGGATTGAACGATGTCAGCATGATGGTCATAGATTAACATGAGAATCTGTGTCTTCATTGGTTATACAAGCTCATCCTAATGGAGATCCCAATGTTACACAAAAGGAAATAGATTTAGCATATGGTTTAAGAGATCACCAGGTACTTATAAATTTTTTAATTAATCAACCGTATATTTTTCAACTCGTGATGTAATAATTTATACATGTTTGACATTATTGTAGGTGAAACACCACAAGGATATTTTTTGCAATGGTTATAAATTTTGCATCAAAAATTTGGATGACACAAAGAGAACTTGTGATTCTGGGATAAGTGTAGTGTTCTAGGTGACTAATACTTCATCTAGAAATGACTTACATCCTCGAGGGTCGCAAAATCGATACTATAATATTTTGGTTGATATACTTGACTGTAACTTTAATTCCTTCAAATTAGTTCTTTTTGTTGTGAAATGGTATAGACTATGACTCAATAAAAATGATCATGATAGAACTATTATTGAACATGACAATGGATTTCCAATGATTAATACAAGGTTGTTTGAGCCAGTAGGAGAAGAGCCCTATGTTCTTCCAAGCCAATGTGAGTAGGTATTTTACTTAGAGGTTCCACATAAATTGGGTTGGTCATTTGTTGTTAGACATGATCCAAAAGGAAGGCAAATAAAGTATAATGTGATGGAAGAAGATACTGAAGAAGATGAAGAAGTGGAAAATGATGTAGATGATGATCACGATCGAGAGCTAGTCGAAGAAGAATATGAAGAAGAAGAAGACGATGATGTTGCTACTGATGACGATGATGTTGCTACTGATGAGGATGATGATGACAATGATGATGATGCCGATGGTGATGATGACAATGACGAAGATGATAGTGGTGGTGATGATTGTATGCACCCTAAAATGGTTGCCTAGACTTTGGACCCCATTTCTATAATTTATCAAATCCTTGAATCAATATTTTCAAATATCAACAATATTAATTATATCAATTTCCTTGATCAAATCATAATCAATTCAATATTTCTTAAGGTTTGAGCCTTATTTAATTTAAAAAATAAAAAAATAAAAATAAAAATCTTATTTAATTAAAAGAACATGCTCTCTTTTAATTAATTAAAAATCTCTTTTAATTAAATAATAAAATCATTTTATCCTAAGTCTTTATTTAATTAAAAGGAATATTTCCTCCCCTTTTATTTAAATAAAAAATCCTCACTTTTCCTCTTATCTTATGTTGCACAAATAAAGTATCATTTTTATTTTATAAAAAGGGAGAAAGCACTTTTTGTCTCATATGGACACTAAAGTCAACTCCTATTTTCCTATTAGAGGATATTTGTGCACAAGGATCAAGATTCTCTTTTTCTCCATCGTTGATTAAGTCTTTTGTGTCTTAATCTCGATCATTCATTGATTCTCATTCTCTATTAAAAAAAGAGCTCTCTTCTTCATTTTCATCCATTCTCTTTTATGCTAATATTATATTGCAAGTTTTCTAGGTCATTTGGAGCTCTTTGAAGACATTCTTGCATCAAAGCTTTGAAGACATTGTTGTTGCACCATATTTACATACTTTCATAGCTTCCTTTCTTGCATTCTCATAGCATTCATGGCTTCATTCTTAGCTTAATTTGCATTGCATTGCATTTTCATAGTGACTCTTGGAGATATTGACATTCTTTCCCTTGTCTTCATTTGAATCTCTCATTGTGTGGTTGACTAGCAAAGTCATATGCTTCATAGCTCTAGCTGAGAGCAAACTTATAATTTCCTTGCAACTCCATGCATAGAGAGCTATGGATCGCTTTGTGAAGGCTCATTCTTGAGTTTCCTTACATGTAATGATTCATAGAAGTGTGACAATATTTTAGCACACATTTTTGGTGCCCACTATGGGGCAACCCACCTCTTGCATGCTGGTTTTGATTATTTTTGGAGCTAACCCTTGTGCAGATTTGTTTGGAGATGAAAAACCCTAGATTTGAAAGATTTGATCATATCTCCCAAATAGCTTAGTATTTTGGTCTAAAAAGTATTTTTCAAGTTGGTGACATATCAGAAAAGCTCCAAAAAAAAATTTATAATTTTCAGAAGTAATTTGTATTTTTTATGATTTTTTCTTTTTTTTTCATAAAAAATCAATTTTTGACGTAAATCAGCATATTTTTCAAAAAAAATTATATTTCTGAAAAGGTCTTGAAATTCTACAAAGGGTACATTCATTTTATTTTTAATTTAGAGGTCATATCATAGCTCATTTGGTCAATTTATAAAAACTAGTCTATTTTGGGAAAATGGCTCTCTAGGGCACAAATGAAAAAATCTTGTTAAAATTTTGACATTTTTGGAAAGCTCTCTATTTTGTGATAGAGGCCTTTTTTCTTCATTTTTGGTTTAGGGTCTGAATTCATATGGTATAAGTCCAATCTTTTTGACAAGGTCAAAAATCAAAATTAAAAAAAAGGTATTTGATGATTAGTATGCATTTATTTCTCACATGGTTCAATGCATGATGTGAGTTTTCATTTGGATTATTTGTTGGTTATTATTGCTCCTAACAATTGATTTTTAGATCTAACCACCTTAGGGTTTGCATAAGTTGAATATACATTGCATATCTTGTTTGCTTGTTTACTTGTCTTGTTCATTTGAAAGTGCATGGCTTGCTTTCATGAAAAATGCTTAAAACAAATAAAAAAAGGTGAAATCTACTAAGCACGTTGCATTGGACTTGAGGTATTTTGTTACATCTCTACAAAATTTTGATCTTGGGATTAAAATTGAACCTCTCATGTGTTTGGCTTGAGTGTTTACATGCTTTCATAAGAACACATTTCAATCGATGCTCTTAATGGGAAATGAAAGAACATAGATTTATTTTTACAAGTTTGTGTAAGTGAATGCTTGTGTTTAAACCTTAAGTAATTCTTGGTTCCAATATCAAATATCTCATTGAGTGATTGAGGGCATGGATTCATTCCTTGTTTATATGGGAAGTTAAATGCACCACTTTGTGGACTCGCTCTATGTTTGCTTGGAAAGTTAAATATTTCATTGATTCAACCCTTTTTCATTTGTGAGTAGTATTAATAAGCAACTTTATAGTACTTTTGATTGATCTTATTGGCTAAATTGAGTTGTTGGACTTGCTTATTTCTAATCACCCCTTATTTCCACCTTTTGGATGCAATATCAGCATTCATACATAGGGGAGGGGTCTACTTGAAAAGAGCATTAAGTGTTCTACAAATTTTCTCCCTTTTTATGCTTTCTTGATCTCATTAGTTTTTTAAAGTGTGGACTCACTTTGAGTTTGTGTGAAGAGTTAAATATTTCACTTTTGGACTCACTTTGAGTTTGTGTGAGGAGTTAAATGTTCCACTTTTGGACTCACTTTGAGTTTGTGTGAGGAGTTAAATGTTCCACCTTGTGGACTCACTTCACATTTACTTGAAGGGTTAAATGTTCCACTTTTGGACTCACTTCACTTTTACTTGAAGAGTTAAGTGTTCCACCTTTAGTGCTTTAAATGCTTTTGATAGTGAATTACTTACTTTTTATTTCTAGAAGGCCTGCTTAGGGACACACCACCTCAAGGGATGACCTTAACTCCTGTGTTCCAGCAGGGTATAAATAGCGGGAGGTGAATCAAAAGACACTTCTCTTGAGAATTGAGTTTGATATCACTTTTGGCTAAGCCTCAAAGAACTTTATACCTTTGAGAAGTGAAGGAGGAGATTTGGGTTACCGTCTCCCCCCAGCTGTGTGATTTTGGATTTTTCTCATCTACGGATTTGGGCCTCAGGTACCTTGTGTATATCGAAGAATCCTTAGAAAATTCATGTATATCCTTGTAGATAGCTTGATAAGGTGTTGTTGTGTTCTAAGTGCCTGCTAAAACATCTTCAAGAACATACACAAGTAGAACCTTTAAGGAGTAGGAATACTAAGTCACTATCTCCGTTCATGTGCAAGGTTGCTTTGTCCCTTGCCCATTGTTTGATGACTATTTTCTTGAACTCCTTGATTGCTGTCTTATGTGCCTATTCAATGATGAAAATCTATTGATGTACTTACTTGATCTTTTAAAACAAACTGAGTTCCTGAGTTGAAACACCAACTTTTCACAACTTGTTTGATTTCCTACCTTGTCATTAGAGACTTGTCTTGACTGCAAATTTTTGATTTTAGCCTTCTAAGGATCATCTCAATTGATTTATAAAGTTACCTTGAAAATAATTTGTCAAGTTAGAGAGATATTCCTAGTGAACAGTTTGTCTTTAGAATTGTTGATTACACCCTTGAAGAATTCTGATCCTGCTATTGTTCAAATCATTTTCATATATCTCAATTTTGATTTGAGTTTTGGCTAAGTCCAACCTCTTGATTCAAAAGTGCAAGGGTATTCACCCTTTGATTTGAAGCACCTTTTTGACAATGTTGGTGACACCTTTTATTTTCTATCTTTTTATTTTCTCTTTGGACAATAGAGAATCTCAATTATCCTAGGTTGGCATTGGCACTTTGAGAGATTGACTTATCACCTAGAGTTTCTTTCTTTCATATCAGTTACAACAAGATACCAAGTTAGTCAAAGGAAACGACCTCCAGTTGTCAGATCTTAGGTGTTGTCATGTTGCTCAACATCTCAATGAACATTATGGTATCAATTGCACAAGATGACTATTAGTCTTCTTCTTTTCTCTCCATTTCTCATATTCTTCTGCAGTCTTCTATTCCCATGGAAAATTCTTCTTCTTCTTCTTCTTGATTTCTTTCCTCTTATTATCTAGTCTACTTTCTTCTATTCATTTATTCATTTCTTTCATGATTGATTCCTCCTTTTCTAGAACCATGAATTTCAACTATCTTGTTAAGGAACCTCTCTTGAGAATAGATGATCTTGAACTCATTGCTCAATTTGAAGAGTATCTTTATTCCTCCAATAGTGCTTCCAAATATCTCATGGGTGATAAACTTATGGAAAAAATAAAGGAAAAGATGATTAAATCAGATGCCTTTGCTAGGATCATTAACATGATCATATCACAACCTCCTTCTTCTAAACGTTCTTCATCATCTAAGTTTTCTCATTCTTCCTCATCTTCCAAATTTTACCATGACTCTTCTAAACATTATTCACATTCTTCATTATCCAAGTCTTCTTCTTCCACTAAGTCTTCAATTTCCTCTTCTTCACGATCTCATTCTTCTTCTACTTTTTCTAAGAGTCTTACTTCTCTTCAGAAGACATACCATAAAGAGCAACGTGATAGTCCTTGTGATGTCTCTTCTACAAAGAGTGATACACCCACCTATGATGACTATGATGACTATGATGATGGACAATGTAGTGATGCCCATGAAACTTCTATTCATAAGCATCATCCTCATGGTACACTTGTGATTTCTAAGGGGGAGTCATATTTGGTAGACTGTGATGGTGATCCATATGACTCTAAATTTGAAGAATTATTTGATGATTTTTGCGAAAAATACAATATTCCTACTGAGGAAGAGAAAATCTACTGCGTTGATTTCAAATGTCAAAAGAATCTCTCCTCTAAAAGTTCTCATGCTAAAAATAAAGGTTGCACTGTCAAGAAAGATCATATTAATGTTGAACCTTTTTCTTATGATTGTTCCCTTCCATCCTTTACTTCCTCCAATACCCACACACTTCCTAAAGCTTTCGAGTCTTCTAAATTTTTCATAAATCCTTCATCCAACAAAGATCCTAAGGCTTTCCATGTGGTTCTCTATAGTTATTCTCAAGGGCCACCTCTTAAAGATACTCAAGTTAACCTTCACTTGGTTGCAAATACTTTCAATAATGCTAAACCTAAAGAGCCTAAGCCTTTAAATGTTATAATGCCTATTTCAGCTAGTCTTTCAGCATCTCCTCCAAAGTCTTCCATACAGTTCCTACATGCTTCCTTGTCCTTAGAAGTGGCTCCATGTCAAGAGGACTCTAAAAATGATAAAGAAAAGAACATAAAGAAAGATCAAGATCAAGAACCCTCAATGTCATCCAATTATTTTCATGATGTCTCTTATCTGTTTCATGGTTCTTTTGATCTTTTACACCCTTCCTCATTCATTCCACCATATCTTAATTCTTCCTCTAAGAAAGATCAAGCTACTACTTACACCATTGAGTTTATTAATAATCAAAATAACCTTACTACACTTGCACTTTCCAAAGATGATACTTCCATTAAGGTTATTAAAAATGGTGTTGTTACTTCTGATGTAAAGCCTATTAAAAATTGAAAGAAATTTGATACACTTATGCTACCCAACTATCCTTGTCAAGATCAAAGTCTTCCATCTTCTTGTTCTACCACTCCATGTTCACTTTCGCTTTCTACTCTTCCTAAGTCTTCACAAGCTTTGAATGATCCTATCAAAGAAGGTTCTCCTATTCAAGATGTGCATGATCCTGTTGAAAACTCTAATGCTCACTCTAAAGATGCTGATGTCCTTGGTTGTCATATAGATGCTGATAAACTTATTGATTATTCTTTTGCATCTTCCACGTCCATCCTTGGACCTCCTCCACCAATACTAAGGGCTTCACATCTTCCTTCCATCTTGGGCCCTTATGTCCCTTCAATTTCCCCTCCTAATTCTCCTAATTCATCATCTATTTTGGGTCCTTACATCCCTCCATCTCCTATCTTCCCCCAAGATCAACATAGATGCATACCCTTGAATCATTTTCATCCATCCACCCATCTAAACCAGTCGTATTTTCCTTCTTCTTCCACAAGTCCCAAGTCTTTTGGAAGTAACTTGAATGTTCAATACAAGAAAAAGAAGCGATACAAGAATCCATAAAAAAAAAAGATCACCATGTCTCCTCTAATTGACATGGAGGCATAAAGTCAAAAGAGATATCTAAGAAGAAAACTACAAGAAAAGTATGGGTTCCAAAATCCATCATTGAAGATATTCTCTCTAACACATCAAAAGAAAATAAAAAGCTTAAAGCTATATGGATTCCAAAGTCTCTCTTGAAAGAGTCTTATGTTGAGCAAAAAGTGAAGTTGACATTCAAGCTTCCAAAGGCTTCCACTTCATCTTTTTTCAAAAATATTCTACCATTCCATGCACTTGAACCACAACTTCTACTACACATTTTCCATATTCCTTCTCGTATTCCTCCATTCACATTTGAGAATTATAACAAGTACACCAATCCTCTTTTCGAGGAGTCAGATAGCAATAATGAACCAGAATATGGTTCGCATTTGGACTAAACTATGGTTTACGTTTCCTCCATTTTTTCCATCACCCTTCAAGGTGTGTATTGATGTTGATCTTACTTTTCTTTCCATCTACCTTTTTACAATCCTTCCATTCATTATCCTTCTACCTTCTATCATTTTTCTTCATTTGCCTATTCCTCCTATCTTCCAACCTCACTCGCTTTACATAAAACCTTATCCTCCATTTTCCTATTCCATCTCCTTTTCCCTATTAGCATCTTTGAGCATATCATTTTGGATCCTTGGTATATCAATGATTTATCCTTTCAAGGAGCATTACCTAAAAGATTGCCTTCTTCCAAAAATTATAAAATTCAAAAAAATAGAAAAAATTCAAAAAGAAAAAATAAAATAAAATTTGAAAATGTACCATGGTGAAAACTTGGAAACAGGCACCTTGGTAGCAAAAGTAAAGAGAAATAAATTCATCCTATGGTGAAAACCATTCCTTTATGGCACCTTGGATAAGTACCATGATCAAAACCTAGTAATCAGGCATCATGCGTAGTTCTTCTACATGTTTCATCTCTTTCATCTTCCATCTTTGATCTTGACAAGGTTGAACTATACACGAACAATTGGCTATCTTGTGAGCTATCTTATGATGGTCTTGTTTTCATTTCATTCATTTTTAGCCTTCATATCTATTTTTCTCCTTTCATTTTAGCCTTTCGCTATCTTTTTCCCCTTTGGTCTTGATCTAATAAAAAAGAGTAAAACACAATGCTATCAAGTCTCTTGACATGTGTACTCCTTTGGACTGCATCCTTTCCTTCCTTATCATTACACTTTTGAGGCTTATCCTATGCTATCCTTTCATTGCTTGTCCAAATGTGCTTTACATGACAATTTTTCCCTAGCTTGGGTACTCTTAAGGAGTTTGCCTTTGAAGATTTCTTCCCTTCACTCTCCTTCATTCTCATGTGTTCCATCTCTTCCACCAGCTTGCTTATCCATCTTGTCCTCCACATTACTAGATATTGGGACTACATGATGTGATCTTGCTTATGAGTTTAATGCTCATTCTGTTTGGGGGCATCCTTTGTATATATCTTATTGGTCCTGAAAAATACCAAACAAATTCATATATGATGTTGAAAAAATCCTAAAAAGCATAAAAAGTCCTGAAAAAATATAAAAAATCAAAAAATGCAAAAATTCAAAAAAATAGAAAAAGTGCCTTTGTGAAAACTTGGAAACAGGCGCCTTAGTAGCAAAAAATTCAAAAAAATTCAAAAAAGAGAAAAATTGCAATAAAAATCCAAGTGGTGAAAACCTGGAAATAGGTGCTACTTGAGGCCTTTGCACTCCTATTTGTTAGCATGCATCCTCGACACTGAACCTTTCTCCATCATACCTTGACCTTATTTGGTGTAGTCTGGAATTGGTCTTTGTCTTTGTCTAGGGGGCATACCTGTTCACATAGGTCCTTTGGGTGTGTTTGTCTCTTGGGGCAGTTCACAACAAGTGTTTTTCAACACCACCCCAAACAGTGTTTTTCAACACTACCTTTACGTCGAGTGTTTCTTAACACTTATCAGATGTCTTACCCAATAGTCTAATATGATGCAATATTTCTCATTGGCAGATGTGATAACTAGAGTCTGACTCTATGACCAACACACATGCACTTAAACAATCAATTCATTTGAGATATGTTGACTTTATTTTTCTTTGTGTGCTATCTATGAGGATTTCTTTGATGAGTGGTCTCTCCCTGAGAAGTTTTCGATGATGCATAGCTAGAAGACTGAGGGTATGAGAACATGTTTTCTTTCTTTATCTGCTTGTGGGTATATTTCATTGATCCTAACAGTCATGAGCATTTATGCTGGTCCTACTTGACACTAGGGATTGACAAGGTATTATCCTTGACTATTTTGCGAGTGCATGCTTCTAGTTATCCTGAATTTCATGTGTCTTGATACAAGCATAATCTCGCCATATCAAACTTAAGTAATCTCACTGCATTAGTCATCTTGACCTCTATGTCTTTGATGCCTAGGTGGGATTTCCACATTTCTATCTAATAAAGATCATATTCATATCCACATAGTTATGCTAGTGTGCATTGTATGATCTTACGCCGCTACCAATAACACTCGATGATGATAATTAGATGTCTATAGGCATTGTGACCTTGCAAGTCAACCACTTTCATAGTAGCTTGCATTCTTAGGTTCATCATAGTTTAGTTTCTATATCTTGCATATAGAGAGAGCTCTTCTTTTTATCGTCTACGGACTAGTTGGTCAACTGTGCTCATTTTCTGATTCTTCTTGATCATATCTTTCATTTTTGGTCTTTCATATCACATCATTTTCTATTCATTTCAGGATCAAAACTGAAATCCACATTCACCTTGATCATCAAAATCACATTTCTCCTTCTTCTGTACAGTTGACTGACCATTTGAGGCATAATTCTTCGATCTTTGATGAATTTTTTTCATTTTCATGTCTTTCAAACTTCTAGTCTTTCATTCACCCTACTTCTTTTCTTCTAATTCATCACTGGGGCATGTTTTCTACCTAATGGTTATCCTATTATCATTTATCTTTGATTGTGATTTCATTATGATTTGATCATCTTTATCAATTTTCTGCTTCTCCTCTACTTGATTTCGATTTCGATTCCGAGGGGGCAGTACCTATTAGATTTTAATCATTGATTCTTTTATTTTCTTAATTCAGCTATCTTTCTGTGAGCTTTCGCTCAAGCTTAAGATTCTTATCTCTTATTTTGGATATGATCCCGAATCGACCTCATGTCCAGAATCCTTTGTTTATGTTTTGTCCGGATGTGATCTCGAATCAAACTCACATCTAAGTTGTTTTGTGATCCCAAATCGATCTCACATTGCAACTTCATTCTTTGACTACATGTGTTCTCAGATCGATCACACATTAGTCAAAGAGGGGCAAATGTATGCACCCTAAAATGGTCGCCTAGACTTTGGGCCCCATTTTTGCAATTTATCAAATCTTTGAATCAATATTTTCAAATATCAACAATATTAATTATATCAATTTCCTTAATCAAATCATAATCAATTCAATATTTCCTAAGGTTTGAGCCTTATTTAATTTAAAAGAGAAAAAAATAAAAATAAAAATCTTATTTAATTAAAAGAACATGCTCTCTTTTAATTAATTAAAAATCTCTTTTAATTAAATAATAAAATCATTTTATCCTAAGTCTTTATTTAATTAAAAGGAATATTTCCTCCCCTTTTATTTAAATAAAAAATCCCCACTTTTCCTCTTATCCTATGTTGCACAAATAAAGTATCATTTTTATTTTATAAAAAGGGAGAAAGCACTTTTTGTCTCATATGGACACTAAAGTCAACTCCTATTTTCCTATTAGAGGATATTTGTGCACAAGGATCAAGCTTCTATTTTTCTCCATCGTTGATTAAGTCTTTTGCCTCTTAATCTCGATCATTCATTGATTCTCATTCTCTATAAAAGAAGAGCTTTTTTTTTCATTTTCATCCATTCTCTTTTATGCTAATGTTATGTTGCAGGTTTTCTAGGTCATTTGGAGCTTTTTGAAGACATTCTTGCATCCAAGCTTTGAAGACATTGTTGTTGCACCACATTTACATGCTTTCATAGCTTCCTTTGTTGCATTCTCATAGCATTTATAGCTTCATTCTTAGCTTAATTTGCATTGCATTGCATTTTCATAGTGATTCTTGGAGATATTGGCATTCTTGCCCTTGTCTTCATTTGAATCTCTCATTGTGTAGTTGACTAGCAAGGTCATATGCTTCATAGCTCTAGCTGAGAGCAAACTTATAATTTCCTTGCAACTCCATGCATAGAGAGCTATGGATCACTTTGTGAGGGCTTATTCTTGAGTTTCCTTACATGTAATGATTCATAGAAGTGTGACAATATTTTAGCACACAATGATGTCGTCAATGACGATGATCTTGATGATGAGATGGATGAAGAAGAATACCAATGACATGAATGAAATGTACAATTATGTTAGATGTTTGGCATGTTCTAATGATTGTTTTATATGTACTACTCTTGGTCACCTTGTTTTATATGTCCTACTTATATGAGAGTTTCTTCCGCTAATTTTCTATTTCCTTGCACATCAATGATGTTAAATCATAGGGGATTCTCTTTGTTCCCTGCAATGGAGTGAGCTAATTCTAAATTGCTTATTAATTTCTTTTTATTGCATGGTTGTCTTTGGTTTTTCATTTTTTTTTAGTGTCTAATGATTTAAACCAAAGACTTTGACTTAGCCAAAAAATGTGCAAGTCTACATTAGTATGTTTCTTTTTATTGTAATTATAATTAGTATGAATGAACAAAATAATGACAATGCAATATTTGTCTAAATAGTGTTGATGACTTCGGTCAATGTGCCTATGTGTCAATGTGGTGTTGGCCCATGCATGTTGAAGATGTCACGCACAACAAGTAATCCTAGGCACCAATTTTGGATTTTCCCAAATAGGAAAAAGGTTTGGATACGTAATTATATTTTATGATTTAAAAATAATGTGATAACTAATTAGTCATTTTATGAAGAACTAATGTGCATTTGGTATTTCAGGGAAATAGTGGATGTCAATACTTTCGGTGGGTCGATCAAACCACATTTACATCTACCCCATCTCCATCTATACCTGATGTAGGAAATGAGTGCAACTTGTGCAAGGCTCAAGAGGCAGCTAGTGCTGCTAAGATTGCTTCAATGGCGAAAGCAGAAATCATATTTTTGCGATGTCTTCTTTGTGTAGTTTGTGCACTACTTTGTTGGGACCATATGCATAAATGTGGTTAACAAAGGGCTATTGTAGATACTGATTTTTTTTTGAGAATTTTTAGTAGATACACATAAATAACATGCACATAAACATGACAAATGAGAAACATAAATGTAGATATCACAATAGTTGAGAAACATAAATGTAGGCATCATGGTCACAATTTTTTGGAGACACAACATAATTGAACGGTATACCCAGACAATACAACACGTCTGAGTATACCACTCAATTATGTTGTGTTTCCAAAAAATTGTGACCATGATGCCTACATTTATGTTTCTTAGTTGTTGTGTTCCAAGACCCCTTATGACCCTTTATGATCCCTAAGAATACATCTTAGAGATCTTAAAATGTCGTAAAGGGTCATAAGAGGCTCCTAGGAGGGGTCAGATGAGCTTCCACCTTCACGTGGTTGGCCCTGTTAAGTAGAGAATGTTAAACTATTCTCGAAACAAAGAGAAGATCAATAATTTAAGATTTCAATCCATGTACGACAAATATATATCGATCCATCTCAATGGCTACCAAATCAATAGATCTCTGCCAAGAACCCAGTCATGAAGAAACACCACAGACCACACTGCAAACCCATTGTGAAGAGGCATCCAATGTATCATAAGTCACATCAAATGACCCACTTTCTGTAATCTATTTCTCACCTCGGTTCACCAAGAAGAAGACTTCTCCCAAGTCATCACATCTAACTCAATAATCCATGAGCCGCTACCGAATCTACTGCAAATTCATCTCCGAATGATCCATAACCAAATCACGAGCAGGAACTAGATTTTCAAGAACACCCTTCTAAATCGATACCAACCCGAATGACAAATATATATATATATATTTTTTTAAAAACTAAAGGTTATCCCAATTGCAACGTCCATAAAACAATGATAGTTATCTGTTGAAACAATCTGACATCTAGCCGTTGCATGCACAACATCGTTGTTGATAAAAACTCTAAACAATAGATAGTCATCGTAAAATTTTGATGGGTCCTCCTCGCATGCACAACATCATTATTGTTCAAAACTAATAATGACATATATTCATCATACACTTCCAATGGATATACATCACACTAATAGGGTCTCCATCGGGAACCCATCGGAAGATTTTGATGGATCATCGTCATTTTTATTTTTTGCAACAAATAGGTATCGCAATTGGGATGGCCAAAAATAGGTCTGATGCCAAGTTCACCTTGTTTTCAACCCCCTTCTTGTGACATCTAATGTCATCGTAAGTACGATGCCTAGTGAAACCGTCAATTTTTTTGACTACAAAATTGTGACGTCGGGTGGTGTCATAATATCGATGGTAAACCATCTCAATTCTGATGCCCTGACATCAAAAAAAGGTCCCAAATGTACTAGTGTGTCCCAAAACCCCTTAATACCCCTTAGGACACCTTACCATACATTATTTTATGGTAAAGGGTCCTAAGACACATTAATGTATTTTAGGATTTCTTACGAACCTTTAGGGCCCATTACCATACACTAATGTATGGTCAGGTATCCTTAGGGGTCTCAAGTGGTCCCCTTAAGACCCCTTATGACCCCTCACCATAAAACAATTTATGGTAATGGTTCCTATGGGGTTCCAAGGGGATCTAATGGGTCCTAGGACACATTATCATGTCCTAGGACCCCTTGAGACCCTTTACGACCCCTTTGGACCTCTTACCATACATTATTGTATGGTAAGGAGTCTTAAGGGGTCTAAAGGAGGTCCTAAGACACATTAATGTTTCCTACTATCCATTAGAACCCCTTAAGACCCCTTACAATCCCTTACCATACATTAGTGTATGCTAAATGGTTGTAAGGGGCCTTAAGGAGTCATAGGACACATTAATGTGTTCTTAGACACCTTAACACCACTTGGGACCCCTTAGGACCCCTTACCATAAATTAGTGTATGATAAGGGCTTCTACAGGATCCTAAGGGATCTTAAGGGGTCCTATGACACATTAATGTGTCCTAGGATGCCTTATGACCTCTTAGGACCCTTTAGCATATACTAATATATGGAAAGGGATCCTAAGGGGTCTTAACAGGTCTTTGGACACATTAATAAGTCCTAGGATCCCTTAAGACCCCTTACCATTTACTAATGTATTTTAAGTGGTACTAAGGGGTACCAAAGGGTCGTATGGGGTCCTAGGACACACTAATGTGTCCTAGGAGCTCATAAGATCCCTTATGACCCCTTACCACACATTAGTGTCTAGTAAGGGGTCATTACGGGTCGTAGGACACATTAATGTTTCGTAGGACCCCTTAAGACCCTGTACGACCTCTTACCATGCATTAGTGTATGGTAAGGGGTCTTAAGGGGTCCTAGGACACATTAATGTGTCCTATGACCCCATAAGTTCCCTTAGGACCCCTTACCATACATTAATGTATGGTAATAGGTCCTAAGGTGTCATATGGGACCTAGGACACATTAATGTGTCCTAGGACCTAGTAAGACCCCTTCCGACCCCTTAGGAACCCTTACTATACATTAGTGTGTGGTAAGGGGTCATAGGGGGTCCAATAAAAACTTTAGTGGCGATTATTCACCATTTCGCGAATGTTGCTTGTCCCTGACCCCCGATTTGGTGAATATATTGGCCATATGGGAATGATCATATCGCCCCACATTTATGAAAATTGGGTCCAATGCCTGGGATCATTGCCAATGACATATAACTTTTGGGCACAATATTTTTTTAATATTTTCCTATAATTTCAAATCGGCCCCAAATGGATGGCCTATATTCGCCAATAGTTATATATATATTATTTTAGGCGAACCCAACTTCACCAGCCATTTTACAGATGCATGTCTCAAACCGATTGATTTTCACCAACTTTATTAATATTACCACAGTATTGGATAACCCATAATCGCCTAGGATATAACACAAGACATGTTATAATTACGCAGGCTTCGCCAAATATTTGGACACCGACCTAATACCTCCCGCCCAATTTTCCAATAAAGATTAGTATAAATACATTCATACATCAATGTTATTCTACACAATTTGGATCGGTTCAATTTGATCGATAGTGAAGTTCAGACTATTGAGTCTTGACTGCTTTGGTGAGTCATGACTACAATTGAATTTGAGGCAAAGGTAAGTGATTATTATTCTGTGACTATGTAAACATTGTATATTATAGTTCTATTGTCATTTGTCACTTCTTCAACAAGCAAACATTTTTTTTACATTTTTTTTCACTGGTAGGGTGGTAGCCTTTATTTTGTTGAAGAATCGAGATGTCGAATAAGAATAAGGGTAAGGCTCTGGCATATGGGGAAAGCCAAGAGAGGCCAACAAAATGCAAAACCTTATCATCATACTTTGGTCATGGTGTTGGAAATGTTTCTGGCCAAAATTGGGAAGCTACTTCATCACAAGAAGATTTTCAAGATTCACAACCTAAGGTTGAACCTACATGACATATTGAAGAAGTCAGTGAACCTGATATCTCGGGTCACGATGAACTTGAAGAAGATTTTCAGTTAAATACCCAGAGTAGCCATAATGATATAATCGACTTGGATGAGACTGAGAATGTTAGAGAAGATGATGGCACAAGGAAGAAAAGAAAATACAAATCAAAGAATGATAGAATGTGGGATCTGTCAAGGACTTTTCAAATAGAGTGGGTGTCAAAGTATCCATTCATTGAACTAGTGGATAATCCAATTGAAGGGGAGCCTTAGTAGAATACAGATGTAAGATTTGCAATGAGATAAATAAGAAGGAAAAGAGGTTGTAGCTATCGACACCATAGAGAAGCATATGGGTAAATTTTATGAAAAGAAAACCATAGATGGAGTTCAAAAATTAGTGATAAGATGGAAAGCAAAAGAGGAATCTCAGCATGTTAGGAATGTTGAATTATATAAATTTTAGCATAATATAAAGATGAAGCCTGGTAAAGTTAAAGGCTCTATTGAAGCTTGTTTTGGAAAAGCATTGGAAGTAGAACTAATGGGAAAAAAATTTTAGTTAAGTGTTGTGTTTAATATTTTGAGCAGAGGGCATCCTATGATAGACTACCCATCATTGAGTGCTTTATTACACTTTCTGAAAGTTTGTAACTATCCTAACAGTCACTGGTCAGTAAACAATGGATGGGAATGGGCAAGTTGTCTTGCCGAGGTTGAAAAAGAGGATCTGAAGGCAAAAATTAAAGAGTCAAATTTTATTGCATTGTCTTTAGACGAGGTTACAGTAGTAGACAATACTTCCTGGGTATGCATACATCTTTATACTGTACAGAATTTTGTTAGCCAACCTCATCTACTAACTATTTCTAAAATGAGGGATAATGCGACAGTGGAAAATTTATTTGAACTAGTAAAGAGTTCTCTAATTAAATATAGAGGTATAGATGACATGACCATTGCCAAAAAGCTGGTGTGTGTTGGTGCGGATGGAGCTTCAGTAATGCAAGGCCATAGGGGTGATCTTTGCACAAGGATACAATCTTCTTGTGCACCCTATGTTACTCCCATTCACTGCATGGCCCACAGAATGAATCTAGCTTTTGGAGTTGTCAGCAAGCATATTCCAGTACAAAAAATTGAAGCTTTAATCAAAGAGCTCTACCAATACTTCTGTCAAATTCTAAAATGATTGAGGAAATTTCAACACTTTGCTGAAGGACTAACCGATGAGAAAAAGCTTCTCAAGGATAATGATACTAGATGGATCTCTTTGGATGGACCAGCACATCGAGTTTTTTCAGAATATCAATCATTGCTTGGTCTAATGAACTCAAGTCATGATGAAGCAGGGCAACCGAAATTTCTTGCACTGCTGGCAATGTTAAGTAATGTAAAGACACTGTTAACATTAGCAGGTCTTCTCCCCATGCTTGAGGAAATGAGAAATATAATGAAAAAGGCCTAGCAAAGAGCTATGTATATTGTAGAATATGTTGCGTTGCATAAATTGACATGCTTGACGCTCGATAATCTCTATGAATTATGTGTTGATGATGTAAAATTTTCCAGCTAGCTGAAAATCATAGATTTGGACAATCCTGATAACTTTTTAAAAATTGGTTAAAAGGGGGAGTTATGTGCAAAAGTTCACGGAGTTGAGATACCAATGCACTACTTTGCCAGGATCGAGTCTGAGGAACTAGGAAAGAACCCCAGGAGGTGAGTATCAAGTATTAAAAGGGAAGACTTTACCAAGATTGTTGAGTCTGTAACAACTTCTGTGAAGCACATTGCCTTTGATCTTTCCACATAGATTAGAGAAAGATTCCCTCCAGTCAAACTACTTGAATCCATGGCTATTGTGTTTCCTCGATATTGGAATATGAATAGTCTGAAAGATTTTAAAACTAAGCTACTAACTCTGATAGATCATTTCTGCAAAACCAAAGAGTTAAATGGAGTAACTCTAAATGGAATTTTAGATGCAAATCATTTGAGAGAGAAATTAGGTCATTTTTCACTGACAATGAGGGAACAATATAATATTATGTAGAACCCTCACGAAGATGGATCACTATCAAGGCTTTGGAAAAAGCTAGCTAAGAGTGAATTGTTGATTGATTCAATTTCAAAATATTTCAAGCTTGCTGATTTATGTCTGACCATGATATTGGGGTCAGTGGAGGATGAGAGAGCTAAGAAACAAACTAGACAAGAATCTAGAAAATTGCTTGAGGCTCTATACATCCAGGTATGAAGTCAATACTTTTCCTTACGAAAGGGCACTAAAATTGTGGAGGAAGAAATGTTAGAGAAGAGGGATGGGAAATATTTCAAGCCAAAGTGGGACTGGGAGTGGGAATGCCAGAGACAATGATGTCATTGACTCATGTACTGATACTAGTACTGCTAGTGGTGAACATCAGTTAAGTGGTGGTATGCAGAGTGAAGAAAACATATCAAAGAACCAAGCAAGCTATGAAGTTGATGGTGCTGAATCCGACGATCTCAATGATGATATGATGTGGCAGATTGAAGTTGAACCATTGTAGAAGTAGTAGGTCCTAGGTATTTATTTAGCTTTTTCCTGAAGTCTACTGTCATTTTCTGTATCTCATCATCAATCATGCATAATAGCATATTCCAATGTCAAAAACATGAATGTGGTTGATAATGTCATCAAGATTGAATTTCACAATTAATAATGGTTTTCATTTTCATTATTCAGCTCATATGGTACAATTCTTGTAGATTTTTCATTATTCTTTTTGACAACATAGCAATTCATATGTTACAATTCTTAGAGTTAGAAATACTGATTCTCATTAATTTAATTACAAATATGATACAATGCCTCAATACAACTCTATGATTCTATTTACAAAATTCAATGACTCAATACCCATTGGCAATTTGGCACATTGCCCAATTTCAATTTCATTACCCTAACTCTAAGCCAATGACCTTGAATTCCCTTTTATAGAAACAAGGGAGCAACAACAGCTTCAGGTCGATTTTCCTAATATGAAGTGAGAAGTCTCAAAATCTAAATTAGTAAGACAACTAAAAGTCTACAACATCTCTACAACTTTAGTTGTACATTTTTGTATTTGACAGGCCGGTTTAGTAAATTAGCATTGGCAATAGCATCTGCAACTGCAAGACTGCAACATTGATCCTATTCAAAAAATAAAGTTCAAACTTGGTACTTTAAACTCAATTCTAGACTCTAGTATTTAGGATAATATCAAGGATATATACTAAAGATATAGAGATGATTGAAACTGAAAGTACTTCCACATACTATGATTGATGAGATCAAGATGATTCTGTCAGTTTCTTTAGTATGCTCCATTCTTCATCGGTTGGAAGGGAAAAAATTTTGATGTTATAGTAAATGACCTACAACTTCATCAACCATCCATACTTGGAAGAGTGAGTTGAAAGCAATGTTCCTTCCATTATTGCATTCAAAATTGTGAATGTTTTGATGCACTTTGCAATGCCTTCATGAGTTATGTCCTGAGGAAGGTTTCCTAAATCAGACATCATTGTGTCCTCCAACTTTTTTTTGTAAGCTTCTCTTCCAATGAAATTCGTTGATGAGTAATCAGATCCAGGACTCGACAAACCAATAGATATCAATTTGGTTGTTTTACTATTCATCTTGGTGAGCTTTGGCCCAAATAAGGCAAGAGTTTCATCTGCTTCTGTTAGTTTCAAACATATTTGAAAGATAGAGGTCGTGTTTATTGTTGCACCAATGCGGTCCAAAATTCCCTTGCTTGCCAAATGTTTGTCACTGGTTCTGTTGATTTCTTGTATAATCTGCTTTGCATTTTTCTATCTCTAACAAAAACTTTTGTTCTTCACAATGTGCTCTTTCAGTTTCCCATAAACATTTGTAACAGTTTCATTCAATTCAAACCAATCACACAACCTATCACTAGACATCTCTATTTTCCCCCAGAAGAATTTTTTGATTTGTTTGATTGTATTATTTACATTGTCATTCAAGATGTTTTCATAATTTTTAATTGTATTATTTGCCTTCTTTAGGTCTTCTCTCATTTCTGAGAATTGGTGTTCACCATGTTGTCTTATTTTCTCTGCTTTCTCTTCCCACTCTTTTGCTTTCTCTTCACATTGTTTTGTTTTTACCCTCTCATTCTCCAATTCTTTCTTTAAGTTATTGGTTGCATGTCCTGCATTCTCCAATTTTTTGTAAAAACTTAATGAAGAGGCTTTTTCATCCTCAAGTTTTTTTTCGCTCTATTCCAATTTTTCCCTCAGAGTTTTCAATTCTGCATCCATATGTTCTTGTTGTCCAATTGCTTCTTTAGAGGATGAATTTTTTATCCTTCTCTCTAATTCTTTGCACCTATTTTATGATGCTTTCTCAGTTGCCTTTACATTTGCCAAGTCCACCTTTAACTTATCTATTATGCCCTGAAGCTTTCCTTTCTCTCTCTCCAACTTCATTAGTGAACTGTAGACCACTTGGTTGGTCATTTTGGACACATTTATCTTGTCCACATTTTTAATTTTGGATAAATCCATTTGGAGGGTGCTAACTTGAAATTGAGATGGATCTAATTGACTCTCTGGTGGATTGTTATCTCTAGTTGGGGGCATAACAACCATGAATTCCATCATATCTTTATTTGGGTCATATGTGGGAAGTAACATATTGGATGCACATTCTGAATCATGAGCTACATCAACTACTTCCATCTTCATTTTCTTACTATTTTCTCTATTCCTACTTATGGATTGTTCATAGTTAGTTACAAAATCATTGTAACAAAAATCAGGGTTTTGTGACACAATTGAATGTTTGAATGGTGAAATATTACTTACACTAATGTACGAGCTTCCACCTATGTTGCCTGTGGTTCTACTAATTCCACCATGAGGATTAGCAACACCCTAACCCATTACAAGTGGAGTTTTTGGACTATTCTGAGGGTTTTGTCCTGAAGGTTGGGCAATTGTTGGACTCACAGTCACCATTGGCATTGTTGTACTAATACTTGGAGTTGTCATAACCTTTTACTTATTTCCCTTGCCTTGATCTCTAGGAACATTTGTTTTTGTGTCTATCTGCAATGTCCTTTTCGGACCACTAGTTGTAGTTGTACCCATGATATCCATAGCTATGGGAGTGGCAATTGATTGAGATTGAATCTGAGTGCTTGCAACAGGTGGAACTGTATTTGAAGCTGGAACTAATGGAATTGACTGAGTTGATGAATGTGATGATTGAACTCCAAGCCCAAGGCCTGGTTTCACACCATGTTTTGGTGGAGCTAGCAGGTCAGGTGCAAACCAAACCCCTTGTCCACTGGGACCCAGACCACCAATACCTTGGTAGCCCATTTTTTGTATAATATATGGCCCTTTGGTATATTTATCTTTTGTGGACTTATAAAGTTCTCTACTAATTGTGGGATTCACACTAGATGTGGGATCCACAAAGTCCTGGTCATAGTCATCATCATCAGTGACATTTGCTTCAACTGGATGCTCCTTATTCCATAAGTCGTTAAACATTTTATCCTCTTCCACCTGATAAAGATCTTTAGAGGTCTTTGGCTCACCGAGATTCTTCCTCATTTGCCAAAAATCTTTAATTTTGGTTCAAGTCCAATTATCATCCATACATTCATCCATTAGGTCATTTGGAATAGATTTTGTAGATGGTTGAGCAGCTTTCTGGTAGAAATTGTACAATGTCATGGCCTGCACTTTTCCTTTCTATTTGTGCAATGCCATAATTTGTGATGGCAATTCCTATATTGACATATTATTTTCAGCAGCATATTTCTCCATCTCTTTTTTGACCTCCTCCCAGGAATCCATGTTTTTAAATTTTTCAATCAATAGCATACTTTCATGTTGACATTTGCTTGCAGAGTTCCCATTCTCTCTAAGCTTTGTTCCAATTATGTTGAGTGGATCATATTGCCAGTGACTGTCAACATCAAAGTGAAAAATTGTAAAAAAGGCTTCTGCCACTTTGCATCCTCTTCTCTCAAATGTGAACCCTCCAAATGAGAAAGGAAAGGAAGGAAATATCATTTTCTTTTGCTGACCATTAAAGAGTACATCTGTGCTCTCCATCTATCGTACATATTCGAATGCAAATACCCTCTCTGTGACATGTATTGGAAGTTTGTAGGGTTCTACTACTGAACTATAAAACCTTAACACTGTGTACTCTTCCATGAAGTACCAGTCAGCCAATTGTATTTTACTTCCAAGTTGGTGCTAGGCATTGGAGTGCCTATAATTTTATCATACATTGGTGCCAAAAAGAAGTCTACAAAATTTTTGTAGTTCCTTCTGTTATCAATCATCCTTATTTGAGTTGTCAACTCATATATTGGATTTTGGCCCTGACTGCAAAGCTTGTTTGTCTGAAATATCGCATGATGCTTTGCTAAGAGAAGATAGCACAAGTAGGTTGTGAATCTAAATGTCTTCTATGAACCTATTTTAATCATTAGTAATTGTTCTTGCATGCAACGAACAATGTTCTTAATGAAACAATATTTTACTGGTTCTTTTTCAAAATGAATATGAAAAAGCATTTCAAGAATGCTGGCACCCACTTCTTTGTTACTATCTAATCCCAAACAAAATGCTAGCAAGGAAATACTGTCCTGAACCCATGGCACAAAAATTTCATAATCATAAGGAGGCATATGATCTAGACTCAGCCTAGAACCGTTTGTTATTCCTCTGATATAAGAATCTCTCTATGTTGCATCTATTTTTTCATAATCCTCTGCCAACTTTCTCAGGTCAATTTGCATGTTTGAGTTTTGTTGTTCAAACCCTAGGTTCAACAAACTAGCAAATTCACTCTCGGTTATGGACAAAATTTCCTCTTGAGTATTTTTATTCACAATTGGTTTTTTATTTTCATCATAATTTTCGGTGCAGACCATGACAATTTATGGGCAAGGGAATACTTGAGGTAACGCCATGCTTGCCGACCCAGCATTCCACGATGCAATTTTATTTGCCATTGCATTTACCTTGGGGTTAAATGAAGAAAATTTTGAACGCTTATTTGGATCATTCCACTTGTTTTCAATTCCAAATCTAATTTCCATTATTCCCTTATTTCCATGAAAAATAGAATCATAAATATCATGGATTAAATCTGTGAAACCTGGTGTTTTAAGCAGATTGTGGAATTCTATTATCTGACTTATCTTTTTACTCATAGTCTTATTCTTGATAAATTTTTTTCCCATCGTGGTAAGCTGGTAAGTGGTAACCTAAACCAGTATCACTATTTACTCGTAGGAAAATTCAAATATTTATACACAACTACAAGCCTACAATTTACAAGGGTGATTCAAGAATCAAAATTAAACCCTATCAAGTAACAGGATAATTTTTTTTCTATAATATAAATAGTAAAGTTGTAAATCAAGAGATTTGAAAAATTTAAAATGCGGGACCTAGGTGTTCAGGATTTTAGTAGTTACCCATTACCCTTAGTTTCAATTTTTGTAGACTTTGACTAGGAAAAGAGCTTCAACTAAGAGACTTTGTTGCACTTGCTTTCCTCAACATAGAAATTTAGAATCTGTAAACCCTTTCTAAATTCGCAGAATACTGGAAAGTGAAACTTAAAGTGCCAAAATTGTACAATCTAAAGTCATCACCACTCATCTGATGGCTGACTCACCTCACGACTACGAGTCAGACATGTCACGTCATCATCAAATGGGATTGTTGGTAAGACCATGTGAGACTGCGAGTGGAACATGTTACGTGTTTAGTGACACGTGTCATGATTCTGAAATGGGTTTGAAAAGATGGGGTTGCTTTTCCCTTTCATCCCAAAATACAACTTTGGTCGTTGATCTACAATAATCCAATGGTCATAATGGCGTTGTGTGCCTGTGGTGGCCCTGGGCCCCATGGGTCCCATTACTCACCTAGTCACCACTCATCTGATGGCTGACTCACCTCACGACTATGAGTCAAATGTGTCACGTCATCATCAAATGGCATTGTTGGTAGGACCATGCGAGACTACGAGTGGAATGTGTTACATGTTTAGTGACACATGTCATGATTCCAAAATGGGTTTGAAAAGATGGGGTTGCTTTTCCCTTTCATCCTGAAATACAACTTCGGTCATTGATCTACAATAATCCAATGGTCATAATGGCATTGTGTGCCTGTGGTGGCTCTGGGCCCCATGGGTCCCATTAAATCACCTATTCACCACTCATCTGACGGCTAACTCACCTCACGACTACAAATCAGACATGTCAGTTGTCATGTCATCATCAAATGACATTTTTGGTAGGACCATGCGAGACTGTGAGTGGAATATGTTACGTGTTTAGTGACATGTGTCATGATTCTGAAATGGGTTTGAAAAGATGGGGTCCCTTTCATCCCGAAATACAACTTCGATCGTTGATCTACAATAATCCAATGGTCATAATGGCATTGTGTGCCTGTGGTGGCCCCAGGTCCCTGTGGGTCCCATTAACTCACCTAGTCACCACTCACCTGACGGCTAACTCACCTCACAACTACGAGTCAAACATGTCACGTCATCATCAAATGGCATTGTTGGTAGGACCATGCGAGACTGCGAGTGGAATGTGTTACGTGTTTAGTGACATGTGTCATGATTCCAAAATGGGTTTGAAAAGATGGGGTTTCTTTTCCCTTTCATCCCAAAGTCCATCGTACATCATCGATCTATGCTCATCCAACGGTAGTTATTTGCAATGGACATTGTTAAATGTTATAATGTTATTTTTTCCTTTATAAATATTGATTAATAATGGATAATAAGTTAATAACATTTAAAGTTATTTAATTGTATATTAACAATTTTAGCCAATCAAATTCAAAATGCACTATTTTTTTAATAATATTAAATTCTAATAAATTTTAGAGGCCGAAGTTAAGGTTAGTGTTTAGAGATAACAAGATTTATGTGGTTGCTGACTCGCTAGGTCTCCCAAACATGAGTTAAAGTAATATTTTTTATTGATTATATAGTATACTTAATGTTAAAATGATATTTTTTATTGATTATAACTTTAACATTGATAATTATAATCACATATAATTATCATACCTTATAATTAGAAAACAATAAATTCTTTCTCTACCCTTATTTATTCATTTGTCTGTCAAATTGATTATATAGTATTCTTAAAGTTAAAATGATATTTTTTATTGATTATAACTTTGACGTTGATAATTATAATCACAAATTCACATATAATTCTCATACATTATAATTAGAATACCATAAATTCTTTCTCTAACCTTATTAATTCATTTGTCCTTCAAAATTCTATAAATCTTTCATATTAAATGTACGAGTGTGTGAATTTTGACAGGTAACATTACCCAAACTTAATGTCAGTACTCAGTGATAACTGATAAGATATTTCTTTTATTAAATACAACTATCTACATTGTACAACTGTGATACATCATACATATCTAATACGCAGATAAATCATCAAGCAACTAATTAAAATATTGCAATCACAGTGACAGAGAAGTCTAAGAACCATTTTTTGTACAAATTGAAATGAGCTAAAGCTTGCGAAATTTTCATTTTTTTCTTTTCATAAAATTATAATTACATAAACATTGTCTAATTCCACTTCCAGAAAAAAGAGAAACCTACAATAAACAAAAAAAACCAAAAAATGAGGTATGTTTTTATAAAAAACAAAACACTAGTAGACTAGTAGTCTAGTGTCCACTTCGAAAACTACAAAAAGAAACCTACTATAAACAAAAAAAACCCATAAATGACTATGAGGTATGTTTTTATTAAAAAAACCCAATAGTAGTCCACTACTGATTTTGCCCTTCGACTCCAAGTAGAATTCATGAGTTATGATTATCTGTGAGAATTCATCGAGCCACCCAAAATACGCCGCCTTAGCCTCCTCTTCGTCAAGCATAAACCACTTTTAGAGAAAATCCCTAGCAATCATGACCCATTTCCTATGGCACTTATACTGCCCAGCATTGAGGCCCAAAAGAAAAGGTTGCATGGCCACATTCTGGCCTAGGAGGAGAAGCTTGGGTATTTCACTTGTCCAAGGGATCCCCACCCCTATTTTTGTGAACACGACAACATTAATGTTGTCCCCCAAGTATTCTTCTTTAAAAACCCTCCTTAGCAACATTAACATGTCCACCTTCTCTCCTTCGAGGTCGAGAAGAGATGCCAAAAAATGGGACGTAATGTCTATGTTGACCCGGTGCCTATCTTCATTATTTAGAAACTCTCAGCCCAACACCATTTTCACAGCCTCTATAACGAAAGGCCCACCCTCCTTACAAATAGATTATAAGGTTTCATCACTAAAGGAACCCAGAAAGGCCTTCTGGGCCTCCTCAGATGTGCATATAAGCCTAATCAGAGTGTCCATCTGAAACAGTAAAACTTCAGAAAACTTAAAAATAAATTATTTGCAGAGTGCAAACTGCAAACCCTAAACAAACAAATTAACTAGCAAAGGCCAAAGATGAATCAATGAATAATGAAGCTAGATCATCTATAAATAGCCCTTGAATTCTTGATCGTTACTTAGCAATCAATTATTCTGTCTTTAATGGTATTAAATCCATTGTCCTTAACATGCCTCTAAATCTTTCCCCTAAATGCATGCGTGTGAAAAATTAAAATTTTGGACTTAATCTTTCATATATGGTAGTAAATCTTTCCCATAAATGCAAAAGATGTCAGATATCAGTTATAGTGTCTGTAAGAATTTGGAAGTAGTGCGTGTCTACTCTACGTGACAAGTTAAAGAATGTCACTTGTCACTAACAAGACATTTATTGCTTACCGAGTTAAGAGGTTACAAGTTGCACTATAGTAATAGAACCGTGAATATCGATACCAACATGTGTACATTGTAGTCTATAGACAAGTAACTCTTATTTGATACGTGTCAACATTCCGGTGACTTCCTCCACAACTCTTTTTCCTTCAAGAAATTAGGGCCGAAATTAAACTTCAGCCATTGATCTTGGATCATCGGACAGTCTCAAATAATATATTTAACATTATAAAATAATGTATGTATGTTAGGTATGTTAGTCTAAGGTATTATAACAAAATATTTCCCATCTTTTGAAAATCGCCAACAAAATATTTTTTTTTGCCATAATTAACAAACGATTAGCCAATAAAATAAATAAATTTTCAAACGGTACATAAAATTTGCCAATACAAATATTTTTTTTACCCTTCAAAAGAAAATCATTCGCCTCATATATTATTATTTTTTACTTGCAAAGAAAATTAGTCGCCTCATATATTATAATTTTTTACTTCAAAAGAAAATTATTCGCCAACAATTTATGAAATTTTCATTCGGCAAGGAAAAAATCACCAATAAAAACTATGAAAAATCATGGATTTGAAAAAAAAAATCGCCTGCATTAAAACAAATTCCCCCCTAAAATAATGTACAATTCACTAGGATTTTACATTTTTTCCTAAAAGGGGGTTTCTTAAAGTTATCCCTAAGGGGGTTTTAAGGGGTCCTAGGAAATGTTAATGTTTCCTAGGACCCCTTATTATACACTTATGTATGGTGAGGAGTCACAAGGGGTCTTAGGGGGTCCTATGATACATTAATGTGTCCTAGGACCCCTTAAGACACCTTAGGACCCCTTACTATACACTTATGTATGATAAGGGGTTGTAATGGGCCATATATGATCCTAAGACACATTAATGTGTCCTAGGACCTATTAAGATCCCTTGGGACCCCTTATCATAATTGTTTTTATGGTAAGGGGTCTTATGGGGTCTTATGACAAATTAATGTTTCCTAGGACCCCATAAGACCCCTTGTGTCCCCTTAGGACTCCTTACCTTGTATTTGTGTGTGATAAGGGGTCCTAAGTGGTCTTAAGAGGTCCTAGGACACATAAATGTATCCTAGGATCCCTTACGATCCATTAGGACCCCCTACCATTCATTAGTGTATGGTATTGGGTCTTAAGGGGTCCTAACACACATTAATGTGTGCTCAGATGCCTTAAGACCCATAACCATACACTAATGTATGGTAAGGGGTCCTAAGGGTTCCTAAGGGGTCTTAAGGGTTCCTAGACACATTACTATGTCTTAGGACCCCTTATGACTATTAAAGTAACAATGTCCCAATCAATTGAGAGGGGGGGGTGGTGAATCAGTTGATTCATACTTATTAATCTTAATTCCAAATATAAATCATATGCGCAAAGCAAAACAACCATAAAATAATAACACCAATATTGTTTTCGAGGAAAACCCTGTTAAGGGAAAAACCCCGATAGGGATGGTAACCACAAATTAGTACTATGAGTATAATAACCCAAAAAAGAGTTCTAGCCCTATTAGGAGTTGATCAAATACAATAGTACAATCCTTGTTAGAGGATAGATCTTGTTAGGATTCACAACCCTATTAAATTTTTTACAAGATGGCTCACATCCTAGTCACTTGACCATAGGAAGGTTAAATCCACCTTCAAGACTCACTATCCAAAGATCACAAAGATTTACAATAATAATATTTGAACTGGCTTCCATAACTAACCTTTGCCAAGATAGTTTCTTTTGTATGCCTCAATTCACCACCTCTACTCTATATCAACAGTCCTTGTAGCCCACCAGCTCGCACATTATTCACACACCATAATCATAAGGAAAGAATTCCTTTACATACATAATTCCTAGGTCAGCCAATTATAGGACCTCTCCTATAAAAAAAACATTACATAGACCCATGCAAGGATATACACAACATCCTTAACAATATTACAACATTTATAAATCATAAAATAGTTGGCCACAACAACAACCCATACTTGATTAATCAAGAACACAATACTACTCTTGGGTCAACTTGCAAATCAATGTTCAGTGGAGTACACTCCATAGACGATGTCACCAATTAAACAAGTGCTATGTGAACATGCAGTAGAATCTCCCATTTTTCTTCTGACATTCCTTAAGTTTGTAAGTCTTAATCCAATTCTATATTGAAGATATATTTCACATATTGAGACCAACTGTGTGAGTTTCCTAGTCAGTAGCCCTATAACCAGTCTTTACCAATTCATCCATAACTTGAGAAAATAATCATATAAACATATGCAAACATAACCACACATAGTAAACATGAACTTCTACCCGAATCTCATCTCACAAGAGATAAGTTTCCATACACTGTCCATACAATTCTCTATAACTTGTCTATCCAGTATGTCTGCAAATTATGGATTCCCTTACTAAAATATATGTTGATATCAATGGAAAAAAATGAATGCCAAAAATTCCAACAATCCCCCCTTTTCCATTGATGGAATCATATGAGAAAAACCATAAATCCACAAATATCCTCTACACAACTCCCCTAAACCAGTAAGTTTTTTACAGCAATATTTCTCCCCCTTTGACATCAATAGAAAAGGGTGTATTTACAAACATCCTTTCTTCCTGCATTTCTAGGTGTAAATTTTTCAAATACTCAAGACCTTCAACTATTAGGTGCAAGATCACCTTGATATGATCAACTATGCTCAAACCATTACTCCCCCTAAGGAGTAGACCTCTGCATAAAGTCTACAAATGATATAGATTTGAATGCTAATGGACTTATACACTACAACATTTCCTTAATTACCTCTAGGTGGGGTTCTAACCCCAAGCATGTCTCTAAGATATTCAAAGGTATCTTTGTTCATTGGTTTGGTGAAGATGTCTACTATCTTCTCCTTTGTGCTTACATATTCAAGATTCACCTCTCTCTCTTTCACTTTATCTCTTAGGAAGTGATACTTGATTTGAATATGCTTGATCTTTTAGTGCACCACCAGGTTCTTTGACATATTAACTGTACTTGTGTTATCACAATGTATGACAACTGGCTTGCTAAGGTTCACACCAATGTCTTCCAACATCTATTTCATCCAAAAAATCTATGTGCAATTAATTAAAATGACATACTCTGATTCAGCTGTTGACTGAGCTATACATTCCTACTTCTTTCTTAACCAAGAAACCAACCTCTTCCCAATGAAAAAGTCTCCTCCACTTGTACTCTTTCTGTCATCTACACTACTTTCCCAATCTGCATCGATTTATGCTTCCAATGCAAATTCTTTTGACATATCATACCATAGGCCAAAATCAATTGTACCCTTTAGGTATCTGAATATCCTTTTAACTACAGATAAATGTATTTCCTTTGGATCATCTTGGAATCTAGTAATAATTCCAACTGCACTTGCAATATCACGTCTAGTGTGTGTAAGATAATGAAGACCTCATATCATAGATCTATACTTTGTTTGAGGTACAGTTTTTGTCTCATTTGAAGTAGACAACTTGTTCCTTGTTGTAGACACCTAAAAATGGTCAAACTAATCCAAGTAAGAAATCAAGGAAAAATAAAAAATTAATTGAAATCAAAGCCAAAAAAGATTAATTAAATCAAGAAAATTATTTAATTGTGCAAAAAATCAAATTCATTATATAGCTGAATTAAATCAAATCCAACCCATTCAAAGGGTACACATGGCTAAAGAAATTAAATAAGTCAATTAATTAATTCCTAAAATTTATCACCTACCACATGGGAAGGAACTAAATCAACCAATAGGAATTGAGAATTGAGCTCACATGGATCAAAGCCAAATTGAATCTCAATCACTCACCTTGACCATGCATCTTGACCACTCATTTTGTCTCACTGTCCCAAGCTTTGAGGACAAAATATTTAAATTGTCTCAATATTTAAAACCATCAACTTGATCCAAACTTAACCATGGTTAAACTTACTCCACCCCCTAAGCTTGAAAAATCTATAAATAGAAGGAAAAAAATCAGGAGAAAAGGATCCCATTATCATTTTAGCAATTGCATCCTTATTATAGTCAATTTGATTTGCAAGCATAGTTTTAGCATAATTTGATTAAATTGGGATTTAATTCATCATTCTAATCATAATAATCTCATTTTAGAGTTGTCTCTAATGGATGCTTGCTGAGAGCATTTCAGTAGCATCTTTAAATAGAGATCCATGAGATGTTCATTGTTTTAAGCTTTCATTTCAATAGGTTTTAAATGTTAAATTAGCTCAATTTGAATTGATTTAGAACAAACTAATCTCATGAAGGTATTCTATATAAACACATGTTACCATAGGAGTTCCAATTGGTTTACTGTCATCCATGCCAAATTTATTAAGGAGCTCCTTAAGATACTTGGACCGAGATATGAAAATTTCATTTTTTCTCTGATTTATTTGTAGCCCATGGAAGAACTTTATCTCCCTATCATAGACATCTCAAATTCACCCTTCATTTCTTCTGCAAACTTTTTACTCATAGCATCATTACCTCCAAAGATAATGTCATAAAAGAAAACTTCTACTATCAAAATACCTTCATCATTACATCTTAAGTATAAATTTCTATTTGCATTGCCTCTTTTGAAGCCAAGATGTAGTAAATACCTGTCCAATCTAGCATACCAAGCTCTAGGTTCTTGTTTCAGATCATATATTGCCTTCTTCAATCTGCAAACCATGTCTTTATTACCTAATAGAGGGAAACCATTAGGTTTCTCAATCTAAACATCTTCTTCTAAGTCACCATTAAGAAATGTTGACTTGACATCAATCTGATAGACCTAGAAATCCTTGTATACAACATAGGCTAAGAGTAACCTAGCTACCTCGAACCTCGCAACTGGTGCAAAAGTTTCCTCAAAGTCAATTCCTTCTTGTTGTGAATATCCTTTGCATACAAATTTGGCCTTGTTTCTAGTTACAACACCATCTTCATTCATTTTATTTCTGAATACCCATTTTGTGCCAATCACATTCTTTTCTTTAGGTCTAGGAATCAATTCCCAAGTATTGTTCTTTTGTATCTGATCCAATTCCTCTTGCATTGCTTGGATCCATGATTCATCTCTACATGCTTCATTAGTAGTCTTTGGTTCAACCTAAAAAATCAAATAGATTGCATCCCTAGTCTGCAACCTTGTTCTAGTGAGTTTACTGCTATCTCCAATGATATGGTTCTTTGGATGATTCCTCTGCACATATTTAGGTTTCTTAGACACCTCTATCTACTCATCTGTGTTCTTATCTAACATCAAAATCTCTTTCCACTGGTCTTGATAAGCCTTTTGTCCTTATTCCTCATTCTGACCTTGATTTTGACTTTGATTCCTCTGATTTAGTCCTTCCCACTCTGGATCATGAGAATCAATTTCAAAAGTTCTTTCTTGTACTTGAAAATTTTCATCAATCCTGATATTTGCACTTTCAATATTCTTCCTTATTCTTAGATTATAGCATCTATAAGCCTTACTATTTGTATAATACCCAAGGAATATTCCCTCATCACTCCTTTCATCATATTTCCCTATGTTATCATCCCTCTTAATGTAACACTTGCTACCAATATTTTTGAAGTACTTAACAGTAGGGGTACGACCAAACCATAGCTCATAAATTTTCTTACAAGTACCATCTCTAACTTGAACTCTATTCATTGTATAAACTATGGTCTTAACTACTTCTCTCCAATTTATGTGTGTAACTCTTCCCTCAATCAACATAGTCCTCGCAACATCAAGAAGTGACCTGTTTATTCTCTCAGCTACACCGTTTTGTTATGGTATCCTAGGTGTTGATGTATGTCCAAATATGCCATGCTCTTCACATAAAGCATTAAATTCACCTGATATGAAGTCTCCACCTCTGTCTAATATCAATTATTTGATCTTCAAACCTATATTTGTCTCCACTTTTTCTTTAAAAATATTGAATATATTTAAAGCTTTTGATTTCTCTCTAAGAAATCCTATCCACATCATTTTAGAATAATCATCATTAAATAGAATGAAACACCTATCACCAAAGTATGACCTGGTCTAAGTAGGTCCACATATATTTGTATGAATTAGATCCAACTTGTTTCTAGCTAAAAATGATTTTCTTTCTATGAAAGCTACTTCTTGTTTAATTTCCCATTACACACTCTCTGCATGTTGTATTAGTTGGCTTCACAATATTAGGTAGATCTCTGATCGCATTAATGCTACTTTCCTTTACACTATTATCAAAGTTAATGTGACAAAACCTTTTGTGCCATAACCAACTACCATAAAATTTAGAAACAAAACAACTTACTTCAGTAGGGCTCAATTGAAAGACATTACATCTTGTCTTTGTACTAGATGCAATCAGATCTCCTTCAATACTTCTGATTGTACAATATCCATCTTTGAATTGTAGATGATAACCCTTGTCTACTAATTATCGAACACTTAATAAATTATGTTTCAATCCATCAACAAACAAAATATCATAAGTGTTAGTTTTACCATCCAAATTAATAGATCCTTTTCCAATGATTTTCCTAGGAGTATTGCCACCAATCCTGACAACACCACCATCATACTTTCTTACCTCAATTTTTTTTCCTTTATTACCAATCATGTGTTGTGAATATCCACTATCTATGATCTAGTAAACTTTCTCCTCAACATGAGATACTTATGTATTTTCTTCATAGATAGGTACTTCCTCTTTGATTTCCAAAAAACCAAGTACATCATTTACATCTCCATCATCGTCATATGCACCATCACTAACATAGTAGCATTCCTTATCTTTCATATATTTACCATACTTAGGTTTATGCTTAGGAACTCTAGTTGGGCATCTAGAAGCAAAATGACCAACCTTATTGTAGTTAAAGAACATTAAAGGTAATTTTCCTTCAAACTTACCTTGACCTTTCCTTTCTCTTCTTTCAATCATGGCTAGGACCTTCTCATCCACATTGTTTTCCAATTCTTCAATTTTCTCCCATTTCTCAACATAATCTCCTAATTCTTCATTGTATTTGTTTGTCCTGCTGGAACCTGCAATAGTAGTTCTTGCATTTTTATCTATATGCACTATTTCCTTGAATTCTCTCTCAGCTTTTGGTAAATCCTCCTTAAGTTCTACGGTTTCAGATGTTGCTAGCTTGGACACTAACAATTCCCTTGTGAAATTATTAGTTAATGGAATGATCTCCTCTATGGCATGCACTTTAGTTTTGTATGTTGGTGTCAAAGATCTCAAAATATTTGAAATGACTTCATCCTCAATGTAAGTTCCTCCATTGATCCTAATTCATGTCACACATTTTGTGACTCTTTGAACAAACATCCTTACTATTTCATCTTCCTTCATATGAAGTGTCTCCATCCACGCTCTCCAATTCTGAATTTTGGCTCCTTTAGTGTATGAATCACCTTCATACAATGTTATCAACCGTTTCCATATATCATGTGATTTTTTTAGATCTCTGATCTTAGTGAATTATCCTTTAGATAATGCACTTATTAATGCTTCTCTGGCTACCATGTTGTACTAAAAAATCTTCTTTTCTTCATCAGTCATAGCAGGGTCTTCTAAGTTAGATTCGGTTTTGAGTACTACATCTTTATTAGTTACCAACCAATAATCTAAGCCCAAAAAAAATGAGTCCTCATCTTGCCTTTCCATGCATCAAAATTCTCTACATCAAACTTGGGACTTTCTTTCTTATAGTAGGACATCTTAGATCTTTTTCCTTAAGCGGTCAAGCTTTCTCTCTAAGGACCAACAACTCTGATACCAATTGTTAAAGTAACAATGTCCCAATCAACTAGGGGAGGGGGGGGGGGGGTGAATTAGTTGATGCATACTTATTAATATTAATTCCAAATATAAACCATATGCACAAAGAAAAAAAACCATAACACAATAAAACTAATATTTTTTTTGAGGAAAATAATATTAAGGGAAAAATTCCCGTGGGGATGGTACCCACAAATCAGTACTATGAGTATAATAACCCAACAAAGAGTTCTAGCCCTGTTAGGAGCTAATCAAGTACAATAGTATAGTCCTTGTTAGGGGACATACCATATTAGGAGTCACAACCCTATTAAAGGTTTTACAAGATGGTTCACATCCTAGTCACTTGACCAAAGGAAGGTTATATCCACCTTCAGGAATCATTGTCCAAAGATTACCAATATTTACAATAATAATATATGAACCTGCTTCCAGAACTAACCTCTTCCAAGAAAATTTCTTCCTTGTGCCTAAATGCACCACCTCTACTCTATATCAGCAGTCCTTGCAGCCCACATGTTCGAACATTATTCACACACCATAATCATAAGGAAAGAATTCCTTATATACAAGTTACATACATAATCCATGGGTCGGCCAATTATAGGACCTCTCCTCTAAAAAAAACATATTATAAACCCATGTGAGGATACACACAACATCCTTAACAATATTACAACAATTAAAAATCATAAAATAGTCAGCGACAACAACAATCCATACTTATTAATCAAGAATACTCTACCACACCTAGGTCATCTTCCAAATGACTCTTCACTAGAGTACATGTCATAGATGATGTAACCAATTACACAAGTACTTTGCAATCACACAATAGACTCTCCCATGTGTCTTCTAACATTCCCTAAGTTTGCAAGGATTAATCCAATTTCACACTGAAGATATACTTCACATACTGAGACCAACTCTGTGAGTTTCCCAGTTACTGTCCATATAACCAATCTTTTCTAATTCATCCATAACTTGAGAAAATGACTATATAAACATAACCACATGTAGTAAACATGAACTTCTACCCAAATCTCATCTTGCAGGAGATAAGTCATTGTACACTGTTCATATAATTATTTGTAACCTGTCTATCCAGTCTGTCTGCAACTTTTGGATTCCCTTACTGAAACATATGTTGACATCAATGACAAAATAATGAATGCCAACAATTCCAACTATATTTCCAACAATGAACCCTTAGGACCCCTTAACAACCCATTCTACCCGTAAGATGTAGAGAGAGGGGTCCTAATGGGTCATAAGGGATCCTTAGGCATCCAACCCAAAAGGTTTGGAGGATTCATACATGTTTGAGATGTGTTTTCCAGCAAACATAAACAAAAAACACACTTTTTTGTGTGTGCTCCTAATCAAGTTTGCATGTGTTTTAATAATGAAAAAATGAGATGAAATGATATTCTAGATCTCTCTATTAGATATTTAACCATATAATTTATTTTGAATTCTAATTATGCTAAGCTTTTAATTTCTAATTTATTTTGCATGTTAGATTTTTGTCAAAAACCAACGTGTAGTATTTTGGGCTTAAATTTTGGCTTGTTCAACAAATTTTGAAACAAGTTACTTTTTTAGAAACTAGACTTCATTCTACACACTTTAAAAAAAGAATCTTTTATTCTCAATTAGTTTTCCATGATTTCTAGGGGGAGCACACACAAATTTCATGTTTTTAGGATTTGTCCACTTTGGAAATTCATAAAAAATCATACATTCATCAAAAAATTAGTAGAAAAATATGGGATAAACTATGTGTTGTTAGCTAACTTCTCACCAAAGCTATTAATTTTATTTTTTTTAAAGTTAACATTTTAGGGGGAGCACACCAGATGCTATGTTATATTTTTTCACAAAAATATAAGACCACTTTTTGTGCTTACTCTTTTTGAGGGCCTTAATCTTCACCATTTTAAAAATAAATTAGTAGTTTAGAAACTAGATTCAAAGTACTACAACTCTTGTTCTTGTTGCATCTTGAAATTTTGTGTCTAACTATCTTCAATTTCACATTGAAGTTTAGAATTCTCTTATTTCATTAAAAAAAGTGGCATCTTATAAGCCCTTTTTGGTCCCCCATCTTTGTGCACTTACCCCCCTAGGTTTTGAGAAATTCTTTGTCAAAATTTGGCATTTTTTGAACTATTGGCACACAAAGGGATGATATGAAGTGGTCCAAAACAATCAGGTGACTTGGAAAGTGAAATGAAGGCATTCTTAGCATATACCCGCCCAATCAAACTTGTTGAAACTGATGGCTTGTGCTCACAATGAGTAGAGTGAAAGTTATGCAATAGTGCAACTTTCTACTAAGTGGTTTTGCAACTTTTTATAGCATAAAGAATGTCACTACAAGAAAACAAATTGGAGTCCTCAAAAACTAAAAGATGGTATTATAGATGGTGGTCACATGACCATGTAACCTTAGATGGAATGTTTATATGTACCTTAGGACTTGAGAAATACTCCATCAAAATTTGGTACTTCTCTCACCTTTGACACTTCAAGGGATGTGTTGATATGAAGTGACTTATTAGATGAACAACAAGAAATTTAGGGAATTATTGAAATAAACATGCCAAAATAGACCCATTGGCATTAATGACTCATGCCACCACAAGAAGAGTGAAAGTTATGCAACATTGCAACATTCTATCGAGTGGTTTTGTAAATTTTTACAACTAAGACATTGTCTCCATAAGAAAATAAATTGGAGTCATTAAAAACTAAGAATAATTATTGTAGATGGTGGTAACATGACCCCATAACCTTAGACAAAAATATTTGTATGTGTCATATGTTTTGAGAAACAATTGTCAAAGTTTGACAATTTTTACACCTTTGATACTTAAGAGGATACATAGGTACGAAGTGATCCCGAACAATAGGGAACCTTGTGTTGGAGTGAGAAAGAAACTAAGAGGAGGGGAGGTGAATCAGTGCCTTAACAAATTCATCAATTTTAAAAAATAATCTTCTAGTTTTTTTGTTTGAACATAAATGAAACAAAATTAAAATAAATAACAACATAAACAAAACTATCACATAAGAACTAAAACAGTGAAATGTCCTAAGTAATAAAACCACTCAAAAATTGCCTTGCTGGCTTATCTAAAATATTCTTTGTGCAATGTCTCACTGTTGTTTGTTTTCCTCATTGATAATGCTATCTCACTGATAGTCTTTTTCAATGCTTCACTGGACTTTCAATGCCTCATTTATACAATCATTTCATTTCTCAAATATAGAGAATCATCTCTATTTCAATCAAATATAGCCCCTAATCTTGCACCACTTAAGATTCAGAGGAAAAGTTCAAATACAACATGATAGTATGCATATTTTAATTGTGATACATAATAATATAAAAATATTTCTACAATTGTAGTTTATCACAAAGAGCTGAATGTGCTTCCAAAATGTAAAATATGAATCAATAAAGTGCATTAATATGAGAATAATGTTTCTTTTTTTGCTCAACACCTAGAGAATTCAAGTATATATAGTGTTTCTCAACCCAATCATAACTTCCATCATTCATAATTGTCTCCCATAATTCATTTACCTGATAAATGAATGATAATTATTTTCTCATCATGTCTTTACTTGGATTAGATTCATAATATTGGACAAACTAAAATAGGTAACCAAAGTAACTAAAATACAACCAACAAATTAACCTAAGCATAAAGATAACCTAGACTAGGTTTACAATAGGAACATTCTTAACACAAGATTGAAAGAACTTGAGTAATAAAAATGCATGATAAATTGTATAGGTTAAACTACTAAATATAGGTTTCCAAATTCCAAAATAAAGACTAAACAAAAAACCAAAACCCTTACAAGGATTTTAAACCCTTAACAAAAGATATGATGAAAAAAACCCTTGACTAGGATAAGGGAAATTGTACTCAACTTATATTCACATTAACACAGACGTGAAAGTAATATTTCTCCATTAACAGTCTTGGGATAAGACTTAAATGAAAACCAAAACCCTCACATATGACATATACATTAGCAAGAAAATTTAACAATATTAACTAGGCTTCAAAGAGTAACTAAAGAAGCTTAAAGATTGTTAAACAAACAACTATAAACCAAGTTCTTCACTTCTTTAACAAACAGAAAACTGAAACCCTTCAATGACATTGCAAAGAGAAAATCACATCCGAGAAACTGTCTCAATATTTCATTTAATCAAATGTATCAAAATCTATCATAAAATGTTTTTGAGATCACCAAAGGATTAGAGAAAGGTACGAGTACCAAATTCTCATAACCTACACCAAAACTTGTCCTGTATCTGCTACATATATAATAAGCGTAGCTAGTAATGACCTCTATACCACTGTTAACTCCTATGCAATATTCTTCCTTAGTTGAGAGTGAATTCTAACTATCATACGGTGTTCCCTATCTCGAGGACTAAAAACATTTGAGTCTCACAAAGATAGAATGTATAATGAGCTTCGATAATAATTTAGAAACCTTTTTCTTACTACCATATACATTATCACCAAAATGGGATTTAATTTCCTCACTTTGTTTCCACTTTCCAATAACCTTATAGACACTATGTTATGTTTTAGGATTGTGTCCTTCCAATATTTCATTACTATACACATTATAACTCTTTTATCTCTTTAATATATTTTTAACTTTATCTTCCTTGTACAAATAAGTTATCAATGAATTATTAAAGGAGATGCTAATAAGTCATTAACTCTTATTAGTAACAAAGATATGTAAAACATTAATATTATGGAGAACACATGAGTATAATGAATAAAATAGTAATGCCTTATGATAAATCATAACATATACCAAGAAACAATACACCATGTCGAGCATGAATGAAACACTTATCCCTCAATTTATCCCATTGAAAACTATGGTCATTATAAAAGTTAAAGAACTCAATGATAAAGAAAAAGGAAGTTAATCGAAATTCAGTTGAAGAAAGAAGTTAGTCACTGAGCAAGGAACATAAATTAAATACAATGATCACAATGACATTTAATGATGAGCTATGATGAGTTGGAAGATTCTAATGATGAGGAAGAGTTAGTTGAAGAGATCTCCGACTAGGAAAATTCAAGATGGTGATCTATGGTACAGATCTAAGAGGAAAAAAGAGAAGGAACAAGTTTCGAGAAAGTTCAAGTTCCAAGGTGATGATAAAACATTTTATCGAGCTCTAGACTCAATGAATAAGTTTGTGAAATGAATTGGACGACTGAGATTAATCAAAAGAAAATGTGATAAAGGAGATTAAGAGGCAAAACAAGGCCTATATAAAGGATGAATTTGTATGGAAAAATGACTAGCATATTGAAGAGTTGAAAAGTCACCGACTGATGCAGTGAAGAAATAAAAGGTGAATTCCGAGTCAGAAAGATAGACTTTGATGAAGTGTTAAAGCCAGTGGAAAGTGAAGGATTGAAGTGAAGACAAAGAACACAAAAAGGATCTGATTATGCAAAGGAAAGTTGCAAATTTATAGGTCAATTTATCTATTGTTGCTTATTAACATTTGTAATAGAAAAATCTCTTAACTGAGTGGACCTAACAATCTTATTGTAAATCTTTGCAAGAGGTAACGCTCTAGAAAGAGTGTTTGAAGTCTTTTGTCATAGCCTTCAACATTAGATTTCAACCTTGTTCATCACCTTTGATGACGTAAAACTAAAACATATCTAAATAAATTACAAAACTAAGTCAACCACATCCATCAAAATTCTACAACTAGATAAACTACCCTTAGTTGTCCATAAAATCAGGAAATGGAATAGGACTCTAGCAACCAATTCCACTACTCTCTCCTCCACTACTAGGAGATGTGAATTGAGTAGGAGAGTACTTAATCAAATTAACTAGTTGAGCTAGTATTGTGTTGTTGAGGTCAGTATTGGTTTCCACCTGTGAGGAGGGTTCAAGGGGTTGCACTTGTTGCACATTAAGGTTTTCTAATGCGGGGGCCAAAATATTGAACATGTTAAGAAGTGTTAGGTGTTGGGAGGGAAGAGGTGTGCCGGGTATACTCATTGTCTCTAGGGAAGCTAGAATTACTATATCTTTGGTAGGTGCACTTAGTGTAATGAATTTATTTATGGAAGGTGTATTTCCCTTTTTATCTCTACGTCATTTAGGAGCATTTGGGTTCTCTTCTCTTTCTCTCCTCATCTGTTCCTTTTGACTTGCATTCTCTTCATCTTATTTTTATTTCTCTGTAGCATCTCTCAGCCTTTGTTCTTGTCTCTCTTCCCTCAATTTTTTTGCTACTGCCACGTTGGCCTCTCTTTCAACTTTCCTCTCCCTCATCTGCTCCTTGTGTATTGCATTCTCCTCCAACTGCTTCTTAATATGTTCTTGTTCCTGAAGTTGTTTAATCTAGTCATCAAATGTTAGTATTTGTGAATTCCTTCTTAGACGAAGAATCCCATGATGTGCCCCATGTGCAGAATGTTGCATCCTTTGCATAGGTAATACTAGGAATTTGTTGGTTGAACTAGTAGGTTGTTCGGTGTCAAAAGGCGTGCATGGCACAAATTTAGAATCACCACCATTGTCACTTGGGAGTTGGGTATCATCGCAGAGATGACTATCCAATTGATTCCAATTCTTTGCATTTTCAAAGTAGTGGATAACGTCAACTGGGTCAACATGTGGTACTGGTAGTGAGGGCATTGATAGGCAAACACCCTCCTCCACATAGTTAATTGGTTGACCAATTTTTGTGGCTGCCTCCTATAGCAAATTTGGTTGAGAAGCTTGTGTTGGAAATCTCATGCCAACATCAATGCCTAATTCATCATGGTTTTCTGGCTACTCATGCTTTGTTGGTTGCTCATGGTTTGATGGATGCTCATGGTTTTCTTATTGCGCATGGTTTGCTTGCTTCTCATTTGTTGCATTAGGTGTTGCCCCTTGATAGATTTCATTGTAATTTCTCACAAAACTATTAATTGAATCTTCATTGTATCCTCTAAAATGCATAAATGCTTCCACTATGATTGCCTCCCCCTCGCCTTGAAGTACCAATCAACAATATTTGCACTACCTACTAATCTCATTGATCCTGGAACTACAGGTTTAGGCTTAGGCTAAACTGATCCCATTTCAACATCCTCATCAATAAAAAAAGCCTCACTTGGCCTCATATCATCCACTAAGGCTTCCTGGTTGAAAGGCCATATGCTTGTCCTACGAAACCCACTCATTATATTTCCTAGGGTCAGTGCCAATTTGAATGCATTTTGGGCCAGTGTTGCCAACTCTTCACGTCCAATGTCAATCTGAGGGTTGTTGACCAACCACACGTTTCTATCTTGTTTGAAGTATGTCTTATATGGTGAAAACACGCTCACATCTAAAGGTTGACACTTATGGTTGGTATGTGCGGGAAGTGTGAGTAGATCTATTCCCAGTTGTCTTTCTTTGTCAATTGTATGCCACGTCACATGGCTTCCATGACAATCAAATATGAGAAGTGCCCTATTTGAGGGAGAGACACTATCGGGGATGTTTCTTGCAAAGTGGTCCAACCAATTTAGAAACAACTCATTCGTCATCCATGCATGTTCTTGTATTGACATGCACGCCTCGGGCTCACAATTGACAATGTAATTTTCAATATCTCTTTGCTTTGACTAAGTAAACACTGGGTATGCCCATATCAGCAATGCTCAAACATGCAAGAATAATGATCCATTCCCTTATTTTTGAGATTAGTTGTGTGACATTTTTGGCTCTCATACATGCAATCACTCTCATACCACAGTTTTGTCCTCCTGTTTCATCACAGTTCCATATTCTGCTAGACCTATAGTGGTTGAGGTTGTACACAGTTTCCAAATTGTCATAAAAACATGCTACAATGATAGGACAAACCATTAGTGGCTTTGTCTATGTCCACACCTTCTGTTGTTCTAATACTCAAGTCCTTTTGGAAGTGTCTAAAACCATTCCACCATGATCTTCCCAGTGTTCTATAGTTAACCCTTCCTACAGTTATTTGGGCAATAGTTCACTGCAACTGACTGACTTGTAGACCATTTCCCATATCTGCCATGTCTTTGCACCACTTGACAACATCTTCCTCCTCTTCAACAGTAAGGACTATTATAGGCCCCCTCCTCTTAGTGAAAGTAGTACCCATTAGCCAGGCCCTCAAACTGGAAGCAAGTATGTTCCACTTCTTTTCTGCACCCCTTCCTAATATCTCACCTTTCTCAACACTACTAAGTGTAGCATCCATGTCCTCAATTGTCCACCGCCTTATTGGGGTTGGATGGGCACCGTTAGTTGAGGAAACTTCCCCTCCATTGCCTTCTTCCGCATTCACATCTATTGCATTGAATACAGGAGCATCAATAGAGACTTTTGTGGATTGGCAACAAGAGCATCAATGAGACATGGTCTGGATTGACATCTGCATTAACCTCTGTATCAGTGAAATGCACTCCATGAGTCACTCTTATACTTGAATGAGCATTGTTTGTTGTCCTTGTCTTTCTTTTTCCCGCCATGCTTATAACTTAACCTGGAATGACTTTGTTTGAGATTGTGTACATACATTCATGAGCATATCACACGTAGGAATAAAAACTAACATTGCATTTAGTCAATGTAAATTTCAAATGCATACAGACAATATTAGCTAAAGAATGGAAACTAGCATATGAATATAAGATAAGTGCATATAGTCAATGTCAACTGAAGAATGGATACAATAAATGCAAGCTTGGCAAAGGAGTAGAATCAGAGTGACAAACAATTGAATAAATACAATAAACTAATTCAATGATTAAAATGTTGACAATGTACCCTATCTCTTTAAGTAGATGATTATAAGACAAATGCATACAATCAGTGTCAACTTAACAATGCACACAGATAATGTAATATCCATGTCCCCGTGCAATCAGTATGACAAACTATTCAATGACAAATTAAGAATGCATACAGTCGCAGTAGGCTTGCCAATTGAGTTGAAAGTGTGAAATTGAAGAGTGCATGTAGCCAATGCAAACTTGGCAAATGAGTATAATCAGGTTGTCAACAAATCAATAAAAAATTAAGAATACAAATAGGTAATGTAAGCTTAGAAAATGAGAGTAGTGGACCGAAACCATCCTCACATGCAAAGAAATGAGGTCAGCGAGAAGTGTTAGAGGAAGATGAAGTTTCTAGAAAAACCCCCATATTTAAAACCCAGATAAACCTAGTATGTGCAAAATAATGATAAGCCCAAAGAAATAGTATGTGCAAAATAATGATAAACCCAAAGACACCCCCATATTAGAAACCAAACAATAAAGAAATTGTCCAGATTCATAAAAACTACAACACCCAGTAATAATTAAATCAACAGTGTATACTATTTCTTTCCCATTTCCTCTAATTATTTCTTTCTATCACATTAATGCAATGATTTCAAGGTGAAGCGATTGAAACATACAACTATCAGCACATGAAAACCATTACAAACACTTATTGAACGATAAAAAACCGTGAAATATTTGCTACTTCATGATAGAGCTACCTATGTATAGTAATTGGGTTAACCACTGGCGATTACTTGGCAGTCGGTGAGCTACAAACGTGTTAAGGTGATTAGGTATGGAGTAAGGAGAGGTTAAGTTGGGTCCTCCATGGGGTATAATTAGATGAGGTTTTGATTAACACAAGGGACAATGTGATTTAGTTAAAATGGCCCCTTCACCCCCTTTCCTACATAGTGAGTGGGTCCACATTAAAAACAACTTAAAATTTATTCATTGAATACATTACAAAACAAAGTCAATAGTATGGTGAGTTAGTTTTGCAATGTATTCATTGAATACATTACAAAACTAAGTCAACAATATGCTCAGATAGTTTTGTAATGTATTCATTGAATACATTACAAAACTAAGTCAACACTGTGAAACCTGAGATGACGAAGCTTTCATGCATTAAAAATGACTTATAAATAGAAGCCATGTAAGTATAGTGAGCAGTTCAGTTATTCATTGAATACATTACAAAACTAAGAACTATGTTGTGTTAGTTTTGTAATGTATTCATTGAGTACATTATAAATTGAACAGTGAATAGCTATGTATTCATTGAGTACATTATAAAACTAAGTCAACACTGTGAAATCTGAGACTATGAAGCTTCCATGCATTAAAAACAACTTAACTATAGTGACAAGTACATTTATTTATTGAATACATTACAAAACTAATTGTGTACTATGCTGCATTAGTTTTGTAATGTATTCATTGAGAACATTACAAAACTAAGTCAACACTGTGAAACATGAGACTATGAAGCTTGCATGCATTAAAAACAACTTATAATTTAAAGGCATGTAACTATACTAAGCAGTATATTTATTCATTGAATACATTACAAATCTAAGGCTGCACTATGCTAACTTAGTTTTGCAATAGATTTGAACCTATAGTAAGCAATAAAAGCAGTAAACTTGTAATAAAAAAAGACAATAAGCATACAAAAACAAGGATTAAACAAGAAATAAATGAGATAGCCTACCAACCTGAACAAGAGTAGAGAATATGCAGACTGCAGAGAACAAACCAACAACGGTCAGACAAGGAATTTTCAATGGATTTTACGTGGCACTATATCCTTGCTATAGAAATTTGGTCATTGAAGAAGTGGCTGGTCAATTTGAAATTTAAATTGTGGTGGGAAAGAATCGGTCAATTCATGCACAAGCAATTGTATTAAATTTATGGCTCATACGATGGCTTCATAAATTCAAATTTGTAATACTTTTTGTGTTGTTTATTTTTTGTTTGCATTGTTTATTTTATCTCAATTGGTGAGCCTTACATCATTAGTTGTTCATGCAGGTACAAATTGGAGTTGGATTAAATGCTTGAAGATGTCATCTTTTTGGGTAAATGTGCAGACGAGTGTTATGAAAACATGTATGTAGTTGACTAAATATGGAATGCACCAATAGTTGTGCATGTATGTACATAAATTGAATGTGAAATGTATATTAATTGATTATATTATATTCTTGGACCAATCCATTGACTTTGTAAATGTATGCATCCATTTTATTTTTTAATAACAATGTAACCTTTTTGGTGCAATTTGATGTGTAATGAAAACATAAGTGTACCAAGAACCATGCACTTGTAGTGTTTACTTAATAGTGTAATGGTGAATGGTTATTGGATGCGCAAGCTGTTTATTTTTGGCATTTTTATTTTATAGGAAATGGCTATCAAAAAGTGGGTTTTTGGGGGTATCTATGACAAAAGCATAACAGTTATCAGACCCCCTATCGGTAACTGGGTCTTTTCCCCTAGATATCCTTCTAAATGTCCTTAACAAGGAGTATGCCACTTTGTTTACGAATTTTTTGTGATTTGTTTAACATTTGCCTAGGCAATAATCTTACCCAAAAATGCTCTTCATCAGTTATTCTCATTTACAACAATTACATTGGCAATAATCTTACAACTACTCTCAACCTAGATCGAGCAAACAATGGGATAATTACATACACTTTTTTTCACCATTATTTAATTTTGTTCTCTAAGTTTGCTATTAAGAGTTGTCTCTTTTGGAGACTGACTTTGCTTACCATGGTGTTATTTGCAAATACACAAAAAGTTGCAATTGAAACACATTACACATCTTAAAAAATACTTACAAAATTTCAAATTGCACCATTTTTTCCCTGTTTCTCATTATTCTTGGATCTTGTTCTTTGAGTTTATTACTAGATGTCTATTTACAAAGTAGCTACATAGATGATTTTACACTCTTTCTCATTATTCTTTAGGCTTGTTCTCTGAGTCTGCTATTAACAATTGTCTCTTTTGCAAAGTAACTTTCCTATAGATATGCTACTAACTATAGATACACACCAAATTGCTATAGAGCAACAACATAGGCTTTTTCTTACCATTTCTCATTATTGTTTAGTTTTGTTCTCTAAAAGTACTGTCTACCACATTAAGAGTGCATTTTTGGATGTAAACATTTTACAATTTACTTGTAAATATTTTGGACAACCTACCATTAACGTAAATAGATAATTGATTCTCTTGTGATAATAAGTGACCATCTTTACAATTGCTCTGTAATCTTGTTCTCAAAATTTATTTTGAATCAAACCACTCTTTAATGACAAGAATCTTAAAAATAGAGATTCACCAGCATCCATAGAAATACACATCAAATTGCAATTGCAATTGAGCAGCAACAAACACTTTTCTTTGTTGTTTCTTATTATTTTTTAGCCTTGTTCTTTGAGTTTGTTATTGATAGTTCCACCACATTGACTGTTCTAAAAATCTTTAAGAATTGTGTTTTGGATGTAAATTTTTTACAATTCCTCTTGTTCTTAGAATTTATTCTGAAACAAACCTCTATAGATATTAAATATACTACCAATAATAAGTTATAATATGATATATTATATTTTGATTCTTAATGATTTAATATATTAGTTTTTTAAATAATTTATTATATTTTAAATATATAATATATTTCAATTTAAATAAACAAATTTTCATGTTTAGTTTCAAGTGTTCTTTATCTTATTTTTATTTTAAAATTAAGTGTTGTTTTTACCAGATCATACTACTTGGTTATGCAAGCAAACGACTATATTCTTTGATTAACATTTCCGTCTTGAAAATCTGTCTTACAAGATATTTAATCAGATCATCTTTTCATTCTAAATTTTCATTATTTAATTTTAAAAAAATTCTATTGGCTTATCGTTACACACAAAAAACTACACAACTGCTAGTTTTAGTCATCTCAATATAACATCCACAGGCAACTATTGAACTACTGTCATTTTCCTCATTTATTTTGCAAACAAATGTAAGCAAACCATGTGTGTTGTATCCAATTCAAAATGTTCACCAGCTTACATTTAAAGGGAAAAAAAATAATTAGGAGAAAAACAGGTTTCAAATAAATATGAAAGGCATTCACATTCACATTCACTGAAATCATTGCTGCAATTTGTCTCGTGATATTTTCACTTTCAAGTTCAACCGTGTGCCTGATTCTGATCAGAAAGATCATGCAGGAAACGCTAAATCAAATATGCTAAACAAAAAGATAAAACATAAAGAGCATCACGTGTCAAATTCTGCTGCCTTGGTATTTAGGTTCAATTTTGCAATTACTCAGAAATTAATATCAGAGAGCCGTTCCACTACATTACATATCAAATATGTTCTGGAGCTAGGAATACCAACCTGAAGATCTCAGGGACATAAGATTTTATTGCTTTAAGCTGATAAAAACAATAGAGATTCTTTTTATTTCCAAAAGAGATCTCTCAAGAGGAAAAAGCCTTCAAAAGTGAAATACAGCACGAACACAAAATGATGCCCATGATTGATAAGTGTAAACAGAAATAGAAAGATAACCATTTATAGCACCAAAAGCACACGAAAACAGTAGAAATAAATAAGCTACCCGTAGTCTGCATCTCTCTCAAGGCCTGAACTGAATATATCTTATGACACGAGGCCCGTACCATCTTCAAAATGAAACATGTGGTAATTTCTATTAAAATGCACAAATCACTAGTGTGACTACATTCCTCATCTCCAGTGTCAAAACTAAAGATGTAACTCTGGGTACCAGAAATTCAATAGTTACACAACTTTTATGGCTAGATGGCATCAATGAAGAAATATACAACTGGTCCGAAACACAGGACCAGATTAGGTTCTAACAGAATTAATCACGTCATCGTTCAGTTAGAATTCTCCAAGGCATGTACATGCAGACCGAAGATACCATCTTATAACTTCTTGATATCTATAAAACAGATACTTTTCAGGAATCATATACACGTTGCATTCACCTGCTCTCTGGAGAGGTGCATGGTGAGAAAAGGAAAATCCCTTAGATTTTGTTTCCACTAATCATTTGCAAGAGTATATACAACTGCAGTTCTGCAAGGACTGTAGACGAGGAAGGAGTGAGGCCTGTCGTCGAACCACCCTTCCTGCATAAAACAAGGCATGGCCCCAAAATTGTAACGTAACGTCAAAAGAGACTTGGTGAGGAGAAAAATACAATTTAGAGTCCATCACAAAACACTGAAAATTTATGATCTTGCAAAACATTGAAAACTTAAATGGATATCCTCTGTAGTTTATCACAAAAGGAGGTTTACCTATCAATTACAATGTCAGCATGTTTATCCGGTTATGGAAATGATAATAAAACAGTGTGTAAGATAGTTTATTTAGGTTTATAACAAAACTATGGATCGTCTCAACTTTTGAAAAATACTGGAAATCTCGCAAGAGATTTTGCTAGCACGGCTGATGTCACTAAACAAACATCAAATGTGTTAAAAATTTAAAATACATCTCTCAAAATTCTCTTCAAAAAATAATCAAACGTTTCACACACGTGGAAACAAGATAATGAATATTTCATGTTAAGGTGCCATTTATGTGATGAAATGGGGCGCTTCAAACGAGTTTGCTGGAATTACAAGCAAAAGTGGCATTCAATAGTATAAAAGGATTGATCCTCAAACGAAAGTAATAAACTCTCTATAGTGGAAATGTCACAAAGAAATATTTAGAAAGGTTTGCAAAGAAAATGGGTTCAATGCTATATTATATATCATCAAGGGAACCAAAATAAAGTGAGTCTACTATATTTAGAATCAAATTCCCATACAGCAGCCATGAAATCATAATTTGGAATATCAAGGGCCTCACTGCCCCTGGTAAATAACCCACTAACGCAGCTAATAAAGGAGACACCAAACAGGAAACTTAAACAGAAAACTAAGATTGATCTGGAATAATTTATCGACTGAAAAATGACTTATAAAGGTCAAGTGAGATAGTAGGTTACGGAGCATAAAGGACAACAGAAGGTTTGGGCATTCTATCGAAATCCTAACAAGCTTAAAACTTTAAAGGAATCAGGTAGAACTCAGGTAAATAATTTTAAAATATAGACCTTAAGGAGACACCAATAAACTTATAGTTTCTATTATCAAATGTATTTGGACAAATGGAGCACTATTGGAAGAACTAGGAGATGTTTATAGAAAGTATTAAAATACCAATAGTAAATACCATGTAATGTCCCCATTTTCTGGTTCTCTTGTAAAGCAGCTAGTGTTGGTTTTCTGGGTTGATGCTAGCAAGATCAAGGGGTATTTCGATGTTGCCAATTTGTTCAGATAGGTATAATAAGCGCAACGCCCTCTTTTTGAGCCTTTTCGGATACTTTCTTTTTTACTTCCTATTTTTAGCAAGTCAGTGATTAGCAGCACCTGACAGAGTCAATTACTATTTTTAGTAATATCAGTGGAGTTGGTTTTGATGTTTATCCTGAGATTTGATAAGTTATTGATTTACAAAGTTAAATAAAATTATTTTAATTTATTTTATAAGGACAATAGAAAGGACAAATATTTAAAATAAATTGTATAGTTTCAAAGTTGTCTTCTATTTAAAAGTGACATGAGGAAAAATATTAAATGAAAGCATTCAAGGGAAAATAGGAAAAAGAGCAAAAAGGTGCTCTTATTTTGGGTAGTTGGAAATTTGTTATTATTTATGCTTTTGTTCTTGAGGGAGTTTATGCGTCTACTTATTAGTTTGTGAGGAAACCCCTTACAGATGACATTTACCATGTAGTTGAAAACATAAAATTTGAAGAATAACTTGGTGATTTCATACAGAGATCACAATTGAGCTTCAATGATGTTTGATATCATCTTCTTCTTCAGTTTTCAGAGCTGCAATGTTAGAGATTATTTTGAGAGCTGATTGAGAAATTTTTCAGAGTTCTTTTGTAATGTCCCCTTTCCAGAGCATAATTTGATGATAATAAGAATTTAATATAAGATTAAATAATGAAAGAAAAAATTAAATAAATACAATTATAATTAAAACATAATAATAAATTATAATATATAAATAATAAAATTATTATAATAACAAAAGAAAATATTATTAATAATATTATATATATTATTATTAATCAATAAATATAATAAGTATATTATTATAAAATATGATATATTCTGATATATATCATAATATAAATAATTACTATTAATAATATATAATAATATTTCTAAGTAACAAATATTAAATAGATCAATGTAATCTATTAAATATTATTGAATACCAAATAAAACTATTTTATCTCTAAAGGGTCGCGACCTCTCACACACAGGTCTATGCGGAGGCAGTGACCTTCATAATATGGAGGATAAAATCATTGGGGAAAAGGGAGGACAGAAAAAGAAAAGCAGGAAGAAATATCTTTGAATAAGACGATAACACATGTGCTAAGTCAAAGACAAAGACCTCAATTCACAATGAGGAATTAAATATGTATAAGTACTATACACGGTGGCATTAGTCTGTCTACCAGCAGGGTAATAATACAGTTTGAAGTTACCGTTCTTGGCCAAGGATCTATCATTGTAATCTTTGATAGAGTTCACCGATACAAGTCTCAGTGATAATTCAATCCACCCTATAGATGTTTGCATGAAGACATTGGATTAATTCTTTACACGCTGCTAGAAACATATAACATCTTCATTACATATCTATCGGGATCATTCTTTTAAGAAAGTGGCAGCGTCAGTGTTAAAACCAGTACGTGCGCCGAGTCATATTTAAATGCTGACAGTAGTTTTGCCACCCGACATATATGCTTAAACAAAAAAATATCAAGGAACCAATATATATGTAAACTGAGAGAATCCCGAACTATTTAACAATGAACTCTTATGATTATAGTCATTTAATATAACATATATATGATGTTGATATTGGACTTATAAGTATATATAAATATATACATATGAGCAAATCGAAATGTATATTTATCTATATATCGGAGATAATGTGAAGAGAAGATAAACAGAACAGAGATAAATCACCGGCTGTTACAACCACTGGTATACATCAGCAAACTAAGAATATATTTCTTGAATGATAGGGAATAAACACCAAGTATTAAGAGTCGGTATTGAATAGTTTATAAGACAGACTTTTAGCACTCCAGCCAGCAATAATAAAACTATATTTAGAATATGTTTACAGTCAGCAAGAATAGAGACACATATGATACAAGTACAATCAATGAAAAGAATATTAGAGTAACTCTTATCATCCTTAACATCTTAACAATTCTATCAACATATTTGCATATCTCATATATACAAGTACATATCTCAAACACATTTCATTATTTACGTTTAGATTTGATAAGTGTGGTTCATAGTGGAAATTTTTCTGGATGTTAAAAAAATCAGTCTCAAAAATCTAAAACCGGATAGGGACATTACAGTGGTATCAGAGCATGATCCTGCCATCCTGCAGGGTAAAAGATAACCAGGGAATCATTGAATAAGAGAGGATGAGAAGTAAGATCGAGGAAAATACCCTGAATCTGCATACAAGGGATTGAAAAGCATAATTGGGAAAAGAGTTATTGAAGACATTGAGAGAGAACTTGATGGATCATATTATGGCAGAAATGTGATCAGATTTAAAGCAGGTTTAAGAAAGCATAAAGAAATTCATTATAGCGAAGTAGTGAAGAGAATTCTATGGCAAATTTATAAACATTCATAGCAGAATTAAAGAGGAACATTCTTAGTGAATGTCAAACCAGAGACCCAAGATATTCTTGGTAGAGGGCATTTGTGATGAATGTCGAGATTCCTAAAGGGAATCCAAAGATCCAAGATATTCTTGGTAGAGGGCATTTGTGATGAACGTCGAGATTTCTAAAGAGAATCGAAAGATCCAAGATATTCTTGGTAGAGGGCATTCCTAGTAAATGTCGGCCATAGAGGGCATTGCTAGTGAATGTCGGCCATAGAGGGCATTCTTGATGAATGTCGCGGCCATAGAGTGCACCCCTAGTGAATATCGGCCATAGAGGGCATTCCTAGTGAATGTCGGCCATAGAGGGCATTCTTGATGAATGTCGGCCATAGAGGGCTTTGCTAGTGAATGTCGGCCATAGAGGGCATTCTTGATGAATGTCGGCCATAGAGGGCTTTTGCTAGTAAATGTTGACCATAGAGGGCATTCTTAATGAATGTCGGTCATAGAGGGCATTGCTAGTAACTGTCGGCCATAGAGGGCATTCTTAGTGAACGTCACCATGCTTGGTAGAGGATGCTTTTGGAGAGCATCGCCATTCTTGGCAGTGGGCATTCGTGGTGAGCGTCACCATGCTTGGCAGAGGGCATTCCTAGTGAGCACCAACATTTTTGGCAGAGGGCGTTCCTGGTGAGCACCGCCATTTTTGGCAGAGAGCATTCTTGGTGAGCGCTGAAAGAGACATTCTTGGTGAGCATCAAAGCTTGATCAAGATACATTCCTGGTTTACTCATCATTGAGAAAAGCAACACTTAATAGAGGGGAACATAAATACTACGATAGATCAAGATAAGTTTGTCTTTTCAATTGTTTCTTAAAAATTCAAATTGCATAACATGACATATCTTTAGATTATTTAAGTGTATATTCATAATAATATTATTACAATTCTCACCTCAAGTTGAAATTGTGTTTCAAAGTAATTCAATTCAAATATCTAAAGACAAGATGATATCAAAGGAGCACACAAGGAACCACTCACATTGAAGTGGAAATTGCTTGGGGACAAGCAATTTTGGGAAGGACGGACTGTAATGTCCCCTTTCCAGAGCGTAATTTGATGATAATAAGAATTTAATATAAGATTAAATAATGAAGGGAAGAAATAAATAAATACAATTATAATTAAAACATAGTAATAAATTATAATATATAAATAATAAAATTATTATAATAACAAAAGAAAATATTATTAATAATATTATATATAATATTATTAATCAATAAATATAATAAGTATATTATTATAAAATATGATATATTCTGATATATATCATAATATAAATAATTACTATTAATAATATATAATAATATTTCTAAGTAACAAATATTAAATAGATCAATGTAATCTATTAAATATTATCGAATACCAAATAAAACTATATTATCTCTAAAGGGTCGCGACCTCTCACACACAGGTCTATGCGGAGGCAGCGACCTTCATAATATGGAGGATAAAATCATTGGGGAAAAGGGAGGACAGAAAAAGAAACGCAGGAAGAAATATCTTTGAATAAGACGATAACAGATATTCTAAGTCCAAGACAAAGACCTCAATTCACAATGAGGAATTAAATATGTATAAGTACTATACACGGTGGCATTAGTCTGTCTACCAGCAGGGTAATAATACAGTTTGAAGTTACCGTTCTTGGCCAAGGATCTATCATTGTAATCTTTGATAGAGTTCACCGATACAAGTCTCAGTGATAATTCAATCCACTCTATAGATGTTTGCAGGAAGACATTGGATTAATTCTTTACACGCTGCTAGAAACATATAACATCTTCATTACATATCCATCGGGATCATTCTTTTAAGAAAGTGGCAGCATCAGTGTTAAAATCAGTATGTGCGCCGAGTCATATTTAAATGCTGACAGTAGTTTTGCCACCCGACATATATGCTTAAACAAAAAAATATTAAGGAACCAATATATATGTAAACTGAGAGAATCCCGAACTATTTAACAATGAACTCTTATGATTATAGTCATTTAATATAACATATATATGATGTTGATATTGGACTTATAAGTATATATAAATATATACATATGAGCAAGTCACAATGTATATTTATCTATATATCGGAGATAATGTGAAGAGAAGATAAACAGAACAGAGATAAATCACCGGCTGTTACAACCACTGGTATACATCAGCAAACTAAGAATATATTTCTTGCACGATAGGGAATAATTACCAAGTATTAAGAGTCGGTATTGAATAGTTTATAAGACAGACTTTTAGCACTCCAGCCAGCAATAATAAAACTATATTTAGAATATATTTACAGTCAGCAAGAATAGAGACACATATGATACAAGTACAATCAACGAAAAGAATATTAGAGTAACTCTTATCATCCTTAACATCTTAACAATTCTATCAACATATTTGCATATCTCATATATACAAGTACATATCTCAAACACATTTCATTATTTACGTTTAGATTTGATAAGTGTGGTTCATAATGGAAATTCTCCTGAATGTTAAAAAAATCAGTCTCAAAAATCTAAAACCGGACAGGGACATTACATCTTTGCATATTTGTTGGTCTATTTCTTGTGGGCCATACTTGCTGGGAGTGTTTGGTTTGGGCGGCTAGGGTTAGAAACCCTCATTTGCTGGAATTTGATGTTGCATGTCCATTATTTTCCTTTATCAGCAACTAGGTATGTGAGTTTCATGTTTGTAATTGATTTCCACCATCAAGGTATCTCTAGTTTAAATTGCATTATAGCTAGTTGCATATTATAAGTGTTTATTTAAGCAACGATTTGTGGCAAACCCCCCCTCATTTAGATAGATGCAAAATCATTTGCTTATTATTTTGGTTAAGCGGCGACAGAGAAAAACTCCCACAATTCTAGATAGTTGCAATCTCATGTTATTTCATATTATTGTAATGATTGAGTTGGCACAAACACCCACTCATCCAGTTAGTTGTCCATGAGAGCATTTTGGTGGTATGCGGTGACTGATCAGGGAAGTATTGCACGCTCGCCATGTATCCTCACCAGCTTTCGGGGTTAGGGTTAGGGTTTATTTTTTGCTAACTAACTTTGTAAACCATTTGAAAAAAGGATTATAAATAAGTTGTCGTGGTGTGAAAAAACATTAGATTGTAATTTTCTCTTCGCTGGATAATAAAATAAGTGGACATTTGTTTCTCTAGTGGATGTAGCCCATATTGGGTGAGCCGCGTTAAATATGTGTTATTGTATTTGTCTTCTCTTATTTCTATATTATCCTAATATTGTTTATTGCTCATATCTACTGAAACCTTAACAACTAGTATCAAGGCAATGTATTTCTCAGTGTTTTGGCAGAAAATCTCAGATTCGAGTGGGAGCAATGGTAGAGGAAGGCAAGCTTAAGGTTGAGAAGTTCAATGGCCAAAACTATCAATTATGGAAGATGCAAATGGAAGATTATCTATATCAAAAGAATCTTTTCTTACCATTAGGTGGAAAAGCAAAGAAGTCGACGACTACTTTAGATGAACAATAGGAGGTTCTTGATAGGAAGGCACTAGGAGCAATAGAGCTATGCTGGCATCGTCGGTGACTTTCAATATAGCAAAATAAATAACAACGGAGGGTCTAATGAAGGTATTAGACAAACTGTATGAGAAACCCTTGACCTCAAATAAAGTATTTCTATGAAATATTTATTTAATATGAAGATGCCAGAAGGGTGGTCTATTAGTGATCATTTGAATGAGTTGTCTTGTGTTTTTGTCCATTGATGACGCCTGTGTTGTGTCTTGGTCTAAGACTCACCGATTTGTATGGCTCTTGCACATGTGTCACAGCTGGCATGTTGGGCATGTGCTGTAGGTGTTGTTCTTACTGGTGATTCTTTCTCTTCTAGCTGTCCTGCCTCACCTAAGACAAAATCTTCCTTTGGAATGTTTTGGAAGAATCAAGTCCTCTTCATTTGTAACGGTTGCGCCAATATAAGGACAGTCCAATAATGTTCAAATGCAGTCATATGATTAATTTGCCACATGTTTTTTCCTTGTGTTGAGTATGCTGCTTGCAGAGTCTTTCTGTGTAGGACCGCGAGCTGTCAAAAGGCACCTGCAACATTTCGATTTGCATGTGCTTCTTGGATTTAGTGTAACTGTTGTTTAAAGATGAGTGAAATGCCACTTTGTTAAAGGACGCCAAACAATCTGGAACCGATGTCAATATGGGTGTCAACATTTGTCATTTGGTGTGTAGAAATTTCTACAAATTTCTCTGTCAAGATTCTTTAATTTCAGCGCAATGAGATAAGTTAAAACTCAGTCCCGTCATTTAAAAGAGCCATTTTTTATCAATCAAGAGATCAAATTAAGGTTGGCGCATAAGAAATGGATATGTAACCGTCGGCAAGTTGGAATGCTGGGTGGTGTAATAGTCTGTGTCTTTTGTACACATGGCAGTGACATTTTAAAAAACCGAGCCACTGATCGGTATGTGGAGATACTGAGACGTGTTGTTTTGGAAATAGATACAAAAGCAAATACAGGTGAAAGTGTTAAAAATATACATGGCATGTGTGCGAATGTTAAAAATAATATATGACAGATAAAATCTATAGTTTGCGGATATCATGAGAAGCCTGTAGTAAACACGGGTCTGTGTGAGGACCGTGTGGGTGGTCTTTGGTAAGAAGCTACTAGGGGAAGGTATCGAAGGAGAAGCAACTAGTATCTGTGCATGGTGATCTTTCTCGGGTGAAAAAGGTCTGACAATTGGCAGTGCGCAGTGCGTGTTTGACTAAGAAGATATGCAGTGGGGTGTTGAAGCTTTTGTAGGACTGGCATACGATAGTGAAAATGGGAGAATTTGTCCAAGTCTGAAGCAGTTTTTGATAATAGGAGATCAGTGTGAGCTGTCGGGTGGACTGCATATCAACAGATAATAAGGTGTGTGGAAAAGAGACACAGTGGGTGTATGTAGTGACATACAGTCATCATCTAGGAGTGAATAGGATATTGATATCATACATGAGGACAGTGTAAAAAGTGTGCTGAGTCTTAAAATTAAGAAGATGGGTGAAAAGCTATTAAATCTGGAAGTGTGTTTGGAAGTGCACCTGATAAACCTTTCAAGAAGGAACTCAAGACTAAGTTCTGTTCTAAGAGGAGCAATTACAATTATATCTATATCAAACCAGTTTGTCTTTACGTCCCTTGTAAAGACCTAGAGCCAAATGTTGTGATTAAATCATCCAAAAAGGGAAAAGGTTGTGGCCTTTTGAAAACAAGCTGGAGCCAGTTCAGTTAAGTGCAAATGAAGAGTTGTAGCTCTGAGTGTAAAGGGTTGTAGCCCATTATGATTAGTGAAGTCGTGGTTTTTTTACCCAACTTGGGTTTTCCACGTGAGAAAAATATCTGTGTCTTGTTTCCTTTGAGTATGCTTCTCAAATTTGTTTTCTGATTAAGATTTTTAAAATACTGATTCACTCCCTCCCCCTCTCAGCATTTTTTGTTTTTCAATTGGTCTCAGAGCCGGTTACTCTCTTCCCTTGCTTAAAAGCTTGAGAGTCTGATTCTTCTGTCTATCATGAGTGCCTTAGAAGGTCTTGCTACGAATCATGCACCTCTTTTTGATGGGAACAACTATGCCTTTTGGAGTGATCGCATGAAGACCTACATCATGTCCTTAGGTTGTGATGTCTATCTCAGTCTTGTCAATGGTTACACTATTCCATCTCAACCTTCTGTGGATGCTGATAGTAAAAAGGATTTCAAGAATAATGTCAAGGCCATGAAGGTCTAATTGAATCTGAATTTGTAAAGGTCATGCACTATGCTACCACAAAAGAAGTTTGGGATAAATTATATAATGCTTATCATGGTGACGACAAAGTTAGGAAGGCAAAACTTCAAACTCACCGGGCTGTCTTTGAAAGTTTTCGCATGAAGGAAGATGAAAACATTGTTGCTTACTTTCTTCGTGTTGATGAGGTTGTCAATGTTTTAAAAGGTCTGGGAGAAAACGTTGAAGAGAAAATAGTGGTTCAGAAAATTCTTCGCTCTCTTCCCATGAGGCTTGATGCTAAAGTTTCTGCTGTTGAAGAAATGTCAGATTTGGATACTCTAACAGTTGATAAATTGCATGGTATTTTGACTGCCTATGAGATGAGCACTACCGTTGAAGGGCCTTCCAAAAATGAATCTACCTTCAAAGTCTCTAAAAGGAGCAAAGACAAAGAAAATAATCACAATGATAGCTCGGATGAAGACTAATGAGGAAATTGCATACCTTATTAGAAGGCTGAAAAAGGGTCTTAACAAAAGTAAAGGCAAATCTGGTTTGAAGTGCTTCAATTGTGGGAAACTCGGTCACTTTGCCTCAAAGTGTCTATTTGATAAAGAAGATGACCGCCATGATGAAAAAGATTTCAAATCCAGGAAGACTAGGAGATTTGCCAAAAAAAATTGGAAATTTGAAAAGGGCAAAAAGGTGTTGTTTTCAAAAGATGGCAGCGATGATTCTTCAAGCTGCGAAAGTGATTCTCGAATAAATGAAGTTATGTTCATCGCTGTTAATGATTTGAGTTGCGAAGAAAATGATAATGTAGAAGATGATGAAGTGGATCTTGAACTTGAATTGATTGCAGTGAAAAGAAGAAAATATTGCCAAGCTAGAAGCTGAAATTGTTACACTCAGAAACATAGGTAAAACTTCTATGCTTTCCAGTGAAGAAGTATCTTTCAAGAGTGGTAATGTATCCTTGGATGATGTTCTTGGTTCTCAAAGATCTACCAAAGACAAGAGAGGAGTTGGCATGCAACTTGAACAAAACTCTTCGCCACAAGAAAGTAGTCAACCTGCATTTAACAAAGTAAACAAACCTTTTTTTTCTACGGGTACTGTTTTTCATGCAACTACTTTGGACATAGAGTTGCAGATTGTAGAGCTACTCCCTTTAAGAATTATTTTCGGTTTGAAAAGAATGCCTTTAGGAAGTATAATGTAATTTGTTACAGCTGTAATAGGTTTGGCCATATTTCAAGATTTTGCAACAGCTATAGTGCAGATTTGTCTTACAATGTTGAACCAAAAAGGACAAAGGTGACCAAAGTTAGGAGAAGAAAATTTCAAGAAACACCTCTAAAAGCTCTCATTGTTCAAACAGCTCTTCTTGCCAGCAGTGAGAAAAATATTTGGTATGTTGACAGTGCCTGCTCAAGACATATGATAAGTGATTTAAGTAAGTTTCATACTCTCAAGAAAATGAAACGTGGAAAAGTTAGATTTGGAGGTAGTTCTTCTGTCAAGGTTGCTGGCATAGGTACTCTCTTGATTAATAATGATGAAACCATTGTTGAGAATGTTCTTTATGTTGAAGGATTAAAACATAATCTCCTAAGCATAAGTCAACTGTGTGATCAAGGATATGATCTTAGCTTTAACTCAAATTCAAGCACTATCAAAAAGAGAAATGATGTTATAGCTAAGGCAACTAGAGCAGCAAATAATCTTTATATTCTTGATAACTCTAATGATGAGACTTGTTCTTTGAGCAAGGTGGAGGATGCTTGGCTTTGGCACAAGCATTTTGGGCATATAAAGTTTGATAATCTTATCAAAATCAGTAAAAAAGAAGCCATAAAAGATATGCCAAAGATAGAGAAACCAGTTGATGTTTGCAAAAATTGTCAAGAGGGAAAACAAACCAAAGCTTCCTTCAAACCAAAAGATTATTTCAGCAGTAGGCCACTTGATTTAGTTCACACAGATCTTTGTGGACCAACTAGGACAACAAGCCTTCAAGGTGAAAAATACTTTATGCTTCTTATTGATGATTTTTCTCGCATGACTCAAGGGTTACTTTTTTAAAAGAAAAATCAGAGGCTTTGGATAAGTTTAAGATTTTTAAGAACTTGGTTGAGAATGAGACGGATCTGAAAATTAAATGCTTGCGTTCTGATAATGGGGGAGAATTTGCGTCAAATGAATTTTTTAAGTTTTGTGAGCAACATGGAATCAAGAAACAGGTTTCAGCCCCTAGAACACCACAACAAAATGGTGTTGTGGAAAGAAAAAATAGAACAGTCCAAGAAATGGCTCATTGCTTGATGAATGAAAGAAAAGTGAAAGACATTTTTTGGAGAGAAGTTGTCCACACAGCTGTCTACATTCAGAATAGAACTTTGTTGAGGCCTAAGTTCAACAAGACTCCATATGAACTTTGGAAAGGTAAACCAACTACAGTTAAGTACTTTAAAATTTTTGGAAGTCCATGTTACTGTTGAAATTATAACTGGTAAGCCTTCTACCGGTACTAGTGTTGTCATTGATTGGCAAAAAGAGTATAGAGACTTGTCATCTCTATAAAGTCTACTGAACCAAGGAGATCTATATGAAACAGGGATGGTTTGGCCGATGTTGTCAATATACAAGACAATTGTGACTGAATGCTAACACCATTGGTCACTATACAAAGCCTTAGCCACCGGGCAATGTACACAGTAAAGGAAAAGAGGATCCCAGCATCAACTGAGGACCAGGCTACAACCAGTGTCAACATTACAACCGAGGATGGTGCAACCGTAAGCCAAGCAAGGAACAGCAAACCGAGGATGGTGCGACCGGTAAGCCAAGTGAGGGACAAGAACAAGGACTCTTACCTGTTCATAGCGTGAAGAATTGAACTCAACCATAACCGGTATATTAATGACTCCAGTCTTGAACCAAGGAAGTCATAGTCAGACTAACTGTCCCAACTAACTCTTTGACTGAGATTTTCTGCTCTAAATCTAGAAGTCTTTGAGTTAAACTAGTGATCTGTTTGAAGCGAGTTTGGAGGTTTTTAAAGCCGAGATCTGTGGCTTTAAAATTGGCGATCGAATTGAGGTAAGTCTGGAGGATTTAAAGCCGAGATTAGTGGCTTTAAAACAAAGCGTTATCTCTTATGAAGGAAAGTTGCTTGGCACGCAACTACTGCTTTCTTCATTAATCAGATAAAGCAAGGGGATGCATCCAATGTTTCCTCAGTAAACTGATACTCCACTGAGCAACGAATCCAATGAAGATCTGGAGTTAGGTCATGCTTAGTGAGCACAATTAGGGCCAGGACCCTATATATTCTTCTGTTCAAGGCAAATAGAAGTTGCCTTCATTCTGCCAAAGAAAAGAGTGAACCTGAAAAGCTCAAAAGAAGCTAGGGTACATCAGAAAGAGAAGTAGAGAAAGAAGTGTATGCAGAGAAGCACAACAATAGTGGAGAACTCACCTATTGCGACCAGTGACCATTGTCAGCTGAGCACAAATAGAGATCTTATCAGGCTATGCAAAGCCAATTGTAAAAGGTCAATCTCTATTGTTTTCTAGCAACTACAATAGTTAAATCCCAATGTTTGGGTGGACTCTAACAGGTCCCTTGTATCAAATCCCTTAACTAGGTGGCATCTTGTAAGGTGCTCAAAGTCCTCTAACAAGGCAAGCACTAACCGGCCTTATTGTAATAAATACCTTGACTGGGTCGCATCTAATAAGTGTGTTTTTATCCTTTAATCAGGAAGGCTCTTAATAGGGCGTACTCCAGAAGACTACAAAATTTGTGAGGTCTCCTCACACCGTGGTTTTCACCCTAACTGGGTTTCCACGTGATAAATCTGGTGTCACTGTATGATTGTTTACTTACTGTTATTATTTGCTTAAATCTGCTTGCTTTTCTGATATAAGTTTACTTCACCAGATTAAAGAGAAAAAGTTTAAACAGGTGTTGATTCACCCCTCCCCTCTTAGCACCAATTGGGACTTTCAATTGGTATCAGAGCCAAATCTTGTTTTCTTTACCACTTAATCAGCATAAAGAAAAAAAAGTCAAGATGAGAAAGGAAGGACCAAAGTTTTCAAAGGAAAACTTTACTCTATGGTGCAGCCGAATGAAGCTGTACATGAAGACCACCGAAGATCAGTACCGGAATCATGTTACCACCGATTACAGTGAACCCGTTGGCACTTTGACACCTGATAAACTGAAGATCAAAACCGAGCACATGGCTGCTATGGATATGATAGCTAGCACGCTACCTGATCATGTCTACACTAGGATCGAACATCTTGATTCTACCTTCAAAATAGGGGGCAAGTTGCAAACGATTTATGGAGGAGATCCAAATGTTCAAAGAGCCAAGGTCGAAAGCCTCAAAGGAAAATATGATGACATGAGGATGAATGAAGGAGACGACATTGAGCAATATAGCAACCGGATCAAAGAGGTGATCAACTCCACCAGAAGCGCTCAAGGAAAGCTAAGTGAAGAGGAGGTGGTTAGCAAAATACTAAGAACTCTCAGACCGGTGACCAAAGATCAAGTCACCCTAGACTCCCTAATCGGTAAGCTAGCTACTTTTGAATTAAGTAATTTTGATAATAGCTTATTTGTTCAGGAAGCAACGTTTAAGTCTTTTGTCAACGTCACTTCCATCAAAAAGGGAAGAGAAACCGGTAATTGCTCTACCGGAAAGATTGGCAACCTTGTTGAGAATCTGCTCTTACAGGAGATGGAGCAAGATGAGTTCGAAGCACTCATCGCTAGGAGATTCCCCAAAGGAAAAGGGAAGTACAAAGAAAAACTCCCCTTGAAATGCTTCTCCTGCAACAAGATAGGGCATATTGCTGCAAAGTGTCCTAATAATGAATCTAAAGATAAAAGAGACCGGTTCAAGAGCAAAGCAAAGAAGGAATGCTATCTTGCAGAGGAAGGAGTTACCGACAATGAGTCTGAAGACTCGGAGGATCTAGAAATTGCATTTGTTGCAATAAAGGAGGAGAATCCAGTTGTAAATGAAGTTGCACTCATATCCAGGTCTCATCAGCATGATGACTGGATCATTAACAGCAGATGCACTCACCACATGACCGGTGACAAGGACAAGTTCATTAACTTGGAGCTCAACGACAGTGGATCAGTTACCTTTGGAAACAATGCCCCCTATGCCATCAAAGGTAAAGGTTTTATTGCTCTCTGTAAAAAAGTTGTCTGTGAAAATGTGTACTAGGTTGAAGGACTCAACTACAATTTAATGAGTGTTGCACAATTGAATAACAAAGGATTCCTGCTGGAATTCGGACAAGGTTCCTATATAGTGAAGAATCAATCCGGAACTCATGTTACAACCGGTAGACAAAGCAAAGGTAATCTGTTCTACCTAGACTCAATGGAAGGAGCTTGTCTCATAGCCTCGGTCAAAGGAGAATCAAGCAAAATCTATCTTATGACCAAAGAAGACAACAACTAGTTATGGCACAAGAGGCTCTGCCACATAAACTTTGACAGTATTGTCAAAGTAAGCAAAAAGAAAACGGTAAGAGGACTTCCTAAGATTACAAAGCCCATCAAGGGTGTTTGTAAAGATTGTCAGGAAAATTGACCGAAACATCTTTCAACGGCAAGTCTTTCTCCGCTGAGAATGTTCTAGACCTGGTGCACACTGGTCTGTGTGGACCAATGACAACAAAGAGCTACCATGGAGACCAGTACTTTATGCTCTTTGTAGACGACTTCTCCAGGATGATGTGGACACTCTTTCTCAAGGAGAAATCAGAAGCTTTCCACATGTTCAAAATCTACAAAGCTAGAGTGGAAAAAGAAACCAGTAAAAGCTTGAAGTGTCTGAGATCAAACAGAGGAAGTGAATATACCTCTCAAGAGTTCACTCACTACTGTGAGGAACATGGAATAAAAAGATAGCTATCTGCACCAACAACTCCGCAGCAAAATGGAGTAGTAGAAAAAAGGAACAAGACTCTAATTGATTGTGCCAGAACCTTGTTGATCCAGAAGGATCTCCTTCATCACTTCAGGAGAGAAGCTGTCAGTACTGCTGTCTACACACTCAACCAAGTTCAAGTCAAAAAGGGAACCGGTAAGACTCCTTATGAACTATGGTTTAAGCATACTCCCAGTGTAGGCTACTTCACAATCTTTGGTAGTAAATGTTACATCAAAAGAGATATGTATTCTGGGAAGTTTGATCCCAAGAGTGATGAAGGAACATTTTTGGGTTACTCTACCAAAAGTAAGGCCTATCGGTGTCTGAACAAAAGAACAGCGAAGATAATTGAAAGCATCAATGTAAAAGTTGATGAATCTTCAAAACCAGATAAAAAGACCGATCATGATGATCATGACAGTCTTTAAGGTCTAAATGAAGGAAATGCCTTTGAGTTCAATGAAGCAGCTACCGAAGACGAAGAAGAACACCATGTGAACAAACACCCGGTTCAGGAAACTGCACCTGGAGCACAGGATGGTGAACAAGAAAATGTTTAGAATCATGGTGAAGAAATTGCTCAACTGGAAGAGCTTGATTGAGAACAGCGTCCGATTCTTCCAAGGTATGTCACATATCACTCTACTGATAACATTATTGGTGACAAACATGCTAATGTTTTGATCGGGATAAAAGTCAAAGAGAATATCTGTTTACTTTCCTGTAGAGAGCCCAAAACAAGGGAAGCTCTAGAAGATGAAAACTGGGTCAAGGCCATGGAGGAAGAGATTGAGCAAATTGAAAAGAATAATACATGGGAGCTTGTGCCAAGACCAAAGGACAAAAATGTCATAGGAACCAAGTGGGTCTACAGGAACAAGTTGAATGAGGATGGAAATGTAACAAGAAATAAGGCAAGATTGGTCTGCAAAGGATACGCCCAAGAAGCTGAACTGGACTATGGAGAAACCTTTGCACTAGTAGCAAGACTAGGAGTGAGAATTCTTCTTGCCTATGCTACTCACAAAGGATTCAAAGTATACCAGATGGATGTTAAGTCTGCGTTCCTAAATGGAATACTGGAGGAAGAAGTCTACATTGAACAATCAGAAGGCTTCACATCTGCACATAAGGATGGAATGGTTTGTAAACTGAAGAAAGCTCTTTATGGGCTTAAACAAGCTCCAAGGGCTTGGTATGAGAAGTTGCATTCATACCTTCTAACCATAGGATTCACAAGAACCGAGGACAACAATATGTATCTCAAGACCGGAAAAGATGGAAATCTGATTGCTGAAATCTTCGTGGATGATATCATCTTTGGAGGAGATGATAAGATGAACAAAGTCTCCACTAAGGAGATGAAGAAAGAATTTGAGATGTCTATGATAGGCGCAATAAAATTCTTCATTGGACTACAAGTCCATCAGCTAAAAGAAGGAATTTTTATTTCTCAATCAAGTATATCAAAGAAATTCTTAAGAACTTTGGACTTGATAATTCTAAACCAAAACTAACCTCAAATTATCAAAGGAGGATGATGCTAAAGAAGTAAATGAAACAATGTATCGGTCCATGATAGGTAAACTGCAGTATGCTGTTCACAGTAGACCGGACATTGCACATGCAGTTCGCATAGTGGCAAGATTCTTTGCAAACCCCAAAGAGACAAATCTAATAGCAGTAAAGAGAATCTTCAGATATCTAAGGGGAACTGAGGATTATGGATTATGGTTTCCTCACAAGGGAGGATTCGAAGTAAAACTATACACCAATGCAGATTGGGCTAGAAACATTGATGACAAAAAGAGAACAAGTGGTGGTGCATTCTTTCTCGGTAGAAGAATTGTTTCTTGGACAAGCAAGAAACATAATTGTATATCCCAATCTACTGCAGAGGCCGAATATGTTGTTGCAATAATCAATTGCACACAGGTGATCTGGATAAAACAAGTGCTGGAAGGAATTAAAGAACCCTGAACCGATAGCTATCTATTGTGATAGCACCAGTGCAATTAACATATCCAAAAACCCTGTTATGCACTCCAAGACAAAGCACATTGCTATCAAGTATCACTACTTGAGAGAGCTGGTACAAGACAAAGAGGTGAGACTAGAGTATGTTCCCACCAAGGAACAAATTGCTGATATCTTCACAAAGTCATTACCAAAGAGTACTTTTGAGTATCTCAGAGGTAAACTAGGGGTGATACCCCTTCATGATCTTCAGTAAACCTATAAAGGTGGTCATCAGTTCATTGTGCTTCAATAGAGGGTTACACCTCATCTTTTCTGGACTGAGGAAAAAGGAATGCTGCTCATAGGGGGAGTAGAATAGACAAAGGTAGTCTCTCTAACTAGCCTTTGGCATCACTGTCAAAAAGGGGCAGAGTTTGTGGCAATAACCGGGGACTGCAATAGTTGCAGTGGTACAGAGATACAAGCACAGTAAGGTGATTGCCCATCAAAGTTTTGCCATCAATGCCAAAGGGGGAGATTGTTGGCATTATAATCGGTAAGCCTGCTACTGGTACTAGTGTTGTCATTGATTGGCAAAAAGAGTATAGAGACTTGTCATCTCTATAAAGTCTACTGAACCAAGGAGATCTATATGAAACAAGGATGGTTTGGCCAATGTTGTCAATATACAAGACAATTGTGACTGAATGCTAACACCACTGGTCACTATACAAAGCCTTAGCCACCAGGCAATGTACACAATAAAGGAAAAGAGGATACCAACATCAACTGAAGACCAGGCTACAACTAGTGTCAACATTACAACCGAGGATGGTGCAACTGGTAAGCCAAGCAAGGAACAACAAACTGATGATGGTGCAACCAGCAAGCCAAGTGAGGGACGCGAACAGGGACTCTTACCTGTTCACAGCATGAAGAGTTGAAGTCAACCATAACCGGTATATTAATGACTCCAATCTTGAACCAAGGAAGTCATAGTCAGACTAACTGTCCCAACTAACTCTTTGACTGAAATTTTTTGCTCTAAATCCGGAAGTCTTTGAGTTAAACTGGCGATCTGTTTGAAGCGAGTCTGGAGGTTTTTAAAGCCGAAATCTGTGGCTTTAAAACTGGCGATCGGATTGAGGTAAGTCTGGAGGATTTAAAGCCGAGATCAGTGGCTTTAAAACAAAGCATTATCTCTTATGAAAGAAAGTTGCTTGGCACACAACTACTGCTTTCTTCATTAATCAGATAAAGCAAGGGGATGCGTCGGATGTTTCCTTAGTAAACTGATACTCCACTGAGCAACGAATCCGATGAAGATCTGGACTTAGGTCATGCTTAATGAGCATAACTAGCGCCAGGACCCAATATATTCTTCTGTTCAAGGCAAATAGAAGGTGCCTTCATTCTGCTAGAGAAAAGAGTGAACCTGAAAAGCTCAAAAAAAGCTAGGGTAAATTAGAAAGTGAAGTAGAGAAAGAAGTGTGTGCAGAGAAGCACAACAGTAGTGGAGAACTCACCTGTTGCGACTGGTGACCATTCTCAGCTGAGCACAAACAGAGATCTTATCAGGCTATGCAAAGCCAATTGTAAAAAGTCAATCTCTATTGTTTTCTAGCAACTACAATAGTTAAATCCCAGTGTTTGGGTGGACTCTAATAGGTCCCTTGTATCAAATCCCCTAACCGGGTGGCATCTTGTAAGGTGCTCAAAATTCTCTAACAAGGCAAGCACTAACCGGCCTTATTGTAATAAATCCCTTGACCAGGTTGCATCTAACAAGTGCATTTTTATCTTTTAACCAAGAAGGCTCTTAACAGGGCGCACTCCAAAAGAGTACAAAATTTGTGAAGTCTCCTCACACTGTGGTTTTCACCCTAACTGGATTTTCACATGATAAATCTGGTGTCACTGTGTGATTGTTTACTTACTGTTATTATTTTCTTAAATCTGTTTGCTTTTCTAATGTAAGTTTACTTCACTGGATTAAAGAGAAAAAGTTTAAACAGGTGTTGATTCACCCCTCCCGTCTCAGCACCGATTGGGACTGTCAATTACATTAGGAGGGATGAAGATAATTTGAGTAAATTTGATTCTAGATTTGATGAGGAAATTTTTCTTGGCTATTCTTCTAAAAGTAAAGTGTTCAAATGCTACAATAAAAGGCTGCATAAATTAGTAGAAAGTGTTAATGTTAAGATTCATGAGGTTACTAATGAGCTTGGTGAGCATATGGACAACCTTCAAGAAGAAAAAACTCATACGAGCATTGTTGTACCTTCTTCTCCTCATATTCAAGCTGTAACAACTAGCAAAAGTGGTGAAAGTGACAAAGGTAAAACTCAATCTTCTCATGAAGATAAAGTCTCTTCTTCAAATGATGCTAAAAACTCACATGTCCTTTCCGAGTATGATTCTCAAAGTGATCATGATACTTCTACTCTCAAAACTACTTCAAAATTGGTTCAAAAGAATCATCCGATTGATCAAGTTATAGCTGAAAGAAGAACTAGGCATGCTAAGAAAAGTATTAATTACCTTGAGGATGATGATTTCTCACTCATTTCTATGATTCAGCCTAAATGTTTTGAAGAGGCAGCGGTTGATGAGCATTGGGTTGCTGCTATGAAAGAAGAGTTAGAGAAAATAAAGAAAAAAATACTTGGGAGCTTGTGCCGATACCCATTAACAAAAATGTGATAGGTACTAAATGGATATTCCAGAATAAGGTAAATGAAGATGGTAAGATCATTAGAAACAAGGCTCGTTTAGTTTGCAAGGGATATTCTCAAATTGAAGGTGTTGATTTTAGTGAAACCTTTGCACCAGTTGCAAGATTAGAAGCAATCAAAATTTTTCTTGCTTTTGCTTCTTTTAAAAGTTTTAAAGTCTTTCAAATGGATGTCAAATCTGTCTTTTTAAATGGGGATTTGGTTGAAGAAATTTATGTTGAACAACCGGAAAAAGGCTCTTTATGGACTCAAACAAGCTCCTAGAGCTTGGTATGACAGGCTGGATAATTACTTGTAGCAGCAAGGCTTCAAAAAGGGATACGTTGACAAGAATTTATATATCAAAGAGGAAGGTAACAACATTCTCATTGTTGTGGTTTATGTTGATGATCTGATTTTTGGTAGTGACAATGTTAAAATGTCCAAGACATTTGCTGATTGTATGAAAGATGAATTCGAAATGTCTATGATGGGTGAATTAACTTACTTTCTTAGACTGCAAATTAATCAATCTTCTGAAGGTGTTTTCATTTCCCAAGCTAAGTATGTTAGAGAGTTGCTTAAGAGATTCAAAATGGAAGAGTGCAATCCGGTTAGCACACCTATGGAAACCGGATGTAAACTAAGTAAAGATGATGTATCTCCTTCTGTTGATCAAATATTTTATAGATCTATGGTAGGAAGTTTTCAGTTTGTTACAGCCACTAGACCAGATATTATGCAGGCTGTTGGCTATGTTTCTAGATTTCAAGCATCTCCAAAGCAAACACATGTTCAAGCTGTTAAGAAAACTTTTACGTATCTGAAAGGCACTGTTGATTTTGGTCTTTGGTTTCCAAAGAGTTCTGATTTCTCTCTTACAGCCTATACAAATGCAGATTGGGGTGGTTTTGTGGATGATAAGAAAAGCATCAATAGGTGTGCTTTCTTTTTAGGTGTTGTTTGGTATCTTGGCTAAGCAAGAAACAATCTTGCACATCACTTTCTACTGCTGAAGCTGATTACATTGCAGAAGTCTCATGTTGCACTCAGGTAATTTGGATGAAGAATACTTTATATGATTATAAGCTTGAGTTCACTGATCCTATTTGTATTTTTTGTGACAACACAAGCGCCATTGATATCTCAAGAAATCTAGTAATGCATTCCCGCACCAAGCACATTCCAATTAAATATCATTATCTGAAGGAGTAAGTTGCTAACAATACTGTCAAGCTGAACTATGTTTGTTCAAAGGAACAAGTTGCTGATGTTTTTAGCAAACCTTTATCCCGAGATCGCTTTGAGTATCTTCGAAGCAAGCTTGGTGTTCTACTACCTCACTAAACAGCATGTTCTTCAGCGGGTGTGCCTCATTGTTATATCTTTTGAGCTACAATTGTATTTCATTTCATGGTCATTGATGACAAGGGGGGAGTAGATCTTCAGGGGGAGTTGTTTCAGATTGGTTCAGCCATTCAGGGGGAGTTGTTTCAGCTTTGCGAATTGTTCTTCTCTATTCTTGTTGAATTTGCCATCAATGACAAAAAGAGGGAGATTGTTTTGTTTTTGTCCATTGATGACGCTTGTGTCATGTCTTGGTCTAAGACTCACCGATTTGTATGGCTCTTGCACATGTGTCGCAGCTGGCAGGTTGGGCGTGTGTTGTAGGTGTTGTTCTTACTGGTGATTCTTTCTCTTCCAGCTGTCCTGCCTCACCTAAGACAAAATCTTCCTTTGGAGTGTATTAAAAGAATCAACTCCTCTTCATTTGTAACGGTTGCGCCAGTATAAGGACAGTCCAATAATGTTCGAATGCAATCATATGATTAATCTGCCACATGTTTTTTCCTTGTGTTGAGTATGCTGCTTGCAGAGTCTTTCTGTGTAGAAGGAGCGCGAGCTGTCAAAAGGCACCTGCAACATTTTGATTTGCATGTGCTTCTTGGATTTAGTATAACTGTTGTTTAAAGATGAGTGAGATGCCGCTTTGTTAAAGGACGCCAAACAATCTGGAACTGATGTCAATACGGGTGTCAACATTTGTCATTCGGTGTGTGCAGAAATTTCTACAAATTTCTCTGTCAAGATTCTTTAATTTCAGCGCAACGACTCATCCAGAACAGTTGGCAAGACTTGTGGCAAAAATTTGACCTTCCCCAGACCCAATGGAGAACCTATGCTGTTGTGAGAGAGGCCTGTAACAAGTTGAACATCTCAAGTTCTTGTGATATCAATGAGCACAAAATACCCTTCCTCAAATGGTTTGATGGCACTGTTTTCGCCTGCACTAAAGCCAAAACCTTCTACAGATTACTCACTAACAGCCATGAAGTTTTTGATCACCTCAACTCCCATTGGAATCTCAGCTTGGAACCTTCTGAATGGACTAAGCACCTCATGACCTTATGGCATAGACATGTGGAACCCAAGATTATTTGGTTCATTTGGCGCCTCTTTCTGCATAAATTACATATTAAGAAGCCTAATGGAGATGTTAACATTTGCTCAGTGTGTAGAGGTTTTGAAACTGTGAATCATATTTTATTTGATTGCTTATTTGCCAAAGAGGTTTGGGGTTTGTTTGGTTTCCATTTGCATTTTAGCTTCAATCTGTTACATATCATATCTGGTAATTCTTGGGCCTTTAAAACTATTGCAATATTTTTTGGTCTTCACTATCTGCTGTTATTTTATGGTTCATTTGGAAATTAAGAAACAGTTGACTACACCCTGAACAATATGAAGAAACAGTTGCAAGATCTGTTGGGGAAAGCTGGACTTGAAAAAGGCAAAGCAGTATAGGCTAATCCAGTGGCGGTCCTGTCTCCAGCGGCCATTCCACCACAGCAAAGGGCTGCAGTTCAGAATGTCAGTCCTGAAGTGGACTGAAGGTCCTCTTGGTTGGGTTGCATGCATGTAGCTTGAAATATTGTAGCTGATCTTTTTGAAAGATATGTTGTTATGCATGGTTGTATTTGAAACATATGTTATTATATTGATGTAATATTCTCGTAGACTGATCTCCTTAGCAGGAGCTTACTGTCACTTCTTTATTTTGGTGAACTCATTTACCAAAACATGTAAATGCTGTTACAATTATTATACTCAATAGAAAAAAAAAATTAGGTGGGAGGGAATTGTCACTGTAAAATCAGTACATTACAGTTTGATTTTTTTCTATATTTCTGCTTCTTTTTGTTTAAGTTATTTTATTAACCACCTCCTGCCATCTCCAAAATTTGTGAAATGTTTTGACATTCCTGAAACTGCAAATTGTATTCAAATGTCCCCCAGTCCCAGAGATTTGGAGAAACATTGCCAAAATATTTGATTGGCTGGTAATTGGGGCCATTAGTAACCATTAGTGGTATATTCATGTTGTAACCTTTATTTATTTGAGCTAGTAACTTTAGTAATATATATTGTACGAAACTCAACCCAATGCCTAGATCTGTATTCTACATATACTTTCCCTTTTGACCCTAAGTTGATAAGGAAATCATTAGGACCCATCCATTGTGCAGGGTTCATTCCATGGGATAACGAAAGCCTTTGTTCGGACCTCTGCTTGTCTTTTAATCCATCTTCCTAGGCTAGTGCTTGTATCCTGATGGTATTTCACAGGCCAAGAAAGACCACATTTTATGGATGAAAAGATAATATCCAATTTTAGGAAAGTGTTTCCTTCTGAAACAAATAACTTTAAAAGTAAGAAGACATGGTCTTACCATTTCAATGATAACTCCTCTATTAAATCTTGTTTACAGAAAGTTGAATAAGAAAGACTACCAGAAGACTCCCATGGGATACATTTTTTTTCTTTTACTGAAACTAATAAAATAGAATTAAGGTTATTTGAAATTGAAAGCAATGCAAACAGACCACACTCAGGTAAAGAACACACATTTTAAAGCATTTATCTGGTACATGTTTCTCAACATGTCATTTTCCAAAGTAACACTGATAGAAATATAAAGTTGAGAAGTTACATTGGTCTACAAGCATTTAGTCACAAACAAAGCTGATCAAACGTCTTTTAGCCATTTTATCATCAGAATAAAAAAGAAAACATATAAACGTAAGTTCACATCATAGAAATAGTGGAATAGGCTTCAATGTCACTTACAGATGTATAAAACATTGCATTGTGATCTATTCTGCTAAAACCACCAAATTCTTTTTCATCCGAATCTAATGCCACCTGAAGTAACAAATATTCAATAGTTATCCCACAAACCTATTTATTTATTTCATTAAAATAGTAGCTAAATAAAACTGAGGTTTCATTACAAGTAATAGGGCTAACGAGGGATATATGCCATTATTATTTTAGTGTCTCCTTAAACAAATAGATAGGCAGACTGTGAATCTTGTAGAAACTACAGAAGATTTCCAAAATCAGAAAATGGTAAAAGATGTTCTTAATTCTGCACTTTAAAGGGAGATAGGCATGGCATTCACAAACAGGATCAACAATTAAAGATTAGATTTAGAAAGTGTAGAGTTATTCAAAATATTAAACATTTTCTGTTTTAAATTTTGTAAATATTGGGCAATAAGCTCAAACAAATTGTAAAGAAACACTGTCCAGGACAAAAGAGAGGGTTAAATTCAAATTTAAAAGCATTTAAGCAATTAAAATTTCAGAGTTTCATTACTCAAAGACAGCACTTTTTTTTTCAAACAGACAAGGTTTCCTCAACATACAAGAAAGGCACTTAAAACAGTCAATGTCTGAAACTTGAGAGAATCAATTCTTTCAAATATATGTATAGACACTTTCACAACCATTTTAAGTAGTCCTCATGGGTTCACCACTTAGTGTGGTGGTGTTTTTGTTGTGCCCAACAAGGTTCAAACCCCCACTGGGCCATTGTGATTGTGGGGCTGTGCCTTCGATAATCCAATGTGCTTGTGGGTTTGAGCCCCAGCTTTGTTAAATGGGGATGGCATTCCCCATTTGCAGCCTCACCAATTCATGGCTCCAAGTCAAAAGCATTTCACATGCAGACGAAGGGAATGTCGTGCCGGCATCACCGGTCATCGTAAAAAGTTGATGTGGCACTTATTGAGAAAAAAAAATCAAGCAGTCCTCATAAGTGGGATTCCAATAGATTTTAGATACACAAGGGCTTACCTAATGCAACTCCATATTTAATAACTGCCAAGGTATCTGTAATTCCTGGATAACTAGTACATTCCCATTTACAAATAAGATTAACAAAGAATATTTTGGCAACATGAAAAGCAGGTATTAATCTTAGACATGGTTATGATCTCTATAACAGATATGGTTCTTTTCCAAAGCTAAGCGAATTTCACATGCATATATAGGAAATGTGTTCCATATATCATTCATTATTGCAAGCAAAGTTGAAAAACTCAAAATCAGCAATAATTTGGCCATTCAAAAAACTTTTCAAAACTTAGACTTGGCAAAAGGCTATAATTTGGAAAAAAACTCCAATTTTTTTAGCATTAGTAAAACACATATTTGTAAAATAATTTTAAATAGCATGCATAAAAATGAATTTACAAATGTTATAAGTAGTTTTCCTTAATTTCTAGATAAATAAAGTCTTCAATCACAACATAGTGTCATATTATCATAATATGTAAATATTTTACAAATTTCAGGTAAAGAACATGAGGCCAAAAAAATTTTGTATTTTGTAGTTTTGACTAGGATGGGACTTTGGGGATGGAAGCCACAATGGGATTTAGGGACAACACTCCTCACAGGGGTTTGGGTGCCATGCCCCTTGTGAGGTCCAAGTGTAGTACCCCTGGCATGTTGCTTGTGATATATACAAGATTGAGGGGTGGCACCTCCATTGCCAATCCCAAATAAAGGCCTTTAAAAGTGCACAATACTTTGTATTGTGTGCCCAAATGCTTGAAAAAAATTCAGATTATGATAAAAATGAGATTTACTCGGCAAATGTAATATATCTGTAATGTCCCCAATTTTTAAGGTGACACTAATAAAATAGATTTTTATTAAGTTGTCAAAACTAAATGAAATATTTAATTGATTACATAATATTAATTAATTTAATAAAATAAAATATTATGGGGTTGTTAGGGTTTAGTCAGATACGGGCAACAAAAAATATTAAGATAATACAGAAATAGAGAAGACAGAAAAACAAATAACACAAAGATTTAACGTGGTTCACCCCCAATATGGGCTACATCCACCAAAAAGAATCGTCCACTTATTTTATTATCCAGCGAAGAGCAAATTACAATCTGATACATTTCACATTACACTGCCTCTTATATATAGGCCCTTTGTTTGCCCACTAGTGTGAATGTGGACCTCCACCTATGCCTGTCATAAGTTTCCAACATTAGGCGTAAAGCCCACTCGAAGTCTCGGATAGAAAATAATGGCATCTAAATCACCCACTACAACTATGCTCGTATCAAATTTTCCTTGATAGGATAGTTGTTCGTTGTCTCCTGCCACCATGTCCGGCACTTAATGCCATCCAGACCCTCAAATGTCATGTTTTGCACTATGGCTTCATCCTTTTGGGTCTGCACCTTCGGTTTTACTTTCTTCTTGCTTGTATCCATTTTCCCTGCAACTCGCACTCCAGATGGCAACATTCTTGTCTTTATTCATGCCAGAACTACTGCTTGATGGTGACACCTGTAACTGTTTTCTCCAATTGTTCTTTGTTCTTGTATCCATCAATAACTGACTTCTCTCTTGTTTTGCAAATATGATATCCAAAAACATTCAGTTAGGGTACGCCCACATGCAGTATCTCTCTTGCATATAACACTTCACGCCTTCAATGCGTAGGGTTTGTGTTACCACACTTTTATTTCCTCCCTGGTGCTGTATGGCTTCCTTGTGGCACTTCTATTTCCTTCTTGGCTACGTACCACCATAGGCACTCTTTATTTCTTTATAGGCACTATTGTTTTCAGTTGAGGCCGTACAACCCTATTTTATTTAAGAACATGGCTTTCGTTTTTGTCGTACGGTGACACAGTCACCCATACAAGGTCCATACGATGAGCGAGTTCTTTGTTTTTTTAATAGTAATACAATTTACCTCTAGCTAGGCCCACCTGGGTGAATATGGTCATTTCTTCATCATTGTTCATGATACAACTTCAATTTCGACCCATTCACAGCATCCGGGACCTTACGACCATCTAGCGTCCACAATTTGATTGCGTCATTCTCCGCCACTTCACGACCTTTATAAGGGCCCAACCATCTTATTTTAAACTTTCCTGGCTTTATCTCATTTCTCCCATTGTACTTCAACACCAGTTCTCTAGGGTTGAACTGTATATGTCTGAGGTGCTTATCATGCCACAACTTCCTTCATTGCTAGATTGCCTCCGTCACTCACTGCGCCATCATCTGTTGTTTGTCCAACTTGTTGAGGGCATACAGTCGCTCCCTCAAACTCTCCACATTGCCAAGTCTATTTTCAATGGCTTTCCAAAGGCTTGGTACCATAAATTATGTCGATATGATAGCATCCATGATGTACATCAACTGGAACGGTGTCTGACCATTAGTTACCTTGTAGGTCGTGCGATAGGCCCATAGCACCCGAAGGCAACTTCTCCCAATCTTCATGTTCAATCCCACACGACTTATAAGTTAGCAACTTGATCACAACTTGATAGTTTGAAGTCCCTAACGACTTATAAGTTTGAACTCCGTTGTTAGCAACTTGATCACATGATTGACAAAGTGTCATCCTTGATCGCTTGTCAGCCGGATGGGGATGTCGTATCGTGTTACGATTTTCTCATAAATAAACTTCCTTCATTGCTAGATTGCCTTCATCACTCACTGCGCCATCATCCGTTGTTTGTCCAACTTGTTGAGGGCATACAGTCGCTCCCTCAAACTCTCCACGTTGCCAAGTCTATTTTCAATGGCTTTCCAAAGGCTTGGTACCATAAATTATGTCGATACAATAGCCTCCATGATGTACATCAACTGGAACAGTGTCTGACCATTAGTTACCTTGTAGGTCCTGCGGTAGGCCCATAGCACCCGAAGGCAACTTCTCCCAATCTTCATGTTCAATCCCACACGACTTATAAGTTAGCAACTTGATCACAACTTGATAGTTTGAAGTCCCTAACAACTTATAAGTTTGAACTCCGTTGTTAGCAACTTGATCACATGATTGACAAAGTGTCATCCTGGATCACTTCTCAGCTGGATGGGGATGTCGTATCGTGTTACGATTTTCTCATAAATAAACTTGGTCATATTCAGTGTTGAGTTATCAGTTAGAGCCTGTGCTTCTACCCACTTAGATATTTTGTGGCCACAACAATATATCGGCACCTCAGAGCATGGCTAGCCTTCAGCAGTCCAATAAAGTCAAGCCCCCATCGTTCGAACAACTCCTCAACGTGCAAGGGGTTGAGCGACATGAAATCCCTCTTTAGTGGCTTCCCAACCCTTTGACATGTATCACACCCTACGACCCATTCCCTGGTGTCATTATACAAGGTAGGCCACCATAAGCCTACAAGCAACACTTTGCGTGTTGTTGTGTCTGGTCCCATATATCCTCCAGCCGAACCTTCATGTGCTTCTCTTAGCACACTTGGAACTTCCTATCCATGACGCATCTCCTTAGTACCTAGTCCGCACCCATTTTATACAATAAGCCATTGATCAACTGAAATGTCTTGCTTCTCAGGACGAGCTTCCTTCGTTCCCCTGGCGGCATGTCCCTCGGGAACTGCGACGTCAAGAGATACTCTCCAATGCTAGTATACCACACTGGCAATACTGCAATGTGGAACAAGTGGGCATCTAGAAAATCATCATTTACTCCTGTTGGCGGCTCCCTGGATTTTATTTGCGATAGTTGGTCTGCAATCACGTGACTCCTTGGCTATACGATGATCGTGAAGGTGAACTTCTGCAACAGAAGAAGGCACCTACTAACCCGTCCTTGAATGATAGGCTTGTTCACCAGGTACATGAGGGCCTGGTGGTCCACATAAAATGTGAACGGAGTCGCCAATAAGTGATGCCTACACTTTTGTACGGCATAAACCATCCCGAGAGCCTCCCTCTCAATTGTGCTGTAATTCTTCTCCGCCTTGGACAACAATCTATTGGCAAAGTAGTTCAGATGTTCTAGCCCATGGTCGCCCACCTGACCTAACGTAGCACCTATTGTGAAGTTCGAAGTATCTACATGAACGTGGAACTCCTTATCCCAATTAGGGTATGTCAGGATCGGCGCACCCACCAGCCTTGTTTTCAACTCCTCAAATGCTCCACCTTGTGTTGATTCCCAAGTATATGGCTCGCCCTTCTGTGTTGGTTTGTCTAAAGGGTACGAAACTTGCGCAAAGTTCTTGATGAACCTCCTTTAGTACCCGATGTGGCCAAGGAAGGACTTTACTCCAGCGACGTCTATGGGAGGCTCCATTTCCACAATCACCATTACCTTGTCAGGGTTTGTCTTATATCCAGCCTTGCCGACAATGTGTCCAAATAGCTTCCCCTGTGGCACCATGAACCTACACTTGTTCGGGTTCAATGCCAATCTGGCCCTTCGACACCTCTCCATGCACTCTCGTAGGGATACCAAGTGCGTGCCATGTCCACTGTAAATGGACCAATCGTCGAGGAATGCTTTGAAGTTCCCTACCGACATCTTATCAAAGATGTGCAAAATTATCCTCTAGAAGATTGTTGGCGCATTACAAAGTCCGAAGGGCATCCGATTGTATACGTAAACACCGTCCTCCACAACTAATCTGGTCTTTATTTACCTCCTACGGTAAACGGGTTTTACGCATGCTATAGAACTATGACCGTATTAACAAAGAAAGTAAATGCTATTTTTCATTATTGTTCTTCACGTACATCAATGGACATTACATATCAAATCCTCCTACTGTCTCTCCTCTAAGGAGAGAGTATACATATACCATCTGAAGGGGTATGACTCAATCGTCGCGTCACAATGGCTTACTCTTCGGTCCCTAACAACTTACTAACAACTGACTTAACCATTCCGAACAAGTACAATTATGCCGACAACATCATCCCCCCCAAAACAAAGTCACCTCCTAGGACTGACAACAAAATGGAGACAATGCTTGACTAGTATATACATCACATGAGAGAAATAAAACTAAGTAGGGGGCTAAGGAAGCGTCCCTGAAGGTGGTCATTGCGATGCCGCGAAAAAAGCTAGGCACACTTGCAACTCATAAACCTACTAAGTCTGGGCCTTCAGGTCTCGCTCTGCCTCCATCTGTTTCTCCAGTGTCGTCTTCACCATTAGAGCAACCTCCATAAGTTCCGTCTCCTTGGTCTCCGATTCCCTGGTCACCTGTGCCAACTGGGCCTGCAATAGACTCCGCTCCCCATCCATCTGTTGCTGACACAAGGCCTCCTTCCTAGTGGCCTCCAACTAGATTACCAACTCTACTCTATCCATGGCCCAAGCCGTCTGCTGGCTGGCAACCTCGTACCTCTGGTGAGCCAAATCCTCCTCCACAACCGCTAATCGGGTAGCCATCGCCTCCCGAGCTCCCTGTGCTACTACCCGATTCACCTCTCATCTCTGCATAGTATAGTATGTGTCTCTATAGACCTACTCTTTCTCTCAGCGGAGGGCCTCCACTCGGCTCTAAACTACTAGCTCGCCAATAGCCCAGTGCTGCAACATCTCTGGAGTCTCCATGGTTGGCCATCCATGGGCCTTGAAACAAGTAGCAAAGGCTGCAGGGCAGCCCACTCGCATGAACCCCAACACCTGCTCCAACTCTTGGACAACCCATTCCAAAGCCCTGGCCTGTGCAGAGATTACCACCCGACGACCTCGGGCTACCACATCTGCAAGGTATGTCTCAACATCCTCACCAAGTGAGTCTCTCGACGACCCTAAAGATGTCTGAAACTGTCCCTATATACCTAATACTGAAGGTTGGATGGTGTCCACGACGGCCTAAGATAACTCCAAAGTTGGCAATCTCTCATCACTCTTTGTGTCAGCTACTGCAGGTACGACGACTATTGTGTGCTCTCATCCCAGGGGTGACTCTGTGTCACCAAATCCATGACCTCCGGAGGAGGTGCAACCCTTGCAGGTGAAAGTTTGGCTGCTCCAACAGGTACAACTAGTGTCAGCTTAAACCGTTGGCTGAGCCAGACACTCATACTCCCAAATGAAGGGGTCTAGATGGGCACAACTTCAGCCACAGGCTCCTCTCTAGCAGGATCTGCTAGGAGTGCAACATCTACCATGACTACCGCATCTGACCCCACCACATCTAGTCGAACCTGAGGCTCTCCCCCCTCTATAGGTTCCTCACTGCCATGCACCTCGGGTATCTCCATCACCTCCTCTGTCATGTATCTATATGGCGACCAATCCATCCCGAACTCTGCCACCGTTTCAGCAACCATCCCCTCCGGAACCACTACTCGAGGTCTCTCTGCCACAACTGATAGTGATGGTACCGGTATCACTAGAGTCATATCTATCTGAGCCCTAGTCTACCCAAAAGTAGGGATAGATGTGGTACTAATTGTCAAATTTGTTGCTACAGGTAGGAGGGGTCAAGCAAATAGGACTTGGGAAGGCGCCGGTGTCGAGGTGACTATCTCCATAGGGCCATCCGCCATTTGATTACTATCTCCCTCGTCAGGGTCACTAGAACTCTCTAAGGTTTGCTAACGGCCACTATCTGTTTCATCCGAATCTTATCTGAAGACAACCTATCGACGCCTTTTCTGTCCTGCAGTGGCCTTCTACCCTGTTAGCATATCCAAGCGCCTCCAACACATGATCAGTGGCTCACCAAGTGCCAAGGGACCGGTTCTCACCTTCAGTCTGTCAACAAAAATCGGTGTATGCATAGCATCTAAGAACAAACCAAAGGCATAGTGCGGCATATCGAATGTCTTATGCTGTGACATCATAGACTCATACATATGCTCTGCTAATAATGTATCCCAGTCAAATACTGTATCATTCATCAAACAATTCATCAACACTCTCTACGGAAGGGCTATCTAAAGCATGACTAGACCCCGTAAGTCTTCTTTTCACAATATCCATAATGCAACGCCATGGTCCTTCCCGAATGAAGGACTTCTTCATTCCCCTACCCTTTGATGCCCTCGCTACAAAATCCAACTCTGCAACTGTCAAATCTTTGCATACCAGCTTAATCCAAAACTTTTTCGCCCCCTGCATCATCTTTTGTGCCTTAAAATCAATCTTCTTCCCATGGTGTCCTGGAATGCCAAACACACGGGTGAACTCACTCACTGTGAATACAACCTGCAAATCACGTTCGAGGTAAGGAACTATGCTGGTTTTTGAATGTCTATCAAAGGTCTCAATCAGCGCTCGCAGAGCACCTTCGTAATCCTTGATAAAAAACACCAACATCTGTATCGCCCAGTGCACCTGCGCAGTCCTCAAGCTATTCTCTAACAACTCACTTTTGGGTGCATCTTGCCACCACTTCCGAAATTCTAACCCATTCAAACCCTCAAATGCTATTGTTTGTGGTGTGACTAAATCTTTGGATGAAACAACAAGCGTCATTTGCACTTTAGGCCGTATCTTTTGCTTGTCATTGGTAGTAGTATCCATTCCTCCTACAACTCTGATTCCGGATGGTAGTATCCGAGCATTCCTATCCATACAGCCGATTCATATTTGCCTGCATATGCAACTTCGCCTTCCAACTCTGCTTGCGAGCCAAATCCATTAATAACCGTTTCTAATTTGTTGGTATGTGTAAAGGAGAAAAAACAGTTAGGTCTCGTTTCCAATTCTCACCATACGATGTTGGTGTCCACTAAAGCCATGATGTCTTTCTTCCTTCATCCACTCTTTGTCACATCTATCTCCTTCCGTTGTTGTGAAATTCTTTTTTGTTTTCCTCTTTCCCGAGTCTGCGGCTTTATTTTTCTATTTTCTTTTTTATTTGCTTTTGCCTCCACGACTGGCTTTATGAAGAACAGTGGACCTTTCACCACACGGTGGTTCCACCGTATGGTGGCTTCACCATTCAGTGACCACTGACAGTTTCCCCTTTTTTTTTTCAAATTTAATTTCTTAATGTATTATTTGAGTCTAAATGACCCTGTCTACCATAGTTATCTTTCCGTTTGTCGCGCCTTTTGTGGTAGATCTTCAATTTCGAGCCATTGAATGGGTCAACCACCTCCTTCCCATCAAAAGTCCAGAACTTGATCGCTCCGTTATCCCCAACCTCTCGCACCTTATAGGGTCCAAGCCACTTTACTTCAAATTTGCCCAGCTTCATTTCATTGCGTCTATTATATTTCAAAACTAATTGCCCAGGTGCAAATCTTGTTCTCTTAAGGTGCTTGTCATGCCACACCTTTCGTCACCGTTGTGCTATTTTGGTTGCCCACTGTAGTGTGAGATGCCGTTCATCCAATTTGTTGAGATTATACAGTCTCTCCCTTAGACTCTCCATATCTCCCAACTTGTTCTCAATCCTCCTCTATTCTGCATGACTTGTGTATTACGGACACCAATATCTTGTTGGTGGCTTTAGCCTAGCCATTAGCTCTCAAGTAGTAAGGGCTTGGAAAAGAATGAAAAATCTTGAATTCTGTAGTGAGTAGCTTTATCACATGGTTGACGAAATGTTCCCCTTGATCACTCGTAATCTGGATGGGTATGTTGTATCGTGTGATTATTTGTTCATATATAAATCTCGTCGTACTCAAGGCTGAGTTATCCGGAAGGGCTTGTGCCTCAACCCACTTCGTAAGGTATTTCGTCGCTACGAGGATGTACCTACACTGTCGTGCTCTGCTTGCCTTGAGCGGCCCCACAAAATCCAGTCCCCATCTTTCAAACAACTCTTGTGCATTGGAGGGGTTCAGAGGCATGAAGTCTCTCTTGAGGGGCTTCCCTACTCTTTGGCATGTATCACAACTCACCAACCATTCCCTCATGTCATTGTAAACTGTTGGCCACCATAATCCTGCCAATAATACTTTTCATGTCATTGTATCTGGTCCCATGTGTCCTCTCACAGGACCATGTGCTTCCCTCAGTACATTCAGGACTTCCTCTTCCATAACACATCGGCAAAGGACTTGGTCAAGCCCCATCTTGTATAACAATCCATTAATCAGTTGGAGCGTTCTGTTCCTCAACACCAACTTTCTTCTCTCACTCGGTTGCATCTCCCGAGGGAACTGCCCTATTGAGAGGTATTACCCAATACTTGTATACCAGGACAGTAGCACTGCAATTCTAAATAGGTGTACCAGGTACATCAGAGCCTAGTGATCCACAGAAAATAAATGGAGTCGCCAGTAAATAATGTCGGAACTTCTGCACAGCATAGACAATCCCGAGGGCTTCCCTCTTTGTCATGCTATAATTCTTCTCCGCCTTCGATAGGAGTCTGCTCGCAAAGTAAATAGGGTGATCCAACCCATTATCTCTTGTTTGTGTTAGGGTTGCCCTGATGGTAAAATTTGATGCATCGACATGAACATGAAATTTTTTATCCCAGTTGACGTATGCCAAGATGGGTGTTGCTGCTAGCCTTGTCTTAAGTTCTTCGAATGCCTTTCCTTGCTCCATTTCCCACGTGTATGGCTCCCCCTTTGGGTCATCTTATCCAGTGGGCAAGACACGTGGGCAAAATTCTCAATGAATCATCGGTAGTACCCTATGTGCCCTAGAAATGATTTCACTCCAGTCACATCTGTAGGAGGTTCCAACTCAAGAATCACTCGTACTTTATCAGGATCCATCTTCAGACCCTCTTTGCATACAATATGTCCCAGTACTTTTTCCTGGGGTACCCTGAACCTTCATTTTTTAGGATTAAGTGCAAGTCTCGCCCGTCTGCACCTCTCCATGCATTCCCCAAGGACAACTAGGTGGGTATCCTGAGCACTATAGATAGACCAATCGTCCAAGAAGGCCTTGAAATTCCCCATTGACATTTTATCAAAGACATGCAGGATGATCCTCTGAAATGTTGTCGGAGCATTACGGATTCTGAACGACATTCAATTGTAAGCATACACTCCCTCTTCTACTACGAAGGTCGTCTTGAGTTTATCCTCTTCGGTGATGCATATCTGGTTGTATCTAGAGAGTCCATCCATAAATGAATAAATTTTATGCCCTGTGACTTCCTCCAAAATGCTATCTATGAATGGTATTGGAAATGGATCCTTAATGGTGACAACATTCTGGCCCCTGAAGTCCACGCATATCCTGATTTGATTTGCTTCCTTTTTCAATGAGATAACAATTGGGGATACCCACTCTCTTTTCTATACCTTAAAGATAATTCCTACGTCAAGCATCTATTGCATTTCGTCATTCACCTTCATTGCGTAGTTCTTGTTCATCTGGTACGGTCTTTTCCGTACGGATACGGCTCCAAGTACCAACGGGATGCAGTGTACGCACAACTCCGGTGGCACACCCTTAAGGTCTCGGTAGCTCCATGCAAATACATCCTTGTATTCTACAAAGATTTTAAATGTTGCGGCCTTTAGCATGGGATCCCAATCATCCCCTACTAGTATATTGCGTGGATATTCTTCATCTCCGAGGTTGGTAATCTATAACGACGGTTCTTCATACTTGATCCGTTTTTTTGCATCAAATTGGAGGGCTGGACTGTCGTTTACGTGGGCCCTCCCTTCTTCTCCGACACTTGTTCTATTTCGTCTACCCCCAGCATGTAACTATGAAAGAGTTCGTAGTCCTCGATTTGCCAAATGGAAGAGTCCATTCATCGAGCTTGTGTCATCCTCCGAACATTCTTCCACTTCTAGAACATCTTCACCATTAGGCTCCATTTGATTCCTTCCTTCATCAGTTTGGTCATATTCTCCGTCCGACTCCGATTCCAAAGATGTAATCTCCTCACTCACCATCTGAGTACGAAGATCGATGGCAAACTTCCGTCCACCACTTTTCATGGAGTGTTTTTCTTCCAATTATGATTGACCTTCATTGTTACTAACCATCCTCTTCTCAGAGTGGCATCATACCCTTCCTTCTTAAGCAGAATCATGACGAAGTCAAACACGAATGGTTGTGTTCCTATGGTAACTTGTTGGTCCATTAGTGTTCCGAGGGGTTTCATTCCCTGTTGGTCGGCACCCAATAAATTGAAGGTCAGGGACCACAGGGTAGGCTTCCCAAGTTTCTTCCATGTCTCCTCGGGGAGGACATTTACCCCGATCCCGCCGTCCACGATGGTGTCTGTTATGATCGTTCCAACAATACCCATTTCCACTACTGCCGGGTATCGACCATTTTTTACTACCAGTAACATAAGATCCATTCCCAACTCACCAAGGACACGCATTGGGTGTATGGTGTTGGCTTATGCGGTGGTGCCCAGTCGTGTGGAGATAAGATAAGATAAATTATTAATGTCCCACAAGAGACCACCAAAAGGTTCTAAGGGACTGGAAGCGTACAAAAGGCAACCGCCAACAGCAAGAACACCAAACGGTGTCCAGGGAAAGAACCAAACAACAAAGGAAGTAGGAAGCAAAAGAGCCGAGAAAAGCAACAAACTGCCCTAACCGGGTGAGAAGAAGTCGAACACCGAAGGGTTCGGTCCGGGGCGAGAAAGAACCCCGGATCGCCGCCGAGTAGCTCTAGGGGTGGAGTGTTGTTGTCGCCGACTGGAGAACGAGTGCAACTGTCGAGTGTGACCGTTATAGGGTCTCACAGTCTTGATGTGACCAGAAGGAGGACCAACAGGACGCTTCGTACCCCGAGCCAGGGACACGGGAGTGATAAGTTAGTCATGGCACTGACTCGACAGGAACTAAAGCTGGAGGGTGGAATTACGAAGCCGCGTGGTCTCCTGAAGATATAGAGCGAGGCATCGCTAATCGGTGTATCTGAAGGAGGAAAGGGACCTGCACTCTCTTAACAAGCAATAGAACCTCCCTCTGATCTTGTAGTAAATGGGGCAACGGAAGATGAAGTGTCTCGGTCTCGGCCTCCATCAAGCTGCAAAGGCGGCAGGTCCGATCGGCTCTGTCAATATGATGATCCGTCTGGATGCGGAGCCGGTGCGAACCAACTCTGAAGGACCCCAAAGAGATACGGAAAGCGTGACTCCAACAGCGAGCTAAGTAAGGAGGGCGCACAATGACCCCATCCTGAATCACCATATAGTGCTCTACATAAAAGGCCATCCTCAGACGGAGACCCCTAGGAGGGTTGCTCCATGTCGTGGTAATGTATTGTCTGTAAATATAAAGTCTGACATACCCATTCAACTCCTGCTGAGGAGGGAGGAGATGGGCAGGGGCATCGAGAGAGAATAGAAAGGGGGGTAAGCGTTCAATCGAAATCCCAATGGACCCAAGCAAGACAGAAGCCTAGGCATACCAGCAATGGGCTCGACCAGAAGGGTCAGAGCGCACGATTGTCATAGAAGAGCAGTAGGGCAGATAGGGGTATCTCTAACAACCATCAACAGAATCAACAAAGCCTCTGAGGCGGTGAAGGAACCAAATCAAATCGAAGATAACCGCAAGCCTGAAAGGATGTGCCCCAAACTCAACCAGGATAATGCTGAGTAGATCGGTGGCATCTGATGAGGCACTGAAGAAGGATCTGAACTCTCTCAACCGAAGCCCAATCAAACTCCAAGGGAGAGGGACCCCACACCACAGAGCCGTAGAGCACCCTCGGCCTGACTAGGAAATCCAGGAGGGACAGCTTGGACCTGATGTCCTAAAAGTGATGTCTGAAGCACTCTCTCAAGAAGAGCCAGGGTGCCTAACCCCTTTGTTAACACGGGGCTGCATAGCAGGTCTCAAACTAAAGCGAGGTCCAGAGAACTTCACCCCGAGGTAAGTGTAGGAGGATGAGATCTCGATATCCATACCCTGGAAGTAAAAGTGAAGATGAGAGGTCTTCAAGCAATTGAAGACCATCACCCGAGTCTTACCAAGGTTCACCACCACTTGCCTAAGATCACAAAAAGAAGCTAAACCATCAAGGAGTCGTTGCAAACCCTCAGGGGAGGAGGCCAAAAGGACCACATCATCTACAAATAGGAAAATGGAGATAAGGACCTGGTACAGATAACAACCGTCGCTGGGGAGTGAGAAATCCCGGAGGAAAGAATCGAGGTCATCAATGTAAATGCCAAATAGTGTACGGGAGAGAGGGCAGCCCTGCTTCACCCCAATAGTGCTCTGGATCAGGTCAGAGAAGCCCTGTGTGGTCATAAATCTGCCCACCACACTCTCGTAAAGTATCATAATAGCAATCACGAGAGTCTTTGAAATCCCAATGTCTCTGACCCTTTGAAAAAGGGCCACCCAGCGAATGGAGTCAAAAGCTTGCGAAAGTCCACGAAACAGCAGTAGATTTTCGCCGAGCGGTGTTGGGCTCCTCAATGATAGCACGCAAAGTCAAGATGTGGTCCATGGTCTCAAAATCATTGGGAAAACCCGCTTGCCCCTTCGCATGGCAATGCCGCCGATCAAACTCTCTGGATAGAATAGTGTTCAAGACGATGGCATAAAGTTTGGCAAAGGTATGGCCAACCATGATGGTTTTGTAGTTCTTGGGATTCGAAACTGCATCAGTCTTATGGATCGGGTAAATGATGTGTCGAGACCATGAATCAGGAAAACCAATGCAAACCACTCTGTTAAAGAGCACAGAGAGAAAGGAACCCAGAACGCTAATACCCAGTTTGAAGAGTTCCACTTGGAACCCTTCTTCATCCACAGTCATACTAAAGCTAATAAGTTTGACCGCCTCACATATGCTGGAGAAAGTGAAGAGATGGCAAGATGGCAGGGGGTGAGGTGAAGAGGGGGTTGGTCGGGAATGTCGTAAAGAGTGGAGGTGTGGGAGATCAGTGAGCAGAAGTCAAGGGTGGAAGGAGGGTGGGGATGGCGAGGGAACAGAGTGTGCCAGAAGAGCTTGGGGGACTGCAATAGGGAATCACAGAGAGACTTGCACTAGAGAGTGATGTAGGTGCGTTGCTTGTGACGATGGAAACGATGGTAGGAGAGTCTTAGCTGAGTGAAAGAAGGGGAGTGAGCTGAGAAAGCAGACCGAACGGAGCGGTGGAAGGATTTGCAGTCATCGTCAAAACATTGGTTTCGAGGACAAGTGTTCTTACGGTTGGGGCTGTGAGAAAAGGGGGTGGGGCAATGGGGAATGCAAAGGAGGGTAGCCTCCCAAAGGGTGCTCGCAAGCGAATCGAGCAGGAAGGAAGCGTCTCCAAACACGATGAAGGAGGTCTGGGGGAGGAGTCGTCTGAGGTGAGAGATAAAGAGATCACGATCGTACTCAGTGAAACAGAAGGAGGTGCGAGTGAGGGTCTAAGTGGGTGTCCGGGAAGGGGGTGTGGATGAGGGAGGGGGCAGGGAGACACTGATGCAGAGGCTAAGAAGGGCGTGATCGGCCAGGGGAAGAAGCGAGACGGTGAAGTGGCAGATGGAGGGGATGAAGGAGGTGAAGGATAGGACGTAGTCAACGACACTCGCACCCCCGCAGTGAGGCCAGAAAGTGAAGGATCCAGAGCTAGGGAAACAGGGGAGCCCATTCAGGATCACCAAGCCTGAAGACTCATAGAGCTGATGAAGGTGGCGATCGTACCTCGTGAGGGTCAGACTCGGAAGTGCAAGTAATATTGGTGCAACGGTCATGAAGGGGGGTCTGAAACTCTCTGGTTCGTGCGTTGAAGTCCCCAAGAATGATGATGTCTACAATGGCCGAGAATCTGATGATGTACTCATGTAGGTCCTCGTAGGGGTCGTCACACTCCGTGCTATGAAAAACATATGATGAGGAGGCCGGCGAAAAGTAACATACTACGATATAGATATCTTTGTGATGTGACGTAGTACAACCAATACGGATCCACATGAATCTAACAGAGCTGTCGGCATGAACCACTTAAGTAGAACTGGAAAACCAGTCTTTGACCAAACACACGACCCCACCGGAACCCCGGACCCCATCAGAAGACCTAACCTCATCTCGAAAGACAAAAAACCACTAATATCCAAGAAACCCGGGCAAAGGACAGACAGGGCTCTCGTGAGTCTCTGTGACAACAAGAATGTCGGCGGAGCCAACAACATCCTGAAAAAGACCCGATAATGACCATAAGGTGCCATTACTATTCCAGGAGTTGAAAAGCAAGGAACGACTGTGGCATTCCCTCTTGACCAACTGCTGCCTGGGTCATCATTTGGCTTTGAAAGCTGGTCTGGGCTCCCAACCAGGGGGAGGAGAGTCGCGAATAATAGCTCTGAGGTTACTGATGACAGCACACTTACCCACACGTCTAGCCTCCGCAACCAATCCCCTAGAGTGTTTCAATTCAGCAACTTGGGATTTCGTAAGGTCCTCATCCAAATAAATCTTTGTGGGAAGAGAGGACAACGTCCTCCTCGCCTTAAGAACCCAGAGCCTATCAACCATGGAGAGAAATCTAAGGAAAAGTGTGTCGTGACTAATCCAAGCCTTGTCAAGAGTGATCAGATAAACTGAGCTGCTCACTGAGGAAGGAATATCCTGCTGGGATAGGGTCAGCAGAGGGGAAGAGTGGAAGGCCATGGACTCGCGAGTTGAGTTCACGGACCCGTCTAACACGCTCGTCCACCAACTTATCCTATACAAGTTTTTCAACGCCGGAAAGGGGTGTGGCGCTAGTGTTCTTGCAAATTGAGGCCCAAGATTTCAGTTGCTGCTCAGTTTCAGTGATTAGGGAGGCGTGTTTGTTATCAAGTTCAACCTATTTATCTTTGATGGCACTAAGCTCTATGAACTATTCGTTGTTGGAGTCAACCTATTTCTTCATGACTGTCGTTTCGGTTGCAAATGTTGTAGAGAATTCACTGATGTGCTGAGAATTAGTGGCCACGAGAAGTTTTAGATTGGAGAGCGCCTCTGAGAGGGACTGCATAGTGTCTCGGAGGGATTGATTCTCAGCCTCGAGCTTAGTCATTCGATCAATCAACCGTTGGTAAGTGACAGGGGTCTAGGATGGAGTTTCCATTTCGTCCAAAGCCTGCAAATTTTGACTGGAAAAGGGGAGCATAACCAACCATAGGAGGAGCCCGTGCACACACAACAGATGCAACCTATGCGCACACACAGTGACTGCATAACGGAGTCCAAGAGACCGCACACGACAGCAGCAAGAAAGTCTGCACACAACAGTTGCAGCCAGTGCGCACGCAACAATCAACTACAACAGGGAGGAAGCCAGGTCCGCGCACAAACAACACACCCACAGCAGGAAGCCCGTGTGCGCACACCACAGTTGCAGATGCAGTTGCAAGAATGAAGGGAGAGGAGCCCTCGCGCGCACACAAATGCGAAAGCAACAGCAACAGTAGGAAGGGAGCAAGCTCAGCCTGCACGCAAGCTGCAGGAAGGGAGCAAGGGGAGCCCTTGCACGCACGCAACAGCTCACGTGCACACAGCCGTCAACAACTGAAGAAGAAACAAACAGCTGCGAGCCACGACAAAGAGATTTGCAAAGAGCAAAGAACAAGCGGATGGGATCGCGAGCTCGAGCACGAACAAGAAAAACACGGACAAGCGAACGCGGCCCGGGACACAGAACGTGCACGAGCAAGCGCGGGCAAGCTTGTGGACATAGGCATGAGCACTCAGTTCGCGCGGGAAGCACGCGAGCAGAGTCTGGGGAGAGAGCATGAGCGCGGGGAGGTCATCGGGTAGAAGATTATCGGGGAGGTCATCGGGGAGAAGGTACTCAATAGTGTTGTCCTCAACTGAGGCATAGTATGAAGGTCTTGGATTTTGACTGGTACCTCCATTTGTAACATTTGTCATAATATGTTATTCTCTGCCTTTGTTTGCTTGGAAGTGCTAGCCTTGTCATGTGTATCCTTCCATAACTTCATCGCTTTCTCGATCTCCTCTCTAGCCTCTCGTACACTGCTTCTCCGTACGGGGATCAGGGTACGTGGCCTATTTAGTTTGGTTCTAAGTGATAGCAAGTACTCTTTTTTCTTCAATGTTGAGAAGTTTCATGCCGGGTTTCAGACAGTTAGCATCCTCATGATCTCCAAGACTGCACCATGGATACAACTTCTATGGTGTGTCGCCATTCTGGCAGTCGTGGGTGAAATGACCCCACTCGTTGCATGCCCGACACTGGATCATCAACCGTCCCTTAAAATCATATTGTATCCGGCTCCTATTGCTATTGTCATTATTTCCTCTCCCTCCATATTAGTTATTTCGAAACCCGTCGGACGATGCATTGTTGTTTGTTTGTTGTGCGGTGTTTGGTGCCCCAGAGGTCGATGGTTGTTCCTGTGTAAAGAGCACTTGTTGACTCCTCGTCTTCATGTTGTATGGGCATTCGTTAATGGAATGACTCAAAACCTAGCAGATGTCGCAGAATGATTTCCTTGGGCACGATCCCTTCATCACTTTGTCCTAAATTCCCCTTCATTACTTTAAATTCTTTCATCATCCGTTCCATATCCTTTTGAAGAGCTTGCACCTTTTTGTTCGACTCGTCGTCATTGTTGCTCTCCCCAAATGATTCATCACTTTCCGATGAAGTCTTGCTCCTCTTCTTGGAAATTTTGTCTTCACTCTCCAAGTTCATGGCCCTGTCGTAGGCGTCTGCGTACGACGTGGACGGTACTATCTTCATCTTTTTCCTAAGGGAATGCTTTAATCACTCAACAAACCATCTCTTTTTCAGTTCATCGATTGGATGAGCCTCCATCTTCCCGAGCAGCTCTTTAAGCCTCCGATTGTATGCTCGTACTATTTCCTTCTTTCCTTGTTTAGCACTATAGATTTCAACAACTATTTCGTTGTTGTCCCGAAGCAATCGTAACTCAGCCTAAAACTCCTTCCTGAGGCTATCCTAGGTGTTCATTTTACTTTTGTCCATGTCGAAGTACCAATCAATGTAAACTCCTCGTAGGGTCACTGGAAACTATTGGACCCATTCATCTTTGTCTATAACTCCCTTCGCCATCCAAATGGTCTTGCAGCTCCGGCAGTGCCTTACGGGATCTTCCTTCCCGTCACCATTAAACTTTGGTAGTTTTTGTTTTTGGGACATGTTTATGTTTACGCTGCCTCTAGTAGTTTAGACTCCCGAGTTACTTGGTTGTGCTCCCGAGTTAGTTGGGGTGGATCCTAATGGGTTGTGTTGACCACCGTGCGGTGTCTCTCCGACACTCCTCACTACCCCGATGTCCTCGACTTCCCTAGTCTCTTCTTCCCCATACCTTTGGGCCTCCCTAGCCATTGTACGAGGGGTAAGAGACAAATCAATAAGATCCAACGGTTGTCGGGTCTCCTCAATTAGATCCTCACTACTCCTTCCCCTACGGTTTTTGTCCTTCCCTGAGGTTAAGGTTTTTATCTGGCGACTTGGCGAATGCTTTGTTCTCTTGTTCTCCAGACCAGACCACGGTTAAGCAAAATGTTTCGCGACTTGGAGAATGCTTTTAGTCGTGTGTTCACTGGATGACTAGGGGTTAAGGGAAGCTTGCCGAGGTTAAGGTAAAGAGATTGCAGGTCCAGGGAAGATCTACGATGGTCATGATGCCACAAAGAAAAAGTGTTAGAAAGATATTCATTGCGCTTTTGTGACAACCGTCCGATCTTCCAGCGGGTCAGGATAGAAGATACGGTGGGTCCAATGCAAGGTGTTGCAGATATGTTTGATTTTTATTGGTTGCAAAGGATGGTGACATGGAGATTGTCAGTGAGGCCGAGGGTTTCAGCGTGTTAAAGGGATGCCAGATGTAACTTAATCTGACAGCTGTCATATGTCCGCAATGAAAAGGTGATCAGACATTTGTGATCATAATGTTGCGACAACCGTAGATTTTGTATTAAGCCATGAGTTACCACTATGGGTACAATCAAAAGGTACTAAAAGCATCGACCATTGGATTCTTTCATCTGACGGTAGCGATATATCCAGTTGTCAAGTGGGGTCGGGATGTTGCAGGTTTCAAGTCACCGTAGATCTACCTTGATCTAACGGTTGTCGTATAAACACAAAGCGAAGATGCATGAAGTTTTACTGATCGCAATGTTGCGACAGTCATTGATTCTCTCTTAGGAGTGGATCAAAGGTCCCAATTTAAAGACCGATGAAGATGAAGCAGTGGATCCAGATGCCAGGTGTCTTCGAGGTGCTCGATTCTGATTGGTTGCCAGGGAAAGATGATGTGGCCGAATATTTTTAAAGGCCAAATTGACTGTTATGTCAATTTATGTGACCCGTTCGATGTGCCAGGAGGAGATTTGATCGATGGTCGTGTTTTAAACCTGGTGGTAACCGTTGTTTTTCAAATTTTAAAATTCTATTTAGGGTTTTGTGGAGGGTTCAAAATAGTGAGCCAAAAAGCCATAAAGCCGAATCAGATTTGGTCGTGTTTCAGCTCAGTTGCAGGTGAAAATTTATGAGTAAGATCATGGTGGCCGTCGCGTGCTGATTTTGTGTCCTGAGGTGCTTCTGCTGAGGAGAAGTTGATATACAAGTCACGCCGCCTCTGATGCAGCCTAAATCAACAGGGGTTTTAATGATAATTTCTCTGTCCTTGTGAGGTACCTGGCTAGAATGTTGCTCAGGTTGATGATTAGTTTGATCTCGATGGCCTTGTGCTAGGTGGCATGTCTTGTCTACAATAATTCAATTGTTTGAAAGTAGTTGGGTGGCTTTAATTTTGTCCTGAATGATCGGATGCTTGTTGCAATCCTTGTGATAAATGGATTTTTCGTGATCATTCAGGGGTATTGGGAGTTAGGTGTTTGAAAGGCATATTTTGTGAACCCTATTCTCAGTCAGGATTGTAAAATTTTGCTTCAGTATTTGTTAATGAAAGATAGAAATTTGCAGTTCTAAGCTGTTATTTGCAAGCTTGTATTCTAAGATAAATTGTATGCATAGGCAAGATTCATCATACTTAATACAAACATCTAGTTCTTTTCTCTCCTCTGTGTCAAGTTTTATGAATTCTGAACTTTCTAGTTCAATACATAATTGTTTATGTGTGTATCTTCATTCCTAAGTTCTGATCTAGGATCAGATTAAATATTGCTCTAGATAGGATATGAGTTCATCCTAATTTGCACAAGGATTCTCTGTAAGTAGTAAGGATTTGTGATAGATGTATTTATGGCTATGAATCCTTGATATTTTCTACTCTTTGCTTCCTCTTTGTTTTGGAGTTCTCGCCCAATGGATAAGGCACTGGCCTAAGTGAGTATATCTCCTATTAGCATATATTGATCAAGGTTGTTACAATCTACCAAGTTGAATTAAAAACCAATCATAATCTTTAATTTTGGTTGAGTTGCTAGCTTGTCCATAGCAATGGAGAGTCAATGAATGTTTGGTTGACATTTAGTACTTTCTTGCTATCATCTGTTGTTTAAATCCAGTCTTGGTGTTATAAGAGTATTGTTTTCACTCGATTAGGTATACCCACCTTGGTTTTGCAGAGCCAAAAGTGCAGAGGGCAGTCTTGTCCCTATAATTGGTCCAATTACCTTAAGCCCCTTATACATTTTGGAACTAACCATTCCTAAAATCTGTCTGAATGTATATTGGCAGCCTAAGAGCATAAGCTGTTTTGAAACACCAACAGGACCGAAATCAACAACTACCACACTAGCCATTCGTTTGTTGTCTCAGGTTTCTAGTTCTTCAACTCAATAAATATTTTAACTTTTAAAGATTTAACTTTAGATTCAACTTTTCTAAATTCTCAATTTCTCACACTAGTAATTCGATTGAAATTTGATAATCTCAGGTATCTAGTTCTTCAGCTTCTGAGAGGAACTGGTCTACTTATAGCTTCATCCACTCTCTTAAGAGGAACAGACTTACCTCTCAAAGAGCAAAGAAGTTAGTGGTTGTACATAGTGCCTTGCGTATCACTGATCGCAGGACACGTGTGTACAAGGAGAGCCCAGCAGCACGATGGGATGTACAGCCAAAGGAGCCATCACAGATTGATGAGGATGAGGATGCTTCAGATGCAGGGCTGGTCAATGTTCCTTTAGCGGCTCTTAACCTTGGGGATAGTTCTGATCATGATGAGTTTGCCGACCCCGGGATGGATGATTAGAGGCCTCTTTGGTATTTTGATTCTATTGTTTGTACTTGTTTTGATATATGCTACTCAATGTAATACAATAATCATCTTTATGATGAGTTAGATACTCATACTTTTGATATTTATTATTTATCTAATAGAACTCTTTCATTTGCTGATTGCAGTATTTAAAATTTATTTTTTAATGTTCAACCTTCAATGTCCAATGCAATGTTCAATGTTCAATGCATTATGCAATGTTCAATGTTCAATGATTTTACTGTTTAACTTTACATCTTTATGTCTTAGACTCTTATATTGTCATACATCTTTTCGTAACTACCATTTTAAGTACCACATGTATAGTATATTGTTATACATCTTTTCAAACTTTGTACCTTTCGCAAAGGATTTGGACTTGACGTTGGACTAGAACTAGCACTAGAAGATGCCTATTTAGAGAGCTTGGTGGACTGAAGCTTGGAGGGCTCATCCTTGACCCATCATTTGATGTCATGGATTTCATGGATCTTATATACACTCAACAATATTTATAATTCTATATATCTATGTTTACTATTTCCTTCAGCTACAATTTACGTTTGTACTTATGTGATGGATATATGTTTATGTATGTGATCAAATTAGCTTCTATTTGATGATGTTATAGTGTCTTTAAGCTTTCTTCAATAATGGGTGCATGAAACAAATTTAAATCGTTAAAAATCTCTAAAATTCAAGGGTTTTTTCATTTTGCCGAGTCACAGCCAAGTCACGAGTCGAGTCATTCTCGCCCAGTCAAAGCCGAGTTAGACACTGGGAACTTTGATTCTAAATACTCAAAAATAAAGATGAAAATATCTCTGAAGACTCCACAAAAAGTATTGATAACAAGATATCTTCTCATTGGAGAGTGATAAATGAATGCATTCATGAAAAGATGTATCCAAAAAAATAGAGTATCATGTAGTTTTCAGGAGATACATCTAGTTGTAGTATATTAAACAAAATCACTGGTAAAACAATCTTCACCTTGTATTTTCCAGGCTTTAGACAGCCAACTCTATAGTCTGTATAGCTTTTATTCCAGTGGAAGTTGAAAACAAACACGAGATCACCTCTTTCAAACACTATAACTTTATCACCCTCATCTTTTCTTGAAACATACTGGTGCTCTGAAATCATAAACTGACAAACAATGCATGTGAGTAGGTTAGCAATATAAAGTCCATGCCATTGACTTCAATGTTATAACATTAAGCATGCTAAAGCAGGCAATATTTCTAGACAAAGGATCAAATTTTTGGAAATGCATTAAATAAATAAAACTAATAATAGTCAGGTTAGACATCAAAAATTCATTTTGAAACAAATGGTCTAGAAACAAATCCACACATCACATTTAAGGATCATTTAGGAATACTGCTCAAAACCAGAGTGGCAAAAAACAGTACTGATTGGAGAAAAACCATTTCCTTTGTTTTCATTATTTTGAGCCCCATGCATAAAATGTTAGTTTCTTTTAGAAAAGATTAGGTCAGCAATAACCCTCTAAATATAATTGGCCCTAAATTGAAAATTTTATAGTAGGATAATTCTAAATACTTTAGAACATTTTCCTGAAAACAATTCTTACCTTTTGATTTGGAATTTTCCATTAAATTTTTTCGTCAAACATTTTTTATAATTTTCACGATTTTTCATCTCATAATTCATTCTTATAAAAAAACTACAAAGCTGCTTTGCTCAAAATAATAATGTTCTCAATTTTATGGCATTGGAAGAAACATATATTTCAAAAAAACTGTGGCTGGATTTCCCAGGAACATTGCCCAAGCCTGGACATGTCTTGGCTGACTTCTGATCCTGATCTCGGTCTGGCCCAGGATTGCAAGCTTGGCTACAATATGTCAAAGAGAGCTGGACCCAGGGGAAAACATAGGAGAAACTGGTGGATTTAACAAAAAGGTGCATTTTTACATATAATTATTTAATAATGTGAATGTTCGCTTTATATTATGAATTTGTCGATTTTTGCAATATACAATATGCTTTTGCTGGTAAGCAACAAGGTGCCTAATAAAAGTTCAAATGCTTCCCAAAATTTCCATATACAATAATATCTCAAGATAAAAATATTACAGTGCCAGGACTCCCCCATAGAAGTTGAATGCAATGTCCTCCATTTATTTCTAAAATAATATCTTTAAAATTCTGGTGTTACAAAATCTACATCAGAGATCATTTTAAAATCCTCTTAAAGGAATGAACAGCCTATGTGAAAATCACCACCAGCCTTTATAAAATTCCGGTGCCTCAATTTTCGAGCCAGCAGATTCCTTATGGGTCTTTCGTGCTCTCTTTTGGGTGTCCTCTCATTTTTTTGGGTCTTCCGTCAATCTACCTCAAAGATCGTGCATTTTCAAATATTCACATTTTTTTGCATCGAACAACATGTCATGGCATCTCTCACCAATCTTCTGTTGGAAGGTAGTCAGTGATTCAACGGAAAGCACTACAACACCTTGAAGCAGAGAATAATGACGATCTCGAGACTTGTCCTACCAGCCCGAGTCTGCCTTTTGCACCTTCTGAGGATTCACTTGCAAACTTTTGTTTTGAAGTTAGATTGACCATTAAGGGAGGGTATTAGAGTTAAATCTCTCTATTTTTGGCTTTCTCTCTTCTGTAGATTTATTTCTATTTCTAATAGTTACTCCTCTTCTATGTTTCCATATTCTCTATCTGTTTAATATGGAAACTCTCTTTCTATTTCTCTTTAGAATGTTTCTATTTCTCTCTCTTTGTTCATTATAGAAACATTCTTGTGTATACTTGTATATATAGATCACTTATGATCTTTGTTTAATAACACATTCATTATTTTACCATAATATAAATCAACGCCCACTTTAGAATATTAATTTGTTAATATCATGTGAATTACAATATATATTATTATATATTTAATAATACTAATGTATATGATTTATATAATATACTATATTATTGATGATATTTTTCATTGTTTCTCAGGCCTTCACATTATTATCTGCAGATTATTGACGAATGCATCCTGCATAGATTAGTTTGAGAGCATCAGTACTTCTATGACATATGTTAGTCGCAGTGTTCAGTGGCAGCGTTCCCAACTATGTGCGTACGAATATAAATTATTGAAAATGAGTCTATCTCTCCCAGTGCTTGAGCTATCTCAGTGGCACATATTCTTGGTCTATGAACTGCTTCCTTAAGGCGTGTTATTTCTTGTGGCTTCTTTACAAGAGGAAAAATTAGCATTTTCTGTTGTTGTCGACATGTGTCCTGACGAACCTGTGTTATTGCAGCTTCAATAAAAATGTTATCCTTCCTGGATAACAACACGTTTCCAGTTTTGTGTTGTCTAATGATTGGAATACAGCTTGAAAGTGTTATGTGGATCTCGGTGGGTCATGAAGGAAGCATCCATTGGGTGGAGCGTTTTTTTTTATTATTCCTTCTTTGTGAAATCGTTGATATTTGCTGTCAGCACAGACTTCCGAACGGCAACTGCTTGCATTACATGTGTTGTCTCTTGCATAGGTTCTCTTATTCATGAAGAATGTTCCCTTCCGTTTCTTCTTGGTACTTGACACGCTCCTTCAAGAAGTTCGTGTTCTGATATTTCACAACTACGTGTCGACATCTTAAGATGCAGGAGGTTATCATGAACTCAGCAGATAAATCAACAGCACAGCTTGCAGAGATTTAATTGTTTTTTGCACTGCAGTATGTGCATTTTGTAAGACCCGGGTGATGGTCTTCAATTGCTTGAAGACCTCTCATCTTCACTTCTACTTCTAGAGCACGGAGATCGAGATTTCATCCTCTTACACTTACCTCGAGGTCAAGTTCTTCGAGCCTCGCTTCAGTTTGAGATCTACTATGCAGCCCCGTGTCAACAAGGGGTTAGGTTCCCTGGCTCTTCTTGAGGGACAGTGTTTCAGACATCACTTTCAGGACATCAAGTCCAAGTTGTCCCTCCTGGATTCCTTAGTCAGGTCGACTGTGCTCTATGGCTTTGTGGTGTGGGGGTCCTCTCTCCTAGAGTCTGATTGGACTTCAGTTGAGAGAGTTCAAATCCTCCTTCTTCGGGGCCTTATCAGATGCCACCGATCTACTCCTCATAGAATTATTCTGGCTGAGTTTGGGACACATCCTTTCAAACTGATTCTGTTGATGGTCGTCGGAGATATCCATATTTGGCCTATTCCTCTTCTATGGCAATCACGTGCTCTGACCCTTCTGGTAGAGCCCGTTGCTGGTACGCCCAAGCTTCTGCCTTGCTGGGGTCCGTTGGGATTTCGATTGATTGCCTACCCTGCTTTCAGTTCTCTCTGGATACTCATGCCCATCTCCTCCCTCCTCAGCAGGAGTTGAATGGGCATGTCAAACTTGACATCTACAGAAAGTATATTATCACAACATGGACCAACCCTCCTAGGGGTCTCCGTCCGAGGATGGCCTTCTATGCAAAGCACTCTATGGTGATTCAGGATGGGGTCATTGTGTGCCCTCCATACTTAGCTCGCCATTGGAGTCACACTCTCTATATCTCTTTGGGATCCTTCAGAGTTGGTTCCCATCGGCTCCACATCTAGACTGATCATCACATTGACAAAGCCGACCGGACATGCTGCCTTTGCACCTTGATGGAGGCCGAGACCAAGACACACTTCATCTTCCGTTGCCCCATTTACTACGAGGTTAGAGGAAGGTTCCAGTTCTTGTTCAGAGAGTGTTGATCTCTCTCCTCCTTTAGATAGACCGATCAGCGGCGTCTTGCTCTTTATTTACAGGAGACCACACGGCTTCGCGATTCCACCCTCCAACTTCAATTCCCGTCAAGCAAGTGTTGAGACCAGCTTATCACATCCTTTTTCACTTCAGGGTCCTTGGCACGGGGTACGAAGTGTCCTCTTGGTCCTCCTAGTCACACCAAGACTGTGAGACTCCGTAGAGGCCACACTCGGCAGCAACACTCCTCCACTCGACAGCAACACTCCACCTCTAGAGTCATTCAGCAACGATCCGGGGCTCTTGCTCATTCTCGCCCCGGACCATACCCTTCAGTGTTGGATTACTTCTCGCCCAGTTAGGGCATTTTGTTGTTCTTCCTGGTTCTTCTGCTTTCTACTTCTTGTGTTGTTTGGTTGTTTCCCCGGACACCGTTTGGTGTTCCTGCTGTTGGCGATTGCCTTTTGTATGCTTCCAGTCCCTTAGACCCTTTTGGTGGTCTCTTGTTGGACATTAATAATTTATCTTATCTTATCTTATCCTATCTTATCTTGCCTCTCAAAAAACATCTTTAGATAAGAGAGGTATAGGGTTTGAAGTTGGTCAAAATTCTATGTCTCATGAAATGAAGCGGTGAGCAGCCCATCACTTTCCAACAAAACGATTTGAATAAGTTGAACAAATTCTTCTTCTATGGTTATTTCTTCTTGTGTAATTATTTTGGACACAAAGCCATAAATTGCAGAAATGTTACTAGGAGAAGGCCTTACTTCTTTGATAAAAATTCCTTTGGATCTTTTGCCAAATATAACATCTTTTGCTATAGTTGCAACAACTTTGGTCATGCAGCAAAATTTTGCAAGCTTAACATTGTAGGGTCATCTAACAATTCTAAAGCAAAAGACAAACCAAAGGTTACCAAAGTTTGGAGGACAAAAAATCATGAGGTATCTCTCAAGGCTTTGGTTGTTCATATTGCTTTTCTTGCTAGAAATGAAAAAGAGATATGGTATGTTGATAGTGGCTACTCTAGACATATGACTAGTGACTTGACTAAATTCCACTCTATTAAGAAAATAAAAGGCAAAAAGGTCAGATTTGGTGGTAGCTCATCTGCTGAAGTTGCTGGTTTTGGAAATCTTAAGTTAAATAATGGTGAAACTAAAGTTGAGAATGTGCTTTATGTCACAGGTCTGAAACATAACGTGTTAAGTGTAAGTCAACTTTGTGACCAAGGTTATGGTCTTGTTTTTAATTCGAATTGTTGCATCATCAAGAAAGGAGAAGAGCTTATTGCTAATGCTACTAGGGCAACAAATAATCTTTAGATTCTTGATGATACTAATGATGAAATGTGTTGTTTAAGTCAAATGGAAGATGCATGGCTTTGGCATAAAAGACTCGGGCACATTAATTTTGATATTCTGATTAAGATCAGTAAGAACAAGGCAGTTAGAGACATGCCAATGTTGATGAAACCAGCAAACATCGTTTGCAAGAATTGTCAAGAAGGGAAGCAAACAAGAACTTCCTTCAAACCAAAAGAACATTCCAGCTGCAAACCACTAGAGCTTATCCACACGAATCTTTGTGGGCCAACTAGGACAGCAAGTCTATAAGGTGAGAAATACTTTATGTTATTCATAGATGACTATTCACGCATGACTTGGGTGGCTTTTCTCAAAGACAAATCAAAAGCCCTTGATAGGTTTAAAGCTTTTAAGGCTTTGGTTGAAAATGAGGTAGATTTAAAGATTAAATGTCTACGTTCAAATAATGGTGGTGAATTTACCTCTAACAAGTTTGTTAGTTTTTGTGAACAACATGGGATTAAGAGACAAGTTTCTGCTCCTTGAACACCACAACAAAATGGCATTGTGGAAAGAAAAAACAGAACAGTCCAAGAAATGGCTCGTTGCCTCATGAACGGGAGAAAAGTAAGTGATATTTTTTGGAGAGAAGTTGTCCATACAGCTCTTTATATTCGAAACAGAACCTTGTTAAGAATCAAGTGCAATAAGACACCTTACGAACTTTGGAAAGGTAAACCAGCCACAATCAAGTACTTTAAAAATTTTGGCAGTCCATGTTATATTAGAAGAGATGAAGATAACTTGGGTAAGTTTGACTCTAGATCAGATCAAGGTATATTTCTTGGCTATTCCTCAAAAAGTAAGGCTTTCAAATGTTACAATAAAAGGTTACATAAACTTGTTGAGAGTGCAAACGTTAAAATCCATGAGGTTACTAATGAATTTTGTGAGAATGCGGAAAACTTGGATGACCAAAAATCACAGACCAGCACCTTTGTACCTTTTTTTTCATCACCAACACAAGCTGTAGCAGCAAGCAAAGATGGTAAAAATGGCAATGATATATCCCAATCTAATAGTGGGAGTAAAATCTCTTCCTCAAATGAAGCTGAAACTTCACATGTACTTTCTGAACATGACACACAAGGTGACTTTGATGCCTCTTCTTTCAAAACTCCTAAATTTGTTCAAAAGAACCATCCTATCGATTAAATTATAGCTAAAAGGAGAACAAGGGCTGCTAGGAAGAATGTTAACTATTTTGAGGATTATGATTTTTCACTTATTTCGATGTTTGAGACAAAATGTTTTGAAGAGGCAGCCATGGATGAGGATTGGCTTGCTGCCATGAAAGAAGAATTACAGCAAATTAAAAAAGCAACACTTGGGAGCTTGTGCCTAGACCCAAGAACCAGAATGTAATTGCTACAAAATGGGTGTTTCGCAATAAGGTAAATGAAGAAGGTAAGATCATTAGAAACAAGGCTCGCTTCGTTTGCAAAGGGTATTCACAAATTGAGGGTGTTGACTTTGGCGAGACCTTTGCACCCGTTGCTAGACTAGAAGCAATTAAACAATTTCTTTTTTTGGCTTCCTTCGAAGTTTTAAAGTATTTCAAATGGATCTCAAATCAGCCTTTCTAAATGGGGATTTGAATGAAGAAATATATGTTGAACAGCTGGAAGGTTTTGTAACTGACAACTTGGATTATGTTTGCAAGCTGAAAATGGCACTTTATGGGCTTAAATAAGCTCCTATAGATTGGTATCACAGCTTGGACAACTACTTACAGCAACAAGGTTTCAAAAAGGGATATGTTGACAACAATTTATATGTCATGGAAGAAGGTAACAACATTCTTATCGTTGTGGTATATGTTGATGATCTGATCTTTAGTAGTGATAATGTTAAAATGACCAAGAAATTTGCTTATTGCATGAAAGACTAATTCGAAATGTCTATGATGGGTGAGTTGACTTATTTTCTTGGGCTGCAAATTAATCAATCGGTTGAAGGTGTTTTCATTTCACAAGTTAAGTATGTTAGAGGGTTGCTTAAAAAATTCAAGATGGAAGATTGCAATCCGGTCAGCACTTCTATGGAAACCAAATGTAAGTTAAGGATGATATATCCCCTTCCGTTAACCAAACCTTCTACAGATCTATGGTAGGAAGTTTGTTGTTTGTTACAGTCACTAAACCAGATATTATGCAGGCTATTGGTTATGTTGCAAGGTTTCAAGCATCACCCAAGCAAACACACATTCATAATGTTAAGAGGATTTTTAAATATTTGAAAGGAACTATTGAGTATGGTCCTTGGTTTCCTAAGAGTTCTGATTTCTCTCTTATAGCCTATACAGATGCAGATTGGGGTGGCTCAGTGGATGACAAGAAAAGCACTAGTGGATGTGCTTTCTTCCTAGATGGTCGTTTGGTCTCATGGCTTAGCAAGAAACAGTCTTGCACATCTTTGTCTACAGCTGAAGTTGAATATATAGCAGCGATTTCATGTTGCACTCGGGTAATTTGGATGAAGAACACCTTATTTGATTACAAGCTCGAGTTTAATGATCCTATATGCATCTTTTGTGACAATACAAGTGCCATTGACATCTCTAGAAATCCAGTCATGCACTCCCGCACCAAACACATTCCAATTAAGCATCATTATCTGAAAGAACAAGTTGCCAACAATATGGTTAAGCTGACATATGTTTGTTCAAAGGAACAAGTTGCTGATGTTTTCACTAAACCACTACCCTAGGATCACTTTGAGTATCTTCGAAGGAAGCTTGGTGTTCTCCTGTCTCACTAACTGGTATGTTTTCAGGAGCGCTTCATTGATATATCTTTGGCGATGTGTTTATGTTTCAAGTTTTATGTTCATTGATGTCAAAGGGGGAGTTCATCTTTCAAGGGGAGTTGTTTCAGATTTGACACTTGCTCAACTAGGTGGTAGCCATCAATGAAAAATAGGGGGAGATTGTTGATATTTTTCATTGTTTCTCAGGCATTCACATTATTATCTGTAGATTGTTGACGAATGCATTGTGCATAGATTAGTTTGAGAACATCAGCTTATATGATCATATGTTAGTTGCAGTGTTCAGTGGCAGTGTAAACAACTGTGTGCGTGGGAATATAAATTATTGAAAATGAGTTTGAAAATAAGTATGTTTGTCCCAGTGCTCGAGCTATCTCAATGGCACATATTCTTGGTCTATGAACTGCTTCCTTAAGGCGTGTTATTTCTTGCGGCTTCTTTACAAGAGGACAAATAAGCATTTTTTGTTGTTGTCGACATGTGTCCTAACGAAGTTGTGTGCTTGCAGCTTCAATAAAAATGTTCTTCTTCCTTGATAACAACACATTTCTAGTTTTGTCTTCTGTAATGACTGGGATATAGCTTGAAAGTGTTATGTGGATCCCAGAGGGACATCAAGGAAGCATCTATTGCGTGGAGCGTTTTTTTTTTATTCCTTCTTTGTGGCATCGTTGATATTCCCTGTCAGCACAGACTTCCAAATGACAACAGCTTGCATTACATGTGTTGTCTCTTGCGTAGGTTCTCTTATTCATGAAGAATGTCCACTTCCATTCTTCTTGGTATTCAACGCACTCCTTCAGGAAGTTCGTGTTCTGATATTTCACAACAATGTGTCAACATCTTAAGATGCAGGAGGTTATCAAGAACTCAGCGGATAAATCGACAACACTGCTTGTAGAGATTTAATTGTTTTTTGCACTGCAGTATGTGCGATTTTTTTAGAAGTGCATAAAAACGTGTGCTTAACGGGTGGCTATGAAAAAAATGGAAGACCTAGTGGGATATAGTTAGTGAAAAAGTAAGACGAATAATATCATACGAGTGTGCTATAGATGAAAAAAAGTGGAGCGTCCAAAGGTATTGCAAATAAAGTCAGATCGAATACATGCAGAGTGTTGTGCTTGAAATGTTGTGCTAGAACTGAAAGACTCGTTTGTTGATGTTGCTACTATTGCACGTTTCACTAATTGAGAGTTTTATCTATTCTGGGTAATAGGTTGCTGCCTTAGACCCTTTTTGGTTGTCAGAGGTTGGTGCCATTCTTGTAAGATTGCTTCGAGTTGTTGCTCACAATCAGGTTGGAGCCTGAAGCCGTATTTTGGAACTTTGTAGCAGGTTGCAGCCCTTTCTAGATTTCATGTAAACCGTGGTTTTTACCCAAAAGGGTTTCCACGTGATATTTTTTGTGTGTTTTCGTGTTAGTTGTCTTTTGGATTTGTTCCTTGAATGCAAATTTGAAAATAACTAATTCACCCCCTCTCCCTCTCAGAATTCTTGGGCTTTTCAATTATATTATAATATATCTTTTATAAAAAATATATATATAATATTTTTATATACAATCTTTTACATTGTTTTTGTAGTAATGAACTTGAACGAAACCAAACCCAATTTCAAATTTCTTCGATAATAGCGAACCAAGCTCTCGAACCAAAAGCTAAACCCAAACGCGAACCAACAACTTAGGCATCTTGGTTGAACAAGAAACAACCTTTAGTTTCTTTATCGACAATAGAGAGTGAATGCATAGCATTGGCATTATATTATGTTGGAGATTTGCTAGCAAGCAAGTGTTAACTGTATGTTTGTCATTGATGACAACCTATGGTATGCAGCATGCGTTGAAGTTATATGCAGAGAGCCTTGAACATATGTTGTATGGATATGTTATCAGCATGATACAATAGACACAAAGGTTGATTCTAAGTGCACACAGTTGTGCAGTTATTTGTAATAGCAGTGTTTCTGACAGTGTTGTAAGCAGAGTTCTGTATGTAATTCATAGTATTGTTACTATGGAGCCTTGTGCGTTTACTTTTATGTTGTAGACATATTAATGAAGCTATGTTCATGATCGTAGAGTTAGTTGTGCAGTTGAAGTTGAGTTAAATGTTTCTATTTGCTAGTTACAATTTCAAGAGATTATTTGTTGAGAGCCGATAGTATGTTTATTGTTTCTGTAGTTGCGCCTATCATTATGGTATGCGTGTTTGGTTTCCTGTTTGGTTATGAGCTAAGGTTGTTTGGTTAAGAGCGCATAATGTATTTCAGTTTGAGAGTTAAGTTTCAGTTATTTTGCTGGAGCCGACTATGTGAAGCGACGCATCTACTCATATTGGGTTGCGCGGTCCTATTTGTGTTGCATGCTTAGTATAGACGTTGGAGTGGTTGTTGGAGAGTTGCATTGTTTCACTAATATGATTTCAAGAGGGTCCTAACAGGCCGACTTGATTATATCTTTTGGAGAAGGCTACTTATAGCCGGTCAATTGTGATTGCTAATTGGGAATTATGGAAGTAGTATAAGAAAGTGCGAAAGTATTGAGCCAGTAAAGCCATATCAATCATCAATTGAAGATCTATGTGAAGAAGCAGAGAGTGTATGCTATTCATTGGAACTGATCAATACAGTAGGGCTATTTCACAGTTCACCAAGATCCAGATATAGTGTGTATCTATTGTGCAGAAGGTTGCAGCCTTCACCATTTGAGTAGTCTGCTCCCGAACAGTGTGTCCTCACCTTTAACAAGGTTATTTATTCAAGACTCCTAATAGGGTCTGACCTTTGACCACGTCACTGTACTTCATGGATTGTAAAGATCAACTCCTAACAAGGTTGTAAGATCTTCTAAGAAGGATCATTATACTCTAGTGCAGTTTATAGTGGGTGCTAATTCCCACCGGGGTTTTTACCTATTTTGGGTTTCCCTGTAACCAAAATTCTGGTGTTGTGTTAAGTGTTATCTTGTTGTGGTTATGCTCAATGTTCTTATGTACTAATTTGGATAAAGAATTGAATCTTGTAAATAACTGATACACCCCCCCCCCCTCTCAGTTATCTCATGGGACTATTCCTAACAATTGGTATCAGAGCCAAGTGCCTCGGAAAGAAGGTTTAACAGCTTGAAGTTGATCAGATGGCATTCTTTAGAAAAGAAAGTCCTAACTTTGATGGAGAAAATTATCTAGACTGGAAGAACAAAATGATAACACATTTGCAGTGCATTGGTTTTGAGATTTTTGAAGTAGCCACTCAAGATGTTCAGGGTCCCTCTCTAAAAGATCTTGTCAAAGAAGATGCAACTATTAAACAAAAGGAAATGTTCACTCAAAATGCAATTGTCAAAGAATCCCTTATCAATGCCTTATCTGACAGTGAGTTTTCAGAGATCAAGAAAGTAGATAAAGCCTAAAAAATATGGAAGAATCTAGAAGACATGTTTGAAGGAGATATTCAAGCCAAGAATGCACGCAGAAAGACATGGAAGAAAAGATATAATACTTTGGAGATGCTACCTAAAGAGAACATCTGAGCTTACAATCAAAGAATTAATGAAGCAGTTGCAGGAATCAGAAACAATGGTGGAGAGATCTCGGAAGAAGACATTATGGATAAACTAATGACTACTTTGACAGCAAAATATGAGAACAAGATAAACATCCTGGATGAGACTATGCAGTTTTCAAAAGACTTCAAGAGAGAGACCTTAATCAGCAAGATTTCAGCATTCGAGATATTAAGATTGAAAACAAAGCCTAAAAGTGAAACAGCATTCCAAGCCTCAGTCCATGGTAAGAAATCTTTGAACACCTCTGGTAATTTTGATGATGAAGATGCTGATAAAGAACTAGAAGAATTCATTGCTATGGTTGCTAAGAAAAAAAGAAAAGGAAAATATGAAGCTCAGTTACCATTTAAATGTTTTTCATGTAATAAGATTAGTAATTTTGCATCTAAGTGTCCTAAAAGAGTCAAAAAGTACAAAACTAATTTCAAGCCTAAGTATACAAAAGAATGTTATTATGCTGAAGATGGAGTGTCAGATGAAGATTCAAAAGAAGATGAAATTGGATTTATTGCAATTGAAGATATGGAGAAAATGTTTGATGACATGGATATTGAAGATGAAAAGAAAGCAAAAGAGCTAGCTTTGATTTCACAAGCATACATCAGAACAGACTGGAACATTGACAGCGGATATTCACATTACATGACAAGAGACAAAGACAGATTTGTACATCTGGATAAGTACAAAGGCGGCATGGTTAGATTTGGAGACAACACTCCTAAACCTATCATAGGCAAAGGAGCTATCACTTTGGATGCAAAGAACAACACTGATGATGTTCTATACGTTGATGGTTTGAAGCATAACTTATTGAGTGTTGGACAGTTACTTGACAAAGGATATCAGTTGGAATTCAAAAACAAGTGCATCATTAATAACAAAGGAGTAAAGATTGCATCTGGTTCAAAAACAAAAGGTAATGTTTTTCAACTTAATTCAGAAGCAAGTTGTTTTGTTGCAAAAGTAGATGACAGTTGGTTATGGCACAAAAGACTATGTCACATCAATTTTGACAATATAGTAAAGATAAGCAATGTAAAGGCAGTAAGAGACCTCCCTAGTATTGCAAGACCAGTTGACACTATGTGCAGGGAATGTGTGATGGGAAAGCATGTAAAGAACTCTTTCAGAAGCAAGCAGAATTCAGCAAAGAACAAATTGGATCTAGTGCGTACAAACCTATGTGGACCTACTCAAACAAGATCATATTATGGTGAAATGTACATTATTTTGTTTGTTGATGATTATTCTAGAATGGTGTGGGTTGCGTTCTTAAGAGATAAATCTGAAGCATTTGAAAAGTTCAAAATATTCAAAGCTAAAGTTGAAAATGAGTCTGGATTAAAGATAAAATGTCTAAGATCAGATAGAGGAGAAGAATTCACTTTTGACAAATTTTATGAGTATTGCAAAGAACATGGGATAAAGAGACAGCTAAGTGCACCTAGAACCCCTCAGCAGAATAGAATTGCAGAAAGAAGAAATAGGATCATACTTGACATAGCGCACACTATCATGATTGAAGGAAAAGTTGCACACACCTATTGGAGAGAAGCAGTCAATATTGCAGTCTATACTATCAACAGAATTCAATTAAGGCCAGGCGCAGACAAAACACCTTATGAGCTATGGTTTGGGAATGTACCTACAGTAAAATACTTCAGAATCTTTGGAAGCAAGTGCTACATCAAGAGAGATAATGGTGTTGGTAAGTTTGATGCAAGAAGCGATGAAGGTATTTTTCTTGGTTATTCTACTAAAAGAAAAGCTTATAGATGTTTCAATTTGAGATTGAAGATCATTGAAAGTGCACATGTAAAGATTGAAGAAAAGTTTATGATTCAAGAGAGATTCTATGATTATGCACCTATGATCGAAGAAGAACCTAGACCTATTAGTAGAGAAGAAAATGTTGAAGAAATGTTTGACAGCATTGATGTATTAATCAGTGAACCTGAATTAAGTGAAGAAGAATCACAAAAGACAGATGAGAGAGTCACACCTAATGTTCCAAAATTCACATCTAGATACCATTCAAAAGAAGATATCATTGGAGATTAGAACAGCAAAGTCATGACAAGATCAAAAACAAAAAGTTCAACAGTTGATACAGCGGTATGTTTACTTTCACAAATTGAACCTTTCGGTGTTGAAGATGCATGTAATGATTCAGATTGGCATGAAGCAATCAAAGAAGAGTTAGATCAGATAGTTAAGAATGATACATGGGAATTAGTCCCCAGGCCTAGTGACAAAAAATGTGATTGGAACCAAGTGGATATTCAGAAACAAGATGAATGAAGATGGTACAGTAGTGAGAAACAAAACAAGACTAGTATGTAAAGGATATGCGTGGAGAGAAAGAATTGATTACTCTGATACATTTGCCCCTGTAAGTAGACTGGAAGCTATAAAGCTATTTCTAGCCTATGCAACATTCAAAGACTTTAAAGTATATCAGATGGATGTCAAGTCAGCATTCCTGAATGGAGAGTTGAAGGAAGAAGTCTACATAGAGCAGCCTGAAGGATTCAGTTTATCAAATAAACCTGACATGGTTTGCAGACTAAAGAAAGCCCTTTATGGATTAAAGCAAGCCCCTAGAGCATGGTATGAAAGACTGGATGGTTACTTGACAAAGATCGGATTCAAGAAAGGAGCAGCAGATTGTAACTTATTCATAAGAGAGACACCTGAAGGATTATTACTAGTTGCTATATTTGTTAATGACATTATTTTTTGTGGTAATGACAAGCTCAGTGCAGATTTTGCTAAAGAGATGCAGAGCGAGTTTAAAATGAGCATGATTGGACCTATCAAGTACTTTTTGGGATCGAATATGAAACAGACAGACAAAGGTATATTCATTATTCAGTCTAAGTATGTGAAAGAGATATTGAAGAAATTCAAGATGGATGATTGCAAGCCAGTAAGCACCCCTCTGATAACAGGAAGCAAGCTTTCAAAAGATGATGATTCTACAACAATTGACAAGACTCTATATAAGTCTATGATTGGTAAACTCATATATCTTACTCAAATGTATCCTTCGGCAATGGCTTTGTGAATATGTCTGCTAATTGTTTTTTAGTATTCACATAATCCAACTTTACTTCTTTCTTTGGAACTTTCTCTCTTAGAAAGTGATATTTTACTTCTTTCTTTGGATCTGATTAGAATTTGAAGAAATGCATCAGTCCTCAGTGACTGATGAATGGTGGACTACTCTACTTCAGGAGTAGTACCTGTGCTTATTTGTTTTTGGCACCCTTTGGCATTGATGTCAAACAGGGAGTATATAGTCATGAAAAACAAAACAGTTGAGGAGTATGAAGTAAGGGGGAGTATATAGTAACAAGATGTAGCAGCAGATATTCAAAGCATTCGGCAGTAGATGGAGCATTCATTTTTGGGGAGTATGTTGTTGAGGAAATGGAGAATGTGATTGTATTTTTGGATTGATGGTGTTTTTCATTTAATATGTTGCCATCAATGCCAAAGGGGGAGATTGTTGGAAATTTGCCAACAAGCCAATGTTGACTGTATTTTTTTCATTGATGACAACATATGGTACGTAGCGTGCATTGAAGTTATATGCAGAGAGCCTTGAACATATGTTGTATGGATATGTTATCAGCATGATATCATAGACACAAAGGTTGATTCTGAGTGCACACAGTTGTGCAGTTGTTTGTAACAGCAGTGTTCCTGACAGTGTTGCAAGCAGTGTTCTATATGTAATTCACAGTATGGTTACTATGGAGCCTTGCACGTTTACTTTTATGTTGTAGAAATATTAATGAAGCTATGTTCATGAGCGTAGAGTTAGTTGCACAGTTGCAGTTGAGTTATGATGTTTCTATTTGCCAATTACAGTTTCAGGAGATTATTTGTTGAGAACCGACAGTATGTATATTGTTTCTATAGTTGCGCCTATCATTATGGTATGCATGTTTGGTCTTGTGTTTGGTTATGAGCTAAGGTTGTTTCGTTAAGAGCACATAATGTATTTCAGCTTGAGACTTAAGTTTCAGTTATTTTGGTGGAGCCGACTATGTGAAGCGACGCATCTACTCATGTTGGGTTGCGCGGTCCTATTTGGGTTGCGTGCTTAGTATAGCCGTTGGAGTGGTTGTTGGAGAGTTGTATTGTTTCACTAATATGATTTCAAGAAGATCCTAATAGGCTGACTTGATTATATCTTTTGGAGAAGGCTACTTATAGCCGGTCAGTTGTGATTGCTAATTGGGAATTATGGAAGTAGTATAAGAAAGTGCAAAAGTATTGAGCGAGTAAAGCCATATCAATCATCAATTGAAGATCTATGTGAAGAAGTAGAGAGTGTATGCTATTCATTGGAACTGATCAAGACAGCAAGTATATTTCACAGTTCACCAAGATTGAGATATAGTGTGTATCTATTGTGCAAAAGGTTGCAAGCTTCACCATTTGAGCAGTGTGCTCCCAGACAGTGTGTCCTCACCTTTAACAGGGTTATTTATTCAAGACTCAACAAGGGTCGGACCTTTGACCAGGTCACTATACTTCATGCATTGTAAAGATCAACTCCTAATAGGGTTCTAAGACCTTCTAACAAGGATCATTATACTCTAGTGCAGTTTATAATGGGTGCTAATTCCCAATGGCGTTTTTACCTATTTTGGGTTTCCCCGTAACCAAAATTCTGGTTTTGTGTTAAGTGTTATCTTGTTGTGGTTATGCTCAATGTTCTTATGTACTAATTTGGATAAAGAATTTAATCTTGTAGATAAGTGATTCACACCCCCCCCCCTCTCAGTTATCTCTTGGGACTATTCCTAACATATTACACAAGTTCTTTGGATGAAGTAGATATTGAGGGATATTAAGGTTGAATATTACGATCCCATATTTATACAATGTGACAACACTAGTGAAATCTATATCTCAAACAATCCCATTATGTCCTCTAGAACAAAGCACATCTTATCAAATATTATTTCTTAAGAGAACGGGTAGCAAAAGTGAATGTCAAATTGGAATACATTACCATAAAGGAACAAATTGTAAACATTTTCACAAAGCCCCTTTCTAAAGAGACTTTTGAGTATCTGTCATGTCCCCTCCTTAGTCCGCTTAGCAGTGTTATGTAAGTTAGCCTATCATGGGGGTCTCGTAGGCTAGCAGTTATGGTTAGAGGCTCATACAGGATATTCAATGACCAGGCTTGGCTTTACAGGCAGTTTGGGAGCCAGTTGGGTGCAGTTCCTTGATTTTAGGGGGTATCCCTACATTTTAGGAGCATGTGGCAATTTCCAAATGTGAGGTTCCACGAGACCATTCCATGGTTTCAATTTTAGGATGACAGAGTGTGTTCCCTAGTTTCTAGGAGCACCCCTAGATTATAGGGAAAGGACTGCCAATTGACACATCTCGTCCGATATCAGTCACAGACAGGTGACATGGTCAATTTCATGTTTATTTGGTTGATTTAGGCTATTAGAGGCAAAATGGGGAATATTTTAATATATTTAAATATTTCCTAAGTTAGCAATTAAATAATTTATAATAAGGCTATTTATATAGCCATTTCAGAGTAATAAGAGGAATATGGCTTCATTTGGTCAAGTGTGCCCTTGTGTTATAGCTTGTTGGAAAGGTCTCGAATTATTATAAACTATTTTCACTATCAAGAGACTTTTTGGTGCCTTGAGTTATGACAATTTAATAAAGTAATGTTTTTCCTACAGCCTAGACGCCTTTATTTGGAAAATGTTATTTTATTATAAAGTGCTAAGTGTAATTCTCATTTAGGGTTCGATATGCACTTGGGATGAGCTATAAGGAGATGAAGACCTAATTGTTCATTATCTTTTGACATTTGAAATTTGTGAAAACCTAAGATTGTTCTGGTGGAGCGATTCAGAGGCTTGGGATGAAACCCCTAAGTCTGGATTGTTGGGACACAAACCTCAACAAGGATTTGGTGATTCAGTATTGGAGTTGGGAAGTATTATACTCTGTGGCAAGGATCAACATTCTTCATAGCACCAATTATCAGAAGGAGACATCATATCATATTCAGCTCAGCGGCAGCCTATTCTAGTTTAGACTTTTTTCCAGAAGCAGCTCGAGCTTGTATTCTGGGCGCCATTCTTTCTTAGCAACCAACGTTTTGCAGTTTGGAGGTATTTATAAGGGTTTGTGACAGCAAGCTCTTCGTTTTTGGTGATTGCAAAACATTTCTATAGCTGGCATCAAGTTATGTCGACAACCACCAATCCATTTGATACATTTATTCCTTGAATACAGAAATCTGAATATTATGCCTAGTACTATTTGAATAATTCTGAGATTGTTAAGTGATTTTAATTTAAATGAATGTTGCTTATCATTTCTAGTTCGAAGTTGTTATTTATTTATCATTTACTTGCATATATCTTCCAAAACACCAAGAAAAACAACAAAAAAACTTGAAGACAAGAAAAATCCAAAATAATCAGAATTCAACAAAGGTTAATTCATAGGTACAAACGCTGGTCGAAGTCTGAGATTGTGAAACAAACAGTAATTCACAAGGTCACCGTGATTGGGGATCTTTCAGTATCTCATGTAGAAATTGGCAATGATATCATTCTCGTGCAATCACTAATTTTTAAAGTGGAGCTAGAATTTGGTGGTAGCTATTCATTGTTTTATCTTTTAGCTTCCTAAAGTCTTTGACACTGATGTCAAAGGTATAGAGTTACCAACAGGAGTATTAAGGTAAGGAGAATAACTTTGTTTATGTTGCATTCACGAATTATTCCTTTAAAAGTTTGACATCAATAAAAAAGGGCAAGATTGTTGGGAATATTGTTGTGATTGATGTCAAGGGAGACTAGATTGCAATTGCTGCCAAATCTCGAAGGCCACTAATAGCTCTCTTCTTGTATTTATTGTGATCAAAATGATGGTGACCCTCGCTTATGGCTGCATTGAAATTCATATTTCCATTCGGTCAACCCATGAAGAATTTTCTTCCAATTTTGATCTATTATGAGTAGTAATTACACCTTCTTGAAAAATGTTACTTAATATTAATTTGGGCCTATGTGGAATGGGTCGAACCTCTAGATGTGATTGCCCAAGTTGCAAAGAAATTAGAATAAAAAATAAATTTATTCATGCAGCCAACCTCCTTGGTAGGATCACCTCCTTTAGCTGAAGAGGCATGAAGGTGGTATAAATGCAAGATGAGTTGTGCGTAAACAAAGCAAGCAATTAAAGCAATATCTTCCTGATTTATAGCAGATTTATGGTTAACCTTCAAGGAGATTTATAGTAGATTTATAGCACAAATTCAAGAAGATTTATTGCAACTATATAGTAGGTAGATAGCAAATAAATTCAAAGATATGCTAGGTATCCAAGATGGATAAAAGAGGGAGATAATCAAAAAGACTCATCAATCTTACCCCTAAAAATGTCATCGAAGAACTGGTGAGAAGTTGACATTCTATTACCACTAGTGCTTTCTACGAAATATTAGAGTAAGTGATAGATAGAAAGATAAATTTTCCGCATATTGGAAAGACAGAAACACCAAATTGGTTTTTAATAAAGGACGTATTAGTATTTGATAATTACATTACATCTTGGGAAAGTACCAAATTGACTCCTATAACAAAATGGATCACATTTTGACAATAGGCTTCAATAATCTCATGATAAAATACTGTGGGATTTTATATAAGAATAGAATAGAATAGAATCTTATGATAATATACTATGGGATTTCATATATGAATAGAATAGAATAGAAGACTTCTAACATCCACAAGGCCAAAGGATATGAAAGATTAGTTGGGATTTCACTTGTTATCCTAAATGAGGATAGTTCCATTTATGGAGGACCTTGCAAGGGCTAGGGTAATACTAAGGCTTTCAAACTATCAATCAACATGGTATTTATGTTGTCTCTCATTGGCACTATCACAATGTTTGACACACTTTAGATCTAGCTGCAAGCTATTTTTTCGGGCAAAATATTGACTAGAAAAGGAAGTTTTTTGTTTGAAATCCTAAGCTTCAACTGACGCAGAGCAGGCCTGGAGGATACAAAAATGGACAGTCCAAGTCTACACCAGCGATAACAACATCAACAACCACAGCGGAATACACAATATACTTCTTCAAAATAGAATTTCATTCAACATGCCCGGCTGTAAGGCCTTCCAGGTTAGGGCCAAATACAATCACTTACAAAGTATTCTGCGGGCTAGTCCAGCTCTGAAACACATCAGCAACTAATGGAAACACTAAGACGAATCTAAACTTGAGCTCGCAAGCCTCCAAGAAACCTCCTTGTCTCCAAGCATGCAAACCACTAGCTCTGCTATTACAACTATCAGATAATCAATCTGATCTTCAAGATCTCGCAGGATCCAATTGCTTTCCTTGTCCTTCACTAACTCCCTAAACATCTACCCAAACACTCCTTAAACACATTTCCTCAACCACAAGTCGATTGGAAGAAATAATTAACTCCCAAGCCAAGTCGGCTTCTACTACAAACAAATATTAAATGCAACAACAGTCGGCTCTCAAATAGCCTTACAAACAATTAATTCTCTATGACAGCCTCTAGATTCACATAGGAGAATACAACACAAGCTACCAGCATTAAATACATCAAGTCGGCCAACCAAAACTCCAAGAACACCAGTTGGTAAACCAGAACTACCGAGCACCAGTAAAACAACCGAGCAAGCATGTCGACCGAGCACCACAAGCATTGTCAACTACAAGTTCCACCGAGCGCTAGAGGTTTTACTGAGTTCCTTCAGTGACCGAGCTCCTTCAATAACCGAGATCGTTGGTTAAAGCTGCAACCGAGTAACACAGAACCACTTCAACACACCACCATGCAGATTTGTTGAATAACCAAGAATGCCACTGCATCAGACACCCCGGGTTCAAAACGATGTTCTCATAGGCTGGAAGAACATCTTCCGGGATTCAACACATAAACCTCGAACTGGTTCTTCACATACAAGCCCTTCAAGTCTTCATCTTGCATACTCTTCAACTTCTGCTTCCTCTGTCTTTTAAAGTCTTTCCTCGATAACACAAGGGTTTTTCCTCCATACTGATCAATCCTTTCAGAATTCTTCAACTCATCTCGGCTACCAAAGCTCAGGTTTCTCCTATCGAGTCTTGCATCCAGCAAAGGCATCAGGGAAAGCTTCATGTCATTTCTCAACAGTAAATACATTCTTGACACAATCATACACAACTCTGCAATCATACTGCCAAGGCCTACCGAGCAATATGTGACAACTACTCATTTCCACAATATCACACAACACTTGATCCTTATACTGGCCAATCTAAAAATCAACAAGACATTGCTCCCTCACTTCTAAAGCATGAACATATTGCAACCAGCCAATCCTATAAGGATAAGGATGTATCATCCTCTTCGAACCAAGTTTCTAAACCATCTCCTCAGCTACAAGGTTATCAATACTACCACTATCCACAATCACATCACAAAGTTTACCTCCTGACTTGCACCGACTTCTGAACAAATTACTCCTCTGACAAGGTTCCACCTTTGCAATGAGCAATGTTCTCCGAACCAACAAGTTCTCAGATTCAGGTTCATTTCGAATGTTCTCATTCACCACAGCATTCCTTCGGTAACCAAACTTCTTATGTGTACACTCAAAAGATCTATGTCCTTCTTCACCACAATTTTAACAAGTGCTCTTAAAGATAACCCTACTTGTCTTCTTTTTCGGCTCCACAGGTTTCAGTTCATCTTCAACAGTCAATCTATCCTTCACCGAGTGATCAAGCTTCTTCTTCCCTCGGGAATTACCATGTTGTCTCCTCTTCAACTTATCTTCTGCCTTCAGAGCATACTGATAAGCATCCTTAACCGAATCAATCTTCAGCATACCAAGCTCATCCTAAATATTGAATCTCAAACCATTCACACACCGAGCTACCATTTTTTTACCAGGTCCTCTATGTCTAGACCAAATAGTCAACTTATAGAACTCCTTGATATAGTCTTCCACAGTCAAATCTTTTTGCTTCAGATTCTGCAACTTCTTAAACAAGTCAAGTTCATAGTCGGCAAGTATGAACTTAGCTTTCAATTTAGTCACCATCAACCTCCACCGATTGTCTTCATTTCACCTTCATCTTCTCTATCTCTTTGCAATTCTTTCCACCAAAGAGCAGCATGTCCTTTCAACTTAGTCTGTGCCAATCTTACTCTAAGAGGATCTTCAATTTCTTCAAGCTCAAAGAAATCTTCTAATTCACCAATCCAATCAATCAAATCCTCAGGTTTCAAAGTACCAGAGAAAGTAGAAACTTCCATTCGGTAACTAGTACTTAACCGAGCTCCAAATCTATGCAACCGACCAGTTCTGTCTTCACCAGATCTGTCTCTTCGGTCATCTCCACTAGATCCAGCAACTTCAAAGTCTTTAGCAACTTCCTCATAACCATCTTCAGTACCAAGATTCCTCGGCATACCAGCAATAGCCCTCATGACCTCAGCGATCATGTCATTCTTCATCAGTTCCATCTCAGACCTGAAATCAACTTTAAACTTCTCTGTAATCTTCGATTCCACAGCATCACAGAGATCTGCAATCGCCCTAGGGTCTAATCTTCTCGGAGGCATCCTTCAAGATCTTCAAAAATCCAAGGCAACAAATCACTGACCAAGGTCCTGGCGCAAACTACCTCAACTCAGAGATCGATTTACACACTCAAGAACTTCAAGATCTGATACCACCTGACGCAGGGCAGACCTGGAGGATCCAATAATGGACAGTCCAAGTCTACACCAATGGTACCAACATCAACAACCACAGCGGAATACACAATATACTACTTCAAAATAGAATTTCATTCAACATGCCCGGCTATAAGGCCTTCCAGGTTAGGGCCAAATAGAATCACTCAAAGTATTCTGCAATCTCCTACCTAGTCTAGCTCTGAAACACATCAGCAATTGATGGAAACACTAAGGCAGATCTAAACTTGAGCTCGCAAGCCTCCAAGCAACCTCCTTGTCTCCAAGCATGCAAACCACTAGCAGTGTTATTACAACTATTAGATAATCAATCTGATCTTCAAGATCTCGCAGGATCCAATTGCTTTCCTTGTCCTTCACTGACTCCCTAAGCATCTACCCAAACACTCCTTAAATACATTTCCTCAACCACAAGTCGACTGGAAGAAATAATTAACTCCTCAGCCAAGTTGGCTTATACTACAAACAAATATTAAATGCAACAATAGTCGGCTCTCAAATAGCCTTACAAACAATTAATTCTCTATGTCGGCCTCTAGATCCACATAGGAGAATACAACACAAGCTACCAACATTAAATACATCAATTCGGCCAACCAAAACTCCAAAAACTCCAGTCGGTAAACCAAAACTACCGACACCAGTAAAACAACCCAGCACGCCAGGCATCACCGAGCAAGCACATCGACCGAGCACCACAAGCATCGTCGAGTACAAGTTCCACCGAGCACCAAAGGTTTTACCGAGTTCCTTCAGCGACCGAGCTCCTTCAATAACGGAGATCGTCGATTAAAGCTACAACCGATTAACACAGAACCACTTCAACACACCACCATGCAGATTTGCTAAATACCCAAGAATACCACTTCATCATCAACAATCACAAAGACCTAGTGCAATTCAAACAGAGGCTTATAGGCTAAATTTAGCAAACAAATTGGTATATCAGAGGCTTCACCAGAATGATCCCTGTTTCAAAATAGATCTCCAAACGCAAGTTTGCCAAAGGAAGGATCGTTGAGGGAAGAATTGGAAAGATTTCAACAATTACATGAAAAAGAATCTCTATAATTAAATGTAAAGATGGCCTTAATAGGAAGAGATATCCCTTGTAACCTTGATTTTAGACTGATGTAAACACTTGTGTGGTGAGCCTGGCTGGCTCTTAACTGCAAACCAATTTCCTTGTCTATTATATTTGCAATTTTCTTTAAGTTTCAGAATATTTATAATAATTTATTTTTTTATTTTTGATCAAATATAGAATTCAATTTACTTCCTTGAATGAAACAAATTATAAAGCAACTTCTCATTGAACATTTCTATTTCATTTTTTCCCACTATAAAATGTTTCCAATGTCAATTTCATAAGCAACAATTTTAATTGAATTTTAAATATGGAACCTGGAATTGTAGAATATATGAGACCTTGTATATTCCTCAATATAATTTGCAGTTCTCTAAATGTTGATGCTGTTATCATGTATTGGCGGCACTCACGCTGCATGTATTGACGGCACTCACGTCCATTCCAATTTCCACGCAGCCCTATTAAGAGATTAACGCTACTTGTATGAAGGATTGCAGCCCCTTCAATTTGTAACACAGCCAACAAAAAGACCAGTCTCTACTCCCTTATTGCTGATGCAGCCATTGCGGAAATAATCGTAGCCAAGCATTAAATCGTACCCCTTGAAACAAACTGCAGTTTCCTGTATATGTTGTATGGTCTTCACAAACACCTCAATTCGATGCTAGAGCAATCACAATTCATTGGCAATTGCAGCCAACTGAAAGTGTATTCATTCTTGAAATAAATTGCAGCACTTCAAGCAAACTCGAAACCCTTGTTCCTCACTTCCCAAACTTAAACTTCTTTCAATTTGCATAAAATGATCAATCATATAAAGTTTTCAAAATCCTCCAGGCTTTATTGTTAACAATGAAATGAGGCTTCTCCCATACACTAACTGAAAATCTTCATCTTTACTCATTTCACTAATGAGTCTTCAACTACACACCATCAAATTACAACATAAAATAACATAAGTTATTTAATTAAGCCAAGCTTAATTTAATAACTCCAAATATAACGTCATGTATTTGAATTCTTCTAACAACAGCATCTCGAGCCCACACTGCCCTGCCAGAAATAGTAACTAGAAAAAAATAGACTTGCTATAAATAGAAAATCCCAAAAAACTAGAGATTCTGCAAAAGCAATCCCAACTCAACTAAAACCAATGCATAGTCGCCCTACTAAACATAGCAATCATGACGATCACCTATAATAACCACTTCCTATAAATAGTAAGTCTGTCAAACTGACTCCAACGAAGAGCGATCCTGACATCTCAAATCTCTAGAGTAGAAACTGACCTCTGGCTCTGCCACACGACCGCTTCCAATATCCTGATTAGCCTACGAGGGTCACAGAAATAAGCTAATCACATGGGCCTAAAAACGGGGACATTATAGTCCTCCCTTCCAAAGATTGCTTGTCCTCAAGCAATCGCCAAAACCAAAGCACCAACACAGTGCACCCGTATCCCATGGATAGACATGTATCATGTCCCTGTCATCACCAAACTCCTATAATGACAACACCATGATCAACTGTACAAACAGAAGAGCCTAAGAAACTGAACTCATCACTCAAACCGAAGATGCTAAAACCAGAACATCGCACGGGGGTAACTCAACCGGTAAACTAAAATTGCCCCTTGTCCTCATGCCAACTAAGCTATCATACTAATCATCAAACTGTTGCACTGATGAACTCTACACCTGGTAGATATCCTGAACATGTGGATCAAATGTAAAACTATATGCACTCCTCACCGTGTACACCTCTATGAACTCCTCAGCAAGATCTGTCTGGCATCCTATAAGAACTAACTGACAATCTGATCTACTGATAGGATCCCAAACATCATCAGCAACACTCATCACCTGAAGGGGATCATCACCAAGCTCAAACAACGGATTGTCATAAGACAAAGTGACATCCATATCAAACAAAGGGTTGTTCACAAAGTGAACAACTCCCGACTGTTGATCTGAGCTAAGCAACTATGAACTGTGGGAGACATGATGGGTAACCTTCTCTATCTGAACAGAATCATGCCTCTGCAAATTCCTACTATCTACTGCACAAAAAGATACAGTGCATAGACTCCCCTCGGTGAGACCCTGTAAGAAATACTCCCTACCTCAATACTCAAATCTCATCTCCATTGAACTCAGGCTAAGGTAAAGCTCCTTGATCCCCTATAACCATTGCATCCCTAGCACCACATCCATCTCTCCCAAATCGGTAAGATAGAAATAAGACTCCAACTCATTATCACCAAAGAATAAAGAGAGATGACAAATGTGTCTGGTACAGGTAAGGGTGTAGCCATCCGCCACCCTGACACGAAATGCAGCAAACTCCTCTATCTGAAGACCACACTGACTAGCAACTCTCTCATGTATGAAATTGCATATAGCTCCAGTATCTAGCATAGCAATGCAATGTTTCCCTTCCACTAATCCCCTCAATCTGAAAGCAGTGGGAAGTGGTACAGCAGTAGACAACCCTATGGGAGATAGTTTGGCATCAGGACCAAACTCTGTAGAGCCTCTCTAAGACTCATCCAAATCTGAACCAGCTGGTTGATGTGAAGATTCAGCCTCACTCTCACTAGAGTACACCCACATAGAACGATTTTCCCTTCCCTTAGGCCACATAGGGCAAGAGTGCTCCCTATCAGAAGGCTCTTTGCACCAGTAACAAAGTTGCCTCCTCAAATCCTCACGAGTAGCTTCATCTTGTTTACCTACCGATTTCCTTCTATCGTCAATTGGTGGGCATACCTCTTCTACAAGAGTAGTAATAGGATTTGAAGCAAATTTGCCTCGTGGTGTAGATGGTTCAAGATTTCTTGCTTTTTTCATAGCCTCCCGCAAAGTAGGTGGATCCAAGGACTTAACCCACCCTCTATATGGTTCAACCAAACCCTCAATGAAGAGCATAACTCTCCTCCTCTCGAAAATATCATAAACCATAACAGATAACTGTTGAAACTCACTGATAAAGGCCTCAAGGCCACCTGTCTGCCTCAACTGAGCCAACTCTCTGAAATAAGTCTCAAGGTCCTTCCTATCAAACTGTTTTATCAACCTATCAACAAAGTCCTAATAGTAAACAATCTGATCGTGTCGTAAAGACACGAGCCCATGGTACCACCAATTATGAGCTTCTCCATCCAAATGTAGCGTCCTCTTCAAACATAGGACGTAGTGACAAATATGTGTCCAGTCTGTGAACCCAAGCTCTAGCTGTCATTTTCCCATTTCCATCAAAGTGAGCCAAGGTCAACTTGTTGGTTGCCTACTTAAGATCATTCTGTTTAGGCCTCTGTCTTATGTCAGGACCCGGTCTACCCTTGGAATGCTCTCTTTTCTGCATCAAGTACCTCTCAAAATTCAAATTTTTGTTGATCGCTTCAGGCAAAGCATCCCACTCTGAAAAGTGAGCTACAATGTCATCAACAAATGGTTTGGCTTTGTCTCTACACTGACTGTATCCACCTTAGGCCTCGAGAAAGTGGGGCATAGAGGCCTATCATAAGTACCTGTAGGGTCAGCTCTATAATCCTGTCTGTCCTCTGCTCTAGACCTCTGCGAGCTGACTGAAGCACTCCTCGTACCTCTGTCTTTGGTACGATCACCTAGTAATGAGATACATTGTAAAGTATCAGGTAACTATCAGATAAGTATGGATGTTGTCCTTCAACTAAATTCCTGAAAGCATCTCTGGCCTCCCAGTCCACATCATTACCAATATTATTTATATTCCAGTCACCTACATGATCAACCTATGGACCCTATTCACTACCCTCAGGTGGGGGTGAAGCTCTACGCAATGCATTCCAGGTACGAATCTGTCTATCATAGCTAGACCCACATTACCTTCAGGCTGGCAAGATCAACGCTCTGATACCATTGTTGTGAGCCTGGCTGGCTCTTAACTGCAAACCAACTTCCTTGTCTATTCTATTTGCAATTTTCCTTTGAGTTTCAGAATATTTATAATAATTTTGTTTTTTGGATTTTTTATCAAATATAGAATTCAATTTAATTGCTTGAATGAAACAAATTATATAGCAACTTCTCATTGAACATTTCTATTTCATTTTTTCCCACTATAAAATGTTTCCAATGTCAATTTCATAAGCAACAATTTTAATTGAATTTTAAATATGGAACCTGGAATTGTAGAATATATGAGACCTTGTATATTCCTCACTATAATTCGCAGTTCTTTGAATGTTAATGCTGTTATCATGTATTTGCATCACTCACGCTGCATGTATAGGCAGCACTCACGTCCCTTCCAATTTCCACGCAGCCCTGTTTAGAGATTAGCACTGCCTGTATGAAGGATTGCAGCCCCTTAACTTTCTAATGCAGCCACCAAAAAAGACCAATCTCTGCTCCCTTATTGCCGACACAGCCCTTGGAGAAAGAATCGCAGCCAAGCATTAAATCGCACCCCTTGAAACAAACCGCAATTTCCTATATATGTTGTATGGTCTTCACAAACACCTCAATTCGATGCCAGAGCAATCACAATTCATTGGCAACTGCAGCCAACTTAAAGTGTATGCATTTTTTAAATAAATTGGAGCACTTCAAGCAAACTCGAAACCCTTGTTCCTCACTTCCCAAACTTAAACTTCTTTCAATTTGTATAAAATGATCAATCATATCAAGTTTTCAAAATCCTCCAGGCTTTCTTAATAACAATGAAATGAGGCTTCTCCCATACACTAAGTGAAAATCTTCATCTTTACTCATTTCACTTATGAGTCTTCAACTACACACCATCGAATTATAACATAAAATAACATAAGTTATTTAATTAAACCAAGCTTAATTTAATAACTCCAAATATAACGTGATGTATTTGAATTCTTCTAACAATAGCATCCTGAGCCCACACTGCCTTGACAGAAACAGTAACCAGACAAAAAAAGACTTGCTATAAATAGGAAATCCCTCAAACTGGAGATTTTGCAGAAGCAATCCCAACTCAACTGACACCAATGCACAAGCGTCTTGCTAAACAAAGCAATCATGACAATCACCAATAATAAGCACTTACTATAATAGTAAGTCTGTCAAACTGACTCCAATGAAGAGCGATCCTGACATCTTAGATCTTCAGAGTGGAAACTGACCATTGGCTCTGCCACACGACCCCCTCCAATATCCTAAGTAGCCTACGAGGCTCACATGGGCCTAAAAACGGGGACATTACAACTTGTTTCATGAAATAATATAAGATACATTTATAATGAGAAAAGGAGAAATCATTAAACAGATTCAATAATGACTCAAAACAGGATACCGACTTTTAAGCAACATATGTTCTGCAGTTTGAGAAGGAATCAAGCAATCTGTAAGTTATAGTTGAAACAAAAGGATAGTTCCCATCTGATATAAAGTAAGACTAATATATGCAAGCAACTACTATACACCTGCTAAGGTTTGAAGAATCCAAGGAGAAATGTTTGTTACAGGGAGTTGCAAAGAACTGTTTAGTTAATAATTTTCATCATAATCTGTACTTCTAGCAAATTAATAATTTTCTCATAATCTAAATTTGAAGGAAAATTACGTTGAGAAAAATTCTCTCCAGTTATACATAATATAATGTAGAAACATAAGCCAAAAAGAATAAAAGCAAAATAAATGCTTGACCGGGAAGGCATTTATAAACATACACCATATTTATCCTCCAAGTGTTGCATAGCCCTATCAAACTCCTGCATACCATGGTACCTAAGAAATTCTGCATTACCCTGAAATACCAAAAAACATTTTGACGAGAATAGAATCAGAAAATGCATTTCAAATTTGTTTTAATATTGACACAAAGATAGCAATGTGAATAGGCTTCTAATTCTCAAGATAATAACATATCCCTTTGACAGAGTACCATGGTTGCAACCTTGAATGTATCATCCTAGAACCAAAATTTTATTTCATTTTGATTAAACTGTTGAAACAAAGATAACAATGTGAATAGCATCACGATTCTCAACAAAATAAAAAATCCCCCTAGCTCGATACAATGGTTGCACCTGCCAACATATTATTCTAGTTAAGCACTGAGCAAAATTTATCCATTCTCGGTAAAATTAAACCTAAGCTAAAAGCTGAAAAAATTCTGACAAAATAGATAACAAGCAAACTTTTCATATGTGAATGATGGAAAACATCCACAGATACAGTCATGAACATAAATACTCATTACATTAAATATGAAAATAAATTTAAAATATAAATCATCGAGTACATCAAAAGATTCACAATCAGCCATATCATTGTAGACTTTGTTTTGACACTTAACAATCTAGGGCCCACACCACCCCTTTGTGATCTCGGGATGCTATCTGTCAATAACCTATTCTATCTGGTCTCAGATTTTGACATGTGCTTTTTATATTTTGAGGCACTTGTGGAAAGTTATGATGCTATGCATACTATGGATTCACTTTATGATGAGTTATGAGCAATCATATATTGTAGCTTCATGTATTGACATCGCATTCATACCCAAGTAACAGAAAAAATACTTATTACACAACAATTGAATGTGTGATTATGAATAGGCACTTGTTAATGTACTACTTGAAAGAGCTATCTTTTGTATTGAACAGATTATTAAATATATGATTTTACTTTGATTGATAAATATCTTGATTTAGGATAAACTTGAGAACTGAAATATGAAATTATATTGATACTATTGATCATAATGATAAAATGATGTGCATATTGAGTTTATGGTGTTGCATTGACACATGTTTTAATCATTGTTGGAAAATTTGCCATGATGTCAACTGCAGATATAGAAATGAGAATCTGTCATTGATTTTCAGGTACAGAACTAGAAAATCTAACAAGATGAAGAAGTTAAATGGAAACTGTAGAAACCCTAGTCTGATCGGTTTGATGGAGGACAAACACGTTTATTGGGTTTGAGATTTCTGAATATTCTCTTGATTTGCAGTCTTACAAATACCTGTTTTTTTCAGATCAATGTTGCTGATGAACTAAGTTACCGGGTTCGTACCCACAGGCCCCGTACCAGATTCAAGTACGCACCCGGTTCGTGTACGTCTGTGGGTACTTGTTGGGTTTGCCCAGGGTACCTGCTGGGTATGTATATGCATATTTGAATATTTTTCCACTGTCAATTGGCATTTAATATTTATCTTTGGCATTTGGCATTGATCAAGGATCTGTTAAAGTTTTAGGATCATTGCAAATGTAATAGCACTATCTCATTGTATGTGTTTTCCAAATACAACAATCTTTTACATTTATATTGAGAATGAGCCAAGAAGAGACATGTCCCTTCATGAGACATGTCTATTCATTAATATGTAATTAATATAATGACAATTATGATTACACACACACACACACACACACACACACATATATAATATCTCTTGAGTATTATATTAATTTCTCTAATATTTACATAAGAATATTTGTATATATATATATTAGTATATATATACATCTCATATATACTAAATATATATATATATATATACATATTTTACTAGTATTGATTCATAGTTTCTATCTGACTGAAGCTACAAAAATCAACACTCCCTCTTAGCTAGGGAGGATAAATCAATCCAATGTAAACACTAAGACACTTGACAACATCAATCATATGATGTAAGAAATAAAGGAATCATCTTCAAGATGTAATCAATAGAAACATAGTCTCAATATGTGGATTGCCTCCATCTGCGATTCTATCCACAAGTTCTTGGGTGGATTGCCTCAATCGGCGATTCTATCCACAAGCTCTTGAGTATTGGCCTATCAGAATATCAACATATGATATTCACCAAGTACTCAATAAGGTATTGGCCTGCAAAATATTAACACATGATATTCACCAAATACCTATCATATATCTAGACAAACAACTCATAGACCGTCAATGGCATCTAACACTTAGTTGTTGATTTACAAGATATATCTATGCAAACAACTTATAGACCGTCAACTTAATGACATCTAACACTTAGTTGTTGCTTTTACAAGATGTATCTATACAAGCAACTTATAGACCATCAATTTGACATCTAACACTTAGCTGTTGCTTTCATCATGATCTGTTTCAACATTATAGATAATGTATATCATGATTTAAGTTATTGTAAGATCGTCACCTTCCAATAACTTCTACAAATACAAGTGATAATCATTTGGAAGTCGTCACTTCCTCATGATTTACACAGGGGGAAGGCCCATTCAAAACATTCATGATTCATTAGTGTAATAATCAATTATATCAAGTTTACCTCAGAAGTGTTTCACATTCAATAGTGAACTCCCTCTCAATCAACATGATTAAGATTGTCACAAGTTGACTAAACCATCTGCTCCCTCTAAAGCTCAAGTTTATCAACTTCTTGACCTCTTTTGAAATGTCAGACTCCCTTTGCATCTAGTCTCAATCATCAATTTGTTTGCAAGCATCAAGTTTTTTTTTCCTTGATTGCAATTAGCTTGTGCTTCTGTCCTGAAGGTATGTCAAGGTATGTCAGAGAGAGATTACAAATAGTTCATAAAACTAAATTAACCCAAAGAAATATTAATGATAAAAGCATACAAGATTTGCTATCCCAATGTTATAGTATGAATTAATAACTACATAAAAAATTTATTAACATTAATCAACATGGAATACTTATCTCTTGATTAATGTAATGATCCTTTTCTTATTTGCACTATAAAAAGTGTTTATAGCTTTTAATCAAAGAACTCTCTTTGTTCAGAAATCTGCATAGACCTGTACACATTTGGTCATAACTTTTGAACTAGACATTTTCTTTCCAATCACTTCGGTGAGATGTTGTCCTCGTACTGAGACTGTAATTTTCTGAGACAGTCACACATTCACCTTTAACAAACTACTACTCTCTTACATTTGCAACTTGGCTCTGATACCATGTTAAAGTTTTAGGATCATTGCAAATGTCATAGCACTATCTCATTGTATGTGTTTTCCAAATACAACAATCTTTTACATTTATATTGAGAATGAGCCAAGAAGAGACATGTCCCTTCATGAGACATGTCTATACATTAATATGTAATTAATATAATGACAATTATGATTACACACACACACACACACACACACACATATATAATATCTCGAGTATTATATTAATTTCTCTAATATTTACATAAGAATATTTGTATATATATATATTAGTATATATATACATCTCATATATACTAAATATATATATATATATACATATTTTACTAGTATTGATTCATAGTTTCTATCTGACTGAAGCTACAAAAATCAACAGGATCAAGCATCATACTATGAAATGATTTAGTTTTAGAATTCTGTATATTTCTCTTATTTTTTGTATATATACTGCATCTATATATATATATACACACATGTACCCAAACCCCTAAAAAAATTTCACGTACCCACATACCGGGTTCTTGTACCCGCACCCGTCCCCAAACCCGAATCGGTAAGTTAGTTGATGAATGATAACAGAATATACATTAGATGTACAGCAAAAATAATGTTGTCTTTACCTTTGGTAAGTTTTGATTGTATCTCAGAAGATGATATAACGATGGCTGCAAATGTAATTGTGCATTGTAGTATGGAGATTGGAGACAATCTTTTTGTTTCAATATTATATTCAAATTGAACTGCATATATATTGGGTTGTTAGAAGACTTATTTGGATCAGTTTGGTTTCAGTTAGAAGACTTGGTTGTAATTGCCAACCAATTGTTTGGTTGTAACTGTAGACAATTTCCAAAAAGTTATTAACTATCTTGTAAACTGCCCACCTGATGGGAAATAAGACAAACTCTATTTAAAGGATGCTAAGGTTCGATGAAGGGCAGAGAGAGAGAGAGAGAGAGAGTCCTGATGCAAAGCAAGTTGTAATTATGAGATTGCATGTGTAAAGAATGTTTGAAATTTATCATGTATAGTCCATTCATATCGTAAGATCTGAGCAAAGTTTTGAGTAATTCACTAATATTGTAAAACCAGAAAATACCATTGTAAAATCTAAAAGTCAGTTTATGCTGTCTGATTTCTTTACAGCCATTCGTCTAGGAGAAATAAGTTGTATTACATCTGAAAGTTAAAGAAGTCAGAATAAGCAAAGAGTTTTGCAAAGGAAGGTTGTAACATTCAGGTTGCTGCCCCAAGAAGGCTGGGTTGATGCTCAATCTCAAAAGTTGGTGCTTCTATTGGAGTTGATGCTCTCAACAAGGAATTCAGTGATTCCTTAGGGTTGGTGCCCTTAAAGCACCGTACACAATTTTATTTGTATAGTGTTGTGAGGTTTTTACAACATCGCCCCATCCATGGGGACCCCCTAAACTCCGACCCTTCAAACTTAGTCAGTTTGGCCTTGCCCAGTCTTCAAATTTTGATGGCCTGTTTGATCCAGTGGGTGCAATCCAATGTGTTTGAAAGTGCATTTGAATTGAATTGAAAATTGTGATGTGGGTTTGAATTGAGGATCTTAGCGATATGATGACTTTGAATGGAAGATTTTGATGTTGGTTCGAAATGAGGGATGAACTTGAAATTTGCTTGGTTATTTGAAAATGACTCGTGGCCCTTTCAAATTCTTGGCGTTTTGGCAATTGTAATGGTTGGATTTCAATTTTTTTTTTTAGGTGAGGAGATTTGTTGAATTGCCAAATTCTTATAATTTTCGAAATAATCTTTGGGCTTGTATGTTTCAAATTTTCATTAGAATTTTGATTTTTTTTTGGATTGCAAATTTTGATTGGCCAATTTATTTTTTGAATTGCCATGGTGATGATTTTTATTAGTGATGGATTTAATGCTAAGTTTGAAATTCTTATTTGGGCAAATGATGTTTAAAATTTCTAGAATCTGAATGGCAATTCAAATTGATTGATTATTGGTGGCCGATTTCAAAATTTTATTTGATAATCAATCCTATTTTCGAAATCTTATGAAATCTGGACTAAATCCTTAATTTTCATATTTATGGACTTCCTTGCTATTTTCGAAAATTGCCATTGGTGAGATATTTGATCTTTTCAATTCAAAATCTTATTGTACATTGAATGTTGTATCTGGAAAAATCAAAATTCTAAATGTCTTGGATCTATTTTCGGCCCTGCCCTTATTGTTTTGGATTGACATTAAATGATTTCATTTTGCAAAAATAAAAAATTGCATTAAAATGGTTGGATCGGTCTTCATTAGGCATTTTTTTTGAAATCATTAATTGAATGTTTATATTTCAAAATTTCAAGAATTTGTTTAGCCCCTGCCAAGTCGTCCCTCAAGTATGCATTGGGTATTAAAAAATTTTGCATTGCCAAAATCGAAATCTAATAAGTATTAATGCTAGTCCTCCCCCATATTTGCACTTGCATTTAATATTTCTTTTTATTTTGGGTGTAGGGTCGGCCTTGTAGGAAGGGATTGGATTGCTTATAAAAGGAGGATCACGCCATTTCATTTCCACAATTCAAACACAACTTTCTCTGTGCTGCAAATAGCGAATTTTCAAGGCAGTGACAGCGAGTTTCTCATTAGCATTTTGAAGCATTTTGAAGACAATTCATTTGGTGATTGGCGATTGGCGGCCACCTTTGGAGGCACTGTTTTGAGTCAGTTGAGGCGAATTTGAAAGATAGTTTAAGACCTTGGTGAGCAGTTCAGACCTGGGCATGAACTTCCACGAGTTTGAAGACCATTTTGAGAGTTTGTGATGCATGTTCAGACCTGATGCGAACTACACCAGACCTGGTTATGAATTTTTGCAAGATTGAAGAACATTTCAAGGGTTAAGGAAGGCCCTTTTTAGGTCTGATTTGATCTATACCAGACCTGGGCATGTATTTCATCCATTTTCAAGGCATTTTGGAGGCTTCTTGAGGCATATTGTGAAGAAGAACGAAGTAGTATTTGATTGGATATCATTGGAGGCTTATTTTGATCAAGTTTGGTGCCCGTATTGGAAAAAATTGAAGACTTTTTCATACCATTTTCTTCAGATCCGAAAATTGGATTGGTGAGATAAGAGGCTTGTGGATTTGATATAATCAGATTGTGATAGAGGAGGAGTTTATTGATAGTAATTCATAGCGAGATTTTGGAAGGGAGATTTTCTGGTGGAGTTAGAAGATTTTGGAGATCAAGCCAAGGCAATTGCATAGACAAAGGACTCCTAGCTTTGTACTTGGGTGAGTGGCCTATCTTTTCCTCTCTCTTTAATTGCTTCCATTTCATTGGTGCTAGTGCTAGGTGTTGAAAACTAATTTTAAGAGTAGAGCTAGAAGTTTGGATATTAAGTTGATTACTCGATTGTCTTGATTGGCTTTTTTTTCCAAAGTTCTTGCTTGCATTTCATCTTAGGAAGGAGGTTGGTTGGAGTGATAAGTGTAGCCAATCTTAAGGTATTGGCAGGGAGTGATAAGTGTAGTATTCCACCCCTAGGGAAAAGATTGGAGTGATAAGTGTAGTCCATCTTAAGGCAAAGGCGGGGAGTGATAAGTGTAGTTTGCATCATTGCATTTCATCTTAGGAGGAAGATTTGGAGTGATAAGTGTAGTCCATCTTAAGGTAACGGCGGGGAGTGATAAGTGTAGTATTCCACCCCTAGGCGAAGATTGGAGTGATAAGTGTAGTTTCACCAGCATTGTAGAAAAAGCGGGGAGTGATAAGTGTTTAGGATGGCTAATGTTAATGCAAGCAAGCGACCCAAAGGAATTAATGCTGAAATAGGAGACAAGGAAGTCATGATACCCAATTCCAACTTCCGCTCAAAATTGAAATACGTTGGAGACACCAACATTGGTACCTTTGATATGATTCAATTAAGAGAGAGGTTGAGAGACAGCTAGTCCCCTGTGGCAAAGAGGATCAAATAGTATGAATTTGTGCAAAGAAGTGTTCAGTCTACCCCAGCAGCAGACATGATACGACAGAATTGGTTACATCAAGTCATCAAGGCTCACAAAGCCAGATTGCAAATCAGAGTGCAGCGCCTTCATCATGCTTCTCAGTCAAATTCCGGGCTCTACTAAAGGTACACAGTTTGATCCTTGGATGTTTTATTTTATTGAAGAGATTGGAAATGATAAAAGAAAGATTGATTGGATTAGGATCATTAGCATGAATTTAGAGTTGCAACTTGGATAGTACAAAATCGGGGGCAAATCTACATGGGGTCCTACTTCTTCAATTCGGGTGCAAGACTACTAGTGATGCTTTGCCAGTCGAACCAAATCTAATCTTGGGGAGATGCATTGCACCACTATGGTTGAGGCAAGTACTTATGCCAAAAGGGCAAGGTTTTGGCAGTTCGAACAGTTGAAGGCAGTCAAGGGTTAACCAAGGAGGAAAGCATTGATGAAAGCAGTTGATGAACTCAGTGATGGGTGGATTGTGAAACAATCAAGGAGATATGGTGAGGGCAGGTGCCCCAAAACCCAAGGTTATTGAAACAAAGATGCATGCATGCAGATCAAATCCAAATAGGAAGGTTAAAAATGGAAAAGCATTGAAGTAAAGAGGAAAGTGATTGAAAGGTTGGGAGGTCAAGTTTGATTTCAAGGCGGTGGCTAAGAGTAAGGCTCTTAAATTGCACAAGGTTCACATCCAGACAAGCCACCAAGGTCAAGGCAAGATTACCCCAAGTGCATGGAGACCTCACCCTTTCGAGGTCAGGACAACAAGTACAAGAAAGTTCAAGTGGTGGTGAGAAAATTTCTAAGGACAAGCTCAAGCATCCAAGGCTTCATCTCATCTCAAGGATTAATGAACTTTATAAGACAAGGTTGATGAGGTGGCAATTTCATGTGCATGCAATCAAATCATGCCAAGTGTCCTATGTTCTCATTGGTCAACAGATTATTGTAATATTGGCCCACAAAGTTGGAGCCCTCATGTAATTGGTTGAAAGATGGTAACCCTAATTAGGGTTTGTAAGGTTTAATCTTGGCCCTTGATTTTGCCTCTTAATCTTGGCCACTCGTAATTTTGAGCCTCTATATAAGGCCATTTGTACTCATTTGTAAAGAGAATTATGTTGAAGAATTGTTGCCAAAATACTATCAAAATTGTTCTCTATTCATTGTTGTGACTTGCATGGTGGATATACATGATCATTTTGGTGTATTGCATGTTTCTTCTCATCTCTCAAATTAAAGTAGAATTTCATTTCATTTTGGTAGAATAGAAGTAAATGGTTAGTTGCGATGGTGATATTGGTAAATGTTTGATAGGGATCTATATACTAGGCCACTAGCACCTTAGCGGCTTGTTGAGGAGCCTTGTGTGGTAATCTAGTCTTGTTTCTCTTTGAATCATTGCATCTATGGAGGTAGAGCCGCTGGCAAGCTTTCATTAGGTTGATCCCCGTCCATTTGCCAATCTTTCCATTCCATAGGAGTAGTAGTAAAGCAATCAGTAGTTCAGTAGTTGAAGTTGAGAAGTTGAAGTTCGAAAGTTTGACGAGCAAAGTTGGAAATGGTATAAAAGAAGAAAGTTATCTCATCAATCATCATAGCGAAAGTTTGACATCCTCAAGTGAACAACGTAAGCCCGCCGAAGTGATTACCAGCAAATCACATTTATATAACTGAGTTAGTATCCACAGGTGTAAGGAACCTTGGAGTATTCTTATATACTTTTCAAGAGAGGGTTGAGTGTTTGGTACTCCTTATGAAGTATTCAATTGCTATATGTTATGTAGTGGTACAAAACTCACATCAACATATAGCTAGATTAGGAAAGTAGATCCTAGCAGCATTTCTCACCGTTGTTTTTCACACATCCTAGGTTTTCCACATACATCAAGTGTTGACATTTCTATTTGAATAATATTGTATTATTTACCTCATAATGGTCATTTACGTCACATAATGTAACTGGTCACTTTATGTATCTTCAGATGTATCTGGTCACTTAATGTATCTAGTTAGTTAGATAATTTTGTATCTTTCTACCTTCACTCTCAGTTAACGATTGTTTTATTTAGAAACATCATCTTTGTATTTCTTTATTTAAGGAGTCTTTGTCTCCTTTTTAACTATTCAATCAACCAATTATTATTTCCTGGCATCAGAACCCATAGGTTAGTTTTCGCTACTTTTTGTTAATCATAACCAGTTACTGAGAGGGGGGGTGAATCAGTAACTTCAATTTCTTGTATTATTTTCTCTGTTTACTATTCTTGTTAATACTAAAAATATAAAGAATGCTTAAACAATCATAAATAGAAATCACATGAACAGGTCTGTTACAATAGTGGTTTCCGTTGCACCAAACGATCGACCTATTAATGCCTGATACAACCACTAAACTTATAGAAGACACAGGAGGTGGTTAAGCTATGTCACAAATCCCGATGGGAGCGCTGACCATTTTGCCAACAATCTCCCCCTCAGCGTTACCCGAGGGGATTCGAATCTGTGACCAAGCTCTGATACCACTTGTTAAAAGTAGTGGTTGTAGTTGCACCAAAAGATCAACCTGTTAATGCTCAATACAACCACTACACTTATAGAAAACACAGGAGGCGGTTAAGCCATGTCACAAATCCCGAGAGGAGCACTGACCATTTTGCGAACAAGGTCAACACAAGATGTATAAGTGGAAACCCTCGGTTAGAAGGAAAAAACCAAAGTGGGACAGAACCCATCAAATTCCACTACTGCAGTAATAAAGTTGCCCGGTTAAAGGCTTACAAACCACTGGTTAGAATGCTATCTAGTAAAGGGATTTGAAAGAGATCGGTTAAGATCTTGACCCTATAAGGAGTCGCCTTGTCAAAGGACTTAAAAAATATCAACAAAGATGTCACCCGGTGAATGGATTTATACAACAGAACCTATTAGGGTTTGTAATGTCCCTGTTTTTTAGGCTCTTGGGATTAGCCTATCATGTGACCCTCGTATGCTAATGAGGATGGACAGAGGGTCTCTTTCAGTGGGCATCTACTTCAGGATTCAATATGCTTTGGGTTGGCTTTCGTTTAGCGTCATTCGGACTTCATTTGATATAGTTTTGCCACGTTTACTATTTATAGTAAGCTTGATGTTGTACAAGAAGGACCCTTTCTATTTTTGGAAAGTGCATTTGGTCACATGGGGAAATAATACGTGTGACTCCTATTTCAGACAGCGTATTAAAAGGATCAATATTTTGGGAGTTATTATTATTTTGGTGGCCAAATTATTATTAAATCATTAAATGGCTTATTATAAAGTTATAATTTAACTTTATAATTTCACTTAAGTTGAGGGTTGAGTCATCATGGGAAGGGGCCATTTATTTAATTAATTCATGGAAGCCTAAGCCAAGGTATTATTTTAAAGTATTGGACTCAATGAATTATTAAAAGGAAAAGTATATTTATTTATCCCACATTGGTAAGAATTGTGTTTGAGCTCTCACAAGAAAGAATAAAAAGGGACTTGAGAGCTCATTCTATGATATCTATTGATCTTTTGATAAATTTGGTTGTGAAGAAGATGGCTAGGGTTTGAGGACTAATTCCTCTCTTTTGGCAATTTGAATCATCATTGATTGATGGTGAATTTTCCACTGAATTCTAAGAATACAATTCTTGTCATGTGTATACGAATTTGATGCTGAAGTATATCAAATTCGAGGATATTTGAATAAATTCTGAATTACAATTGGTGATTCGATTTTCTTCCTGGTCGCTATTGTTTGGTAGAAGATTGTTCGATTTCTATAGGAGCTGCAATCTATCTGCTGGCAGCGTATGGTAAATAAAGTGTTGCAGACTTCACTATTTAGGAGCTGCGAATTCATTTGGAAGCTGGCATCACCTTTCCCAGCCTATGCGTACTTCACCTTGTGGCTGCGTTTTACTCACAGCAGGCTGAGTTATTTATTCAGGGGGCTGCAATCACTCATCGAGGCTATGGTTGTTCAAATGATGGCTGTGTTAATAATCTGGGAGGCTGCATTCTTCATTTGCAGCTATGCTTCAATTCCCTTGGGCTGCGTTTCTTTTACAGCAGTCAGATGTAATTAAAAGTGCCCAAATTTATTTGTGAATGCTTGTAATAGGGAATTAATTTGATGGTTATTGTAATTCTGATTTTTTGTAAGCATTCAGTGGTGAATTAATGGTTGTAGTTATTTATCAAGAGTTTAAATATCTGAGAAGTATCATTGAAATTCATATTTGATGTTCATTAATTTCTATATATTCTGAAAGAAATTTCGAAGTGCAATTTAATTTGGGGAAAGAGCTAGATTGTAAATGAGAGCCAGCTGGGCTCTTTACAGTGGTATCAGAGCATGTTTCCTGCCATCGTGTGGGGAAAAAATTATTTTATATTTTGATCATATTTTAAAAGTGATCAGCACTTTCTCTTTTCCTAGGTATGGACAAATACAGGAGGCCTAGTTCTGGAAGTTGGCGTAGCAGTATGGGAAGAAGGGAGGAAATAAATGCCTTAGTGGAAAGTATGGAAAGACTTAGGCTGCATCAGCAGAGATTGGCAGAGAGTTTGTCGGATCCAGTGACAGTAGACAAGGCAACGAGGTATATGGTCTCTGCTTTTAGGAGGCCAACATCAAAATTCCATGGAAGAAAGCTTGAGTTTTCCCCGACAGGTGCCCTTGATGCAGATGCACCTATATTTAGTACGACACCTGCTAGTCCTATCTACAGTGCTAATGATGGATTTATTTCACAAGAACATGTGGATGTTTCAATACCATTAGTTGACAACAGCGCTGAGCATCAACAGGTTGAGGCTCCTAGAGTAGACGCTATAGTTTGTACAAAGGCAGTTGATGTTGTAGTTATCACTGAGTGTTCAGACTCTTCTGTGGAGGGAGTTGTTATTGGAGATTTTTATTTTAGCTATAGTAGTGTTGCTCCAGTGCAGGAGGCAGCTGCTTCCTCATATGGGACCGATGCATGTATGGAGTCTCCTAGTAGTGATGTTGGTGATCTAAGCATTATAGCCGAGTCAATTGATGACGGTTCATGCTCAAGCATTATTGGTGCACAGTTTAACGTTGAGTCATGTGTGCAGAGTCAGGTGTCAGCAGTGAGATTTTAGCAGGAGATGTGGATGTAGATAGTATAGACACATCTGATGATACTTTTGAGGATGACCTGAGCCGCATTGGGGATGACACCCCTTGTGAAATGTTGGGTGATGATTGCGAGGAGTGTATGAGCTCTGACAGCTCTGAGGTTTATGATAGCAGTCGTAGTGTGGAATTAGTGCAGGAGACGGTGGTCTTTTCCTGTATTGAGGATGTGAGCATGGAGCTATCTAGTGATGACACTCATGATGGGAGTGTTGCAGTTGAGTTGGGTGACATAGATTCATGTCATAGTGTAGATGATTCACATGATGACATTGAGTCATGCATGCAGCCAAAGTTAGTGGAGGAGTCGCGGATAGACGATGTGGACACTAGCATCACAAATATTTCTGATGTTGAGAGTGAGGATGATGGGTGCTGCAGTGTTTTTGGATTTTTATATCTGACTTTGGGTGTGGACTCAGCGTTGTCATATGGTGGTGGTGGGTTCAAGGATTCTTTGTTACAGGGATTCACGGATGAAGATGGGGAAGCATATGAGTGGCAAGAGTTTGCTACAGCCAGGGCTTCCACTTTTAGAAAGGGGGTTACTTCTTCGGTGACTCATGAGGATGATTCGTCCTATAGTGAGTCATGCTTGATTTATCAAACCTTGGGAGAGGACACTGAGTTGTTAGTAAATGAGGATGGATCCTAGGATCTGGACAATCAGGTTGTTGCAGAGGATGAGGTAACTGGAGATTGTGTTGAGTCGGATTCAGCAGTAGCTTCCTCGAGGATAGTGGACGAGTCCGATGTCTGTACTTAGTTTGTTGATGGGTGCTCGGATGAAAGCACAGACAGATACGGTGATCTTGAGGGGAGTTTGTTGGATGCAGCTTCCTTCCATAGTGTGGACAGTGCAGTTGAGGTTGTACATAGGAGGCCCGTTGTGCAGAATCATCACGTGACTAGCCAGTTGCGAGTTGGTGAGAGAGATATTACTTCTACTCTTGAGCATTTTGATGCCGTTTATCAGCTGTTAGCTGTTTACGATTGGGGTGCTACTATGACAGATGAGCACAGTGGTGGTTACCTTTCCTTGACAGAGATTCATTCTTTGCATGATGCTGTCAGGATTTTGAGACAGGATTATTTACAAATGGTAGCTGACCAAGATCACCTAGTTGAGTGGGGGAGTATAGCATATGAGGCAATGATGGACAGAGAGGAGGTGAGTGAGCTTACTCAGGAGCTCACAGCGACTTCTGAGGCTTTAGAGGGCACTCAGCGAGCTCTTAAGGAGTCGCAGTTTCAGTTAGAGGAGGTGACTGTAGAGTTGGAGCATTTTCGGTCCACACCAGCCTCAGACCCAGTTCAGTTGCACATTGAGGTGGTTGGTGGTGTGTTGGCTTCTACAGTTGGGGATGCGCGACATGATGATGTGGCAGACACATCTGTTCAAGATGTGGGTGCACTAGGTACGGATGAGGTAAGAGTATCAGTGGAATCAAGCTCTCATGTTGATTTGCTTCCTTTTGTTGGAAGTGAATCTATTTCTTTATCTCATATAGCTGATAGCATGGAACAATTGGCAGTGTCACATTTTCAGGGGGATCAGTTGTGGCTTGCGGGGGAGCAAGTTGACGTTTCCACGTATAATTTCTACTGCACCGAGTCATTCATGGAGTATTTACTTGAGAGTGCAGATGTGCGAGAGGATTCATACAGAGTGTCTGAGGGTACTCTCATCCGAGGCTCTTGTGCTATTAGGAGGTTGGTAGAGAAGATTGTGGAGACTCTATCTACTATGCTTCCCCACAGGGAATTTGAGGTTGGGTTTGCTGAGAGGGTTACTCAGGATCCTAACCAGTCTGCGGTCATGTGGAGTCAGAAATTGGAGCCATCTCATAATTCCCAATTCGGTAATGATGAGCCATTAACGGAGATTGGGGCTTTCTACTGACCTTATACAGTGGGGTATGCTCATCATTTTTCTTTTGACCCACAGGTAGAATATTTGATCTCACGAAGGTGTAGACCGGCTCCAGTTTCTTATCATCCATTATGGGATGGATTAGCACCATCTTTTGCAGATGGAATTGGCAGTTGCAAGTTAGACTACTTGCAATATCCAGACACCCAGGACAATTTATCAGAGGTTAGAGTTGGTAACAGTGATTCAGACACATTTGGTCATTGCCTTCTTCTCAGTGCAGTTGGGTGTCAGTGTCGATTAGACAGGGACTCGAGTTTTGACAAATTTGATGTTTCAGTTGGGTTGAGTTCCACCGGGTTATTTTCTGCATCGGCATCTACAATCGGCCTTCAGATGATGTTTTTAGTGATGTCAGTTATTTGGGTGTTCAGGGCGATTTTTCAGTTGCAGGTTGGGATTTTCTTCACAGGAGTATGGTGAGGATCGGGACATTACTTATGACCATCCTTGGGATCCAGGTGGTTTGTGATGTTGCTTGTTTTTCCTGATTGCTTGAGGACAAGCAATCTTGGCAAGGGAGGACTGTAATGTCCCCGCTTTTTAGGCTCTTGGGATTAGCCTATCATGTGACCCTCGTAGGCTAATGAGGATGGCCACAGGGTCTCTTTCAATGGGCATCTACTTCAGGATTCAGTATGCTTTCATTTGGCTTTCGTTTGGCATTATTCGGACTTCATTTGATATAGTTTTGCCACGTTTACTATTTATAGTAAGCCTGATGTTCTTTGAGAAGGACCCTTTCTATTTTTGGAAAGTGCATTTGGTCACATCGGGAAATAATAGGTGTGACTCTTGTTTCAGACAGCATATTAGAAGGATCAGTATTTTGAGAGTTATTATTATTTTGGTGGCCAAATTATTATTAAATCATTTAATGGCTTAATATAAAGTTATAATTTAACTTTATAATTTCACTTAAGTTGAGGGTTGAGTCATCATGGGAAGGGGCCGTTTATTTAATTAATTCATGGAAGCCTAAGCCAAGGTATTATTTTAAAGTATTGGAGTAAATGAATTATTAAAAGGAAAAGTATATTTATTTATCTCACATTGGTAAGAATTGTGTTTGAGCTCTTACAAGAAAGAATAAAAAGGGACTTGAGAGCTCATTCTATGATATCTATTGATCTTTTGATAAATTTGATGTGAAGAAGATGGCTACGGTTTGAGGACTGATTCCTCTCTTTTGGCAATTTGAATCATCATTGATTGATGGTGAATTTTCCACTGAATTCTAAGAATACAATTCTTGTCCTGTGTATTCGAATTTGATGCTAAAGTATATCAAATTCGAGGATATTTGAATAAATTCTGAATTACAATTGGTGATTCGATTTTCTTCCTGGTCGCTATTCTTTGGTAGAAGATTGTTCTATTTCTACAGGAGCTGCGATCTATCTGCTGGCAGCGTATGGTAAATAAAGTGTTGCAAACTGCACTGTTGAGGAGCTATGAAATCATTTGGAAGCTGGCATCACCTTTCCCAGCCTGTGCGTACTTCACCTTGTGGCTGCGTTTTAGTCATAGCAAGCTGAGTTATTTATTCAGAGAGTTGCAACCACTCATTGAGACTGTGGTTGTTCAAATGATGGTTGTGTTAATAATTTGGGAGGCTGCATTCTTCATTTGTAGTTGTGCTTCAATTCCCTTGGGCTGCGTTTCTTTTCCAGCAGTCACATGTAATTAAAGATGCCCAAATTTATTTGTGAATGCTTGTAATAGGGAATTAATTTGATAGTTACTGTAATTCTGATTTTTTGTAAGCATTCAGTGGTGAATTAATGGTTGTAGTTATTTATCAAGAGGTTAAAAATCTCAGAAGTATCATTGAAATTCATATTTGATGTTCATTAATTTCTATATATTATGAAAGAAATTTAGAAGAGCAATTTAATTTGAGGAAAGAGCTAGATTGTAAATGAGAGCCAGTTGGGCTCTTTACAGGGTTCACCCTGATTAACGGATTTAAATGTGCTTCTCACAATAAAAGCAATGATCTTCTTTTGACACTTTATCTGTCGATTAGATCATACTTGTTCACTCTCTCTGCTTGGTTGTTGAATCTTTCTCTCTTTCACTCTCCGTGACTGTATCCCTTCTCTGAAGACTTTTCTCTTCCGCTCTGCTCTCTCTTCGCTCTTGGTTTTTCAACAAGATCTCTTCTCATGCATGATGACCTGTATTTATAAGAAATTATCTTATTATAATTACACCAAACGGTGCCGCCAAGCTATCACTCTTCCAAAAATCTCGCATGCAAAACTCTTGATCAAAAAGCTTGCAAACAGATCTTGAGTTCGCAAAAAGAAAAAGCTAACTCCAGTTCTTCTGAAAAATGCTCCATAAAATTCGGATAGGATTATAAAGCACTGACCGATAAATTTGCAATTCTAAACGCAAACCGGTGTGCAACCTATTAGGTCATTTGTCTCTAGTGGTGGTCTACTGGACCAGTTGGACAAGACCTGGACCGGTATTAATGTGACCGGTTAAGGCAGACTATTTTCCCAGTAAGTCTATTGGTTCACCATTGTTGCTCTAAACTTGAGAACCGGTGTGTTTGATGTTTGCCAATGATGACAACTAAGCTTTATGCCTACAATCTTCCCCTTAGGCATTGGTGGCAAAACACGTCAACACATATACTCCCTGTAGAGTATCATCCTATCAACTGATACTTCCCCCGTAGACTTGCTCTACTATATCCTGTTGTATTTTGTCTCAACTCTCTATCATCTGATCAATCTCTTCCAGTCTCTTCCCCTTTCTCTACTAACAATCTCCTAAAAGTAATCTTCCCCTTTTTGCCTCCAAGAGACAAAAGGTGTTAATACCTCATAACTATAGCTTGTTGAAGATATCCTTATAGATTTTACCAGCAGAAACTAGAAACGGTTTCCAAGCAGCTATGACTTGATCTAGGGTATACTGCATCGCTTGAAGAGAGACAATTAGATTCTCCATGTCCTCAATTGTCTTATAGTCTAGCTCATTAAGAAGTATGTCAACATCATCTGCTGCTTTCCACATCAAATCAAAAGTTGGAGCTATGAATAGCTGAAATCCAATGAGATCTTGGATTCTCTTTGTGTTCTCCTCAAATGTTTTTCTCAATGTAAGAGCTAAATTGGTTAGCTCACGACTATACTCTGTTGCAGAAGAGGTCTTAGCATCGAATTGTGAAGTTTTCTCTTTTAGCTCTTCTGTTGTTCTTTCTGTTATGTCCACAAAATCTTCAATGTTTGAAGTTTTTGTTATTATCCTCCCAACATCTTGTACCTATTGCTTCAGTTCTTCATTGTTGGTAGCCACAGTGGCTTTGAGGTCTTCAACCTTGTCATGAAGAATAGTTATTCTTTTCTGTTCATAATGATCAACTGCAAGGGTTTCTAGATCTGCGATACCTTCACCAATCATCTCTGCCAAAATTTCCAGTTGATCAATTATGGGTTCCTCTTCATCAATATATGCATCCGGTGCAAAATTGTAGAGAATATTTTTAACACTTGTTAGAACCATGTCCTGTTTTCTCTTGGTGAGCTACTTTAGCTGGCTTGTTGACATTTTGCTGCTGTCAATCACAGTGTCACTGGTTGGAGTAGTGTTTTCCCTCTCTTGGATTCAAGGTCTGCTAAAAAAGATAGCTTTCTTTTTGATGAAAAAGCACTTGGTACATCTACTGGTTGTTTCTGTTTGACATCCTTGTCAAGATCTTCTTTAGCTAACTTCTCTACTTCCTCCATTACTACTTGTCGAGGCTCTTCTTCTTGTTGTTCGTCTTCTGGTTGTTGTTTTTCTAGTTGATGCTCTTCTTCTAGTTGTTCCTCGGTAACCTATTGATCACTCTTGACCATCTCTACTTTCTCAATTTCCTTTTCTTGAGTCATCTTAGCTGATGACTCCCCTATTTCTTGTTCCACTGGTCTGAGTGGTGTATCATGTACACTTGTTGGAGTCTTTTCACGAATATTGACCTGTTCACTGGTTGTGAACTGTTCACGGGTGTTGTCCTAATCTCCAGTAATGTCCTCACCGATTGTATCCTGATCACCGATTGTGAACTGTTCAAGTGGGACCATTTCCTTTGCCTGTTCACTTTGTGAAGTATCCTGAGGACTTGTTGACTTAGGTATTTCAATAGACACCTTTTCAGATGCAATTTTTTCCTGCCCCTTTGATAGATTGTTGAAGTCATAATTTTTCCATACTTGGATTGTTTCTTCATACACTTCTTTCTCTTGACCATTTATAATTTTGGCCACTTTGTCTCTTGTATCTAGGTTTAGTACTTCTGCTTCCAACAAAATCTTGATTGCATCTTCATCAAGACCTAGTTCAACCTTTTCTAGAACTTCCCTTAAGATCTTATTGTTCTTTGCTAAACCGTCTCTCCATTTTGTCTGTAGCCTTTTGTTTAGTTCAACTGGGAAGTGGGGTCTGTAGTCCTTTGGTCCACCGTTGAAATTAAGAAAACTCTCTAACAGAAAAATTTCAATTTTATCTTTATCATCATTGCCTAAGACACAAAACCATTTAGCAACATTGCTAACTTTTCCAAAATCTAATATCTCATCAACTATGTCATCAACAGTAAGGGTTTTAGCTTTACCGTTTTTTGGAGATGCAAATATAGTTGGTGGAGTAAGATCACCACCGGTGTCTTTAGTGATATCAACGATGACCGATTCAGTTGCAGGTTTGGATTGGACCTATGCCTCAATGCCCAGAATGCCTTTCCCTCTACCGATGTCCTTTTCAGGTTGCACCAAGGTCTTCTGAAATTCAGCTTCAACTGGATGTTGCTGCTCCAAAACGGTTTTCCAGATTGCAACCCCTTCATCATGAACCGCATCTACTTATCCTATCAGTACTTGACCAATCCTCTTCCTGATGTTAAAGTTTTGTTTATACAATTCCGATTGATTGGTTGTCTCTTGCAGGCTCAAGTGACTCCGAACTTCCAGTAGTGCCTTAACCCTTAGTTCTTTCTCCTTTGATATCGAAGATTTCCATCTTCCTTCAAGAATTTCTTGTAACACTACAGGTATTTAGCCATGAATCTCAGTTGGTGTCCTCTAGAACTTGTGTAAGTTGTATATTACAACATCTTCTATTTTCCTCCTGTCTTCATCATTTGCCAAGGTGTATCTTCAATCAATAGTTCCCATTCTACCTATTGTCATTATTCCTTCAACGAATTCATCAATGGTTTGTTTTACACCTTTTGGAACCTCCTTTTGTACCGGTTTCCCGGTCTTCCTCTTTCTTAGATAGGCGGTGGTCTTTTCTGTCTCAGTTTCCTCTGAGTCCCCACCTTGTGACTGTTCGGTTGTGATTGATTGTGCCTTCTTCTTTTGAACTTTTGGTTCTTGCAAAGTTGGCTTCCTCTTCCTTGGAGTAGGAGACCGTTTGACATATACCTTCTTTGGTGCCTTTGAAGATGCACTTTTCTTCAGATTTGCACTTATCTCCTCATAAGTGTCGAACCGCTTGGCAGACAGATCCAGGTTACTCTCTTGAAGTGCCTCAACATAAGCTTTGGCATTCTTGGATTAAATCTCATAACCGAGTTCAGGTGCAAACTAAATTGTTGGCTCAACAGCCTGAATGATACAATGATCGGTGCTTACAAGGAAGAAAACTTCATCCTTGTACTCATCTACAATAGCTGAAGGAATTTTCTCCCTCTATTGCATTCTGTGTTGATAAGCTTCAAAGTAATCAGTCATTACTTTGTTGAGCCGATTCCCCAAACTGTTAACCATTTCACCTATTTGGACCATAACTGGTCTGTCTATTAACCAAGTAACCTTACCCACTTCTGGAAAGAAATTTTGGTAGAAGAAAAAGAGACATACCATCAGTGTCCCATATTTCATAAATTTCTTCTTTACCATACCGAGCTTCTTCATGTTCTCAAAAATTTGGCTCCTTAGCATAGCACATATGTCATACAAAGCATTGTCGTGCATAATCATGTGTGTTGCATGCATTGCACCACCTGGTATGCTGTTGAGATTACTAGACTAGTAAACCTTGTAACCAATGACACCAACAGCAAACCGGTCTCCTTCATCTTCAATATCAGTCACAACCATCATACGACTATCACATTTCGACTTGGTGAGTCGAGTGACTTCGACGTTAGCAATTGTTCTCAGGGTAAGAGCTTCTCTTGTGGCGTTCAACCCAGTTACTCTATTTAAATCTTCTTTTGTTATTGGACTAAAGGCGCCTTTCGCTAACCACATTCCTGGATTGTGTGCTCGACTGAGAACCAACCGAATCCACTCAGGAAAAAACACTGTTGGATATTTGACCCCATTGGTCAATCCAACTGCCTTCAGTCTCACGTATTTTGCCTGGAGTTTTCCATCTTCGCAAAGCCCTAAGTATTCACTGTAAAGAGCCTTGGCTGGCTCTTGTTTACAATCTAGCTCTTTCCTCAAATTAAATTGCACTTCTAAATTTCTTTCAAAATATATAGAAATTAATAAACATCAAATATGAATTTCAATGATACTTCTCAGATTTTTAACCTCTTGATAAATAACTACAACCATTAATTCACCGTTGAATGCTTACAAAAAATCAGAATTACAATAACTATCAAATTAATTGCCTATTACAAGCATTCACAAATAAATTTGGGCACCTTTAATTACATGTGACTGCTGGAAAAGAAACGTAGCCCAAGGGAATTGAAGCACAGCTGCAAATGAAGAATGCAGCCTCCCAAATTATTATCGCAGCCTTCATTAAATGATTCGCAACCTTCTTTGGATGTTACACAACCTTCAATAACAACCACAGCCTTCTCATAAGTATTACGCAGCCCTCTTGAAGTTTGACACAGCTCTATAAATATGTTACACCCCCCTCTGAATGTAGACACAGCCAAACTGGAAGATACAACAACCTTCCAAGGACATGAGATATTTTGAGAAAATCGAACCAGAATTATGTATACCTCTGTAACAGCAGCAGCTTAATAATTCTCTTCAAATTTGGTATCCAACAACACCAAATTTGCATTCACAAAATCAGAATAAATTTCTAAAATTCAGCTAGCAAAATTCACCATCAATCAGTGATGATTCAAATTGCCAAAGAGAGGAATCAGTCCTCAAACCCTAGCCATTTCTCACAGCCAAGAAACTTTATAAAATTTTCATCAAATGAACAATAGATATCCTAGAATGAGCTCTCAAATCCCTTTTTATTCTTTCTTGTGAGAGCTCAAACACAATTCTTACCAATGTGGGATAAAAAAATATACTTTTCCTTTTAATAATTCATTTACTCCAATAATTTAAATTAATACCTTGGCTTAGGCTTCCATGAATTAATTAAATAAATGGCCCCTTCCCATGATGACTCAAACCTCAACTAAGTGAAATTATAAAGTTAAATTATAACTTTATAATAAGCCATTTAATGATTTAATAATAATTTGGCCACCAAAATAATAATAACTCCCAAAATACTTATCATTTTAATATGTCGTCTGAAACAGGAGTCACACCTATTATTTCCCCATGTGACCAAATGCACTTTCCAAAAATAGAAAGGGTCCTTCTCGATCAACATCAGACTTACTATAAATAGTAAATGTGGCAAAACTATAGCAAATGAAGTCCGAATGACACCAAACGAAAGGCAAACCAAAGCATACTGAATCTTGAAGTAGATGTCCACTGAAAGAGACCCTCTGTCCATCCTCATTAGCCTACAAGGGTCACATGATAGGCTAATCCCAAGAGCCTGAAAAATGGGGACATTACATTCACTCTATATGAATATCTCGCCCAATTCTTCCTATTTACTATGGATGAACGTTGTTACATCTTCAGTCAAAAGCACCCCATCGGGAATTGATGATAGAACTCTAGCCATATCATTCGCTCTATTCTGCACTGGCATGATATCATACTTTGGTCACTTGTGTTGTTTGATGTCAATTAGGCTCACAACAAATGATGATGATACCATTTCTCTAGATAGGTACCAAACAGAAAGCTTCTTGACAAATTTGCGGAGAACGCAAAGCAGAGATCACGAATGACAACAAGAAAGATTACTCAAGCTTATAAAACAATAATCACAAAACGCAATGTAAAGTGAAATGAGTAATCAGCTTTCCTTTTTATACACTTAGGTCATAACAGTAATTAACAAACGGTTACTGTATTAATTACCCTTACCTAACCTTAACTTCATCAACCAATTTATCGACGATTTACCTGTTTACTACACTATCCTCGGTTTTAACATCGACCGTGATATGTCATCTTCTCTATTTGACTAGTTCTTTGGTTTTACACCGGTGTGTCCTTCTCGGTTCAAGTCCTTGACTGATTGAGAATAAATCTCACCAGTTACTCCGGGGATAGTAGCGTTTCTACCTGCTCCCCCTTAAGCCCTTTTGGCTGAATTTGCTAAAGAGATATCACCATCGGTGGATGATGACTGTCTCTGATTTCTCTCCTTCAGAGCTCTTTGTCCCCTTGTTGGACAAAGTCTTCTTTACTTCCCTATTGGTCTCTTCAGTGGTGTTCCCCTTTTGATTGGGAGTAACATTCCTCTTGACCAGTTTAGCTGGGCCTTTCCCTTTGTTCATTGGCCGGTTCCTACAGTCTTTGGCCAGATGCCCAATCTTGTTACAGTTGTAGCAAGTCATACCAATTCCTCTCCATGGATTTACCCTTATTTCTTTGTCCATGGGTGAATGACATTCGGAGTTCTTATGCCCTTATGGTCCATAGGTAGCACACATGGATGTGCTTCAGTTAGCAGTCTTGTTAGGGAATACCGGTCTCCCTGGAGATTTGAATGTCATGGTTGTTAACTTGCATTCTTCAGCCGTGTGTCCGAATTTATTGCATGCATAGCAATAACCTTTGAAGCTTCCCCTACTTTCACTAGACACATTGTTTAATCGTGACCTACATTCAAAGGTCCTATGACCATACTTATAATAGTTACAGAAGTAACTATTAGTGGTGAAAGGTTTCACCGGTGCATTCATGCAGTCATTTGATTTATGACCCGGTTTGCCACAATGTTTGCAAGAGGGTTTGAATATTCTTTTACCTTTGTCTCCAATTGGTTTCGTCTTGTCCTTCACGCTTTCCTTGACTCCAGAGGACTCACCGGTTTCCTTGTTGCTTTGACCGATGTACCCAAGTCCTGTGGGATCCTTGTGCCTTCTTTGAGCTTTCAATTGCTCATCTAGCTTCTCAAAACTCTCATTGTACTTTATGAGTTTCTCATTCCTCTCCTTGAGTTTTCAGTTGTTCTTTAAGTTTTTCGACTTCAACAACCATTTCTTTGCATGCCTCATCTTTATCATGCAAGTGTTCATGCATGATTGCATTCTCCTGATACCCTGCATGTCTGCATGCAGTTATAGTATCAGAGCATCACTCTCTCTAGAGCATCTTCAGCAATGATTCTTTCTCTCTTAACAGTATGTAGTGCTACTTCGGCACTATTTTTCTCATCTTCAACTTTCTTGCTTCGATGAGTTCAGTCATCTTCAAAGCATTACCTTGTTCTCTTTTCAAATTGGAGATTTGATCAATCAGGTTCATGTTACTCTCCTTGAGTTCAGAGACCGTTTCTTCGGCTTCATCAGAACTACGTTGTCCAGATAGTTCTTCATTTATTTCCTGACTTTCACTTAGTTGCAAAGCCAGTTCTTTTCTCTTGGCAAGAGATCTTAGTTTGTTTTCAAGAGAAGCAATAGTTTCATTTGCTTCTTCCAGCTGCTTTTGATACCTGTAACCCTCCATGATCTTTTATCAAGCGGTTAAACTTATTTTTCCTAAGAACTAGGCTCTGATACCAATTGTTAATCCGAACCTGTTACTGAGAGGGGGGATGAATCGGTAAATTCAATTTCTTGTATTCTTTTCTTTGTTTACTATTCCTGTTAATACTGAAAATATAAAGAATGCTTGAATAATCATAAACAAAAATCACATACACAGGTCAACACAAGATGTATACGTTGAAACCCTTGGTTAGAAGGAAAAAACAACAGTGAGACAGACCCCACGAAACTCCACTACTGCAGTGATAAAGCTGCCCGGTTAAAGGCTTACAAAACACTGGTTAGAATGTTATCCAATAAACGGCTTTAAAAGAGATCAGTTAAGATCTTGACCCTGTAAGTTGTCGCCTTGTCAAAGGACTTAAAAACATCAACAAAAATGTCACCCAGTGAAGAGATTTATACAACAGATCCTGTTATGGTTCACCCTAATTAAAAGATTTAAATGTCCTTCTCACAATAAAAGCAATGATCTTCTTTTGACACTTTATTTGTCAATAAGGTCATACATGTTCACTCCTTCCTCTGCTTGGTTGTTGAATCTCTCTCTTTCACTCTTTGTGACTGTATCCCTTCTCAGAAGACTTTGCTCTTCTTCTCTACTCTTTCTTTGCTCTTGATTTTCAACATCTCTTCTCATGCATGATGACTTGTATTTATAAGAAATTATCTTATTATAATTACACCAAACATTGTCACCAAGCTGTCACTCTTCCAAAAATCTTGCATGCAAAACTCTTAATCAAAAAGCTTGCAAATAGATCTTGAGTTTACCTCGAAACGCTCGCAGAAAGAAAAAGCTAACTCTAGTTCTTCTGAAAAACGCTCTGTAAAATCCAGATCGGATTATAAAGCACTAACCGGTAAATTTTCAATTCTAAACGCAAACCGGTGTGCAACCTGTTAGGTCATCTGCCTCTTGTGGTGTTCTACTGGACCAGTTGGTCAAGACTTGAAACGATATTAATGTGACTGGTTAAGCTACACTGTTTTCTCAGTAAGTCTACCGGTTCACCACTGTTAGTCTAAACTTGAGTACCGGTGTGTTTGATGTTTGCCAATGATGACAACTAAGCTTTATGCCAACAATTTCATACGTCAGATTAAATTCCAAAAGTTCTTAACTATTTTTTACGAAAAATTGTGTAGAATGCTAGAAATTTTTACAAATTTTTTTTCCGATTTTTTAATAAAAAATAAATGTTTCAAAAACGAGTGTTTTTGAATTTGCAAATCTCTGAAGATTTCAAAGGTTTTCCTTGCAGATTTTGATGGTTTTTCTACTAAGGGTAACAGTTTTCAATCTCCAAACTACTTTCTTTGGATGTTTTGTCTGTCGCGCTCAAGGGTTTCTACGTTTGCTCATGGAGGGGTCTTCTAATTTTTCTCCACAAAAAAAATCGATGGAGCATTTGTTGATTATTTTTCCAAAAAAATTGAATACTTTCTGATTTTTTCCCACCAAAATCATGATGGTTTTCTAATTTTTTCCACAAAAAATCATGAGTTTTCTGATTTTTTCCATAAAAAATCATGACAGGTTTTTACGATTTTTTTTCCAAAAAAATGATATGCATACTTCCTATTTCTTTTCTAGGTTTTTCTCAATTGTTTCCACAAAAATCATGATGTTGTAAAAGGATTTTGCTCGATTGTTTCCCCAAAAAATTGCAGTTTTCTTTGTTTTAGGTTTGGTTTTTTTAAAAGAAGTTTGAAAAATATTATGGGTTTTCTCTAATTTTTCCTCAAAATGTAGGGTTTAAATGAATTTTTCACAAAATCATGGCTTTCCCATCTTTGACAAAATGTTGAGGATTTTTTTTTAAAATTGCAATTTTTTGGAGAGTGTTTATGGTCATACCTAGGGTTTCAAGGGTGAATGATGTTCATGCAAATGTACTGTAGTTTACGGGTGTTAGTGGGTGCTGCTGCTTTTGACAATTTTTGGCAAAATCATTGTTTTTCAAAGTTATGATGCTTTTTGAAGTGGATCTCCATATCTCTGGATAAAGGTGGGGATAGCTTTGTTCCTCGACAACATGTTGGAAGGATTATGGCAAACTAGGTCATATCCAAAAGTGTTGAAGATAGCGTTAGGAGGATGAACTAGAAGTTATCAAGAAGGATTCATCCCTAGCTAAGAGGGAGTGTTGATGTTATTGTAGCTATGGTCGGATTCCTTCAAGCCGACACAAATAACATAAAGGTTGTGATAATATAATTATTGTAATGAAAATAATTATATTATATATTATATTAAATTGAAAATATAATTATTATATTAATAATAATTATAATATATTATATTATAATATAATAATTATATATTATATTATTTATTGATAATATAATTATTATTATTATAATAACAATGATTATATTATATAATTATTGTATTATATAATAGTATAATAATTATTATATTATATTATATAATTATATAGTTATACCATAATATGATTATTATGGAAAAGTGGTGTCCCTTGGTGACGGGGCACCACCAATATATATAAAGGAAGAATGAGTCTTTCTCTAATGAGATGGAATTGAATACTAACAATCAGAAATTTCAACATGGTATCAGAGCGGGTTTTCCTACCACCCTATGAGCTAACACTTATGCTCGAGACAAATTTGGGCTGAAAATATGTGGGGTTTGAAATGGCCAACATGTCCAACTAAGAAGGTCAGCGTGGTAGATGTCACAAAATGTGGGTAGCGACCCTGCGTTCTTACAAAGATCGAAAATGCGTTGAGGCCGCCCAATAGCAGATCACACCGCCAATGGTGGATAACTCCTTGTGGATAATTTGCCGCCTATGCACTGTTGCGGGTTATCGATTTGGACCGAGAGTTGACAAACTATCAGGAGTTTCTGCGTAGAACATCATCAGAACATATTAATATTCAGCAATTGGTCAATCGGCATGCAACAGCAAATGTCAAATGGGCAGTGTGCACACTAAGTAGATTCACCCATAATAGTCTACGCAATTATAAATATATACAGAAGGGATAGTGTGGAGCCATGCAGTCTAAAGTTAGATAAACTTGGATGAGGTGATTGTCCCAATTTAAATTGAGTGGAAATATAAAGTGCAACCATACAAGTATGTTTGCCAAGATTATCTAGGGAAGAATATAAAGCTTCAAACACAAAGTGTTGGATAAATCATTGGCGACTTTACTATTTACTGCGACATTCTCAAATTGAGTGAAAACTCTCATTTTCGGAGCAATTCTTGTTCTCCGTGGTCATTCCTGTGGCATAGAATAGTTCTCTAATGCCTTGCGGTGAGCAAGAGCCAATCATAGCTTAGATCTTGGAGTTATCGGGAGTCTCCTATCCTATTCTAACATTCAATGTTGCTGTCCATACTCTTGGTGTGGAAAGGGAAGGAGACAGTGGCACATTGTAAGAGAACATTAATATTCCATGTTTTAATATGCAGCGAACAATGTAAGCATTTGCGCAGTCAGCATGAAAGGTCCAAAATCCAGTCGCAGAGATGTATCAACTCCAGCGGCAACCCCTATACGTGGACAAACAATGAATATATATTATTAAAGTTTTACATTTAGGAATTACAGTCAATCTCATGGACACCACATCTGCTCATTAGTTAGAGTGTTTGGCAACAAATTTAAACAGCAATAAGATGAAGTGAACAGGAGTTTAGAAGTACACGTCTGTAATGTCCCCTGGTTGGGACTAAGGACTACAACTATCAATTTGTAATGTTTTGACGCTGCTATGATAGAGAATAGATTTATATTTCTGATATGATCCTTAATTATATGTAATTGCAAATTGATATATTGCTTATAGCAATAATATTGTTGTTTCGGATATGATCTTTCTACTCTTGTAATCACTGGTATATAAATATCATTTAATAGCAATACAGTTGCGGTCTCAAATGATGAATTATAATCTTGCAGTGATTGCTAGGGTGCCGTGTCTGATATATATAATCTCTCTCTGCAATTGAAAGTGTTGTCACTGATATAACTTATGTGCTTACATCCGACTAATGCCTAAGAAGGCAATTGCTCGATATTAGCAGATCCCAATGAACTACATGTAAAGGTTATTGATTGTTCTATTCCCCAATTCCTCTCTTGTCCCTCTTCCCCCTCCAGTCATGATACGATGTTCATATTTATATTAATAATCAGCTTAGTGAAGAGGCACGATGAAATGGTTGCCTCCCATAAAATAATAATAATGAAGAGTCATAACGTATCACCATAATAATCAGAATGATTATTACAGTAATTATATTATTTATAATCTTTGTATGATAAACATCGCAACTAATAGATATGTTTGTTGACTGGTCTTAATTCCAAATGTAATCATCTACACTCAATAATTCTTACTAATGACTATTGGTGACTATTGATCCCGATTTAAGATTTTCATCGATTCCTAATATTATCCACAACTCAATTAATTCTTAAGTTTGTAATAATCTCCATCAACCCTTATGTATTTTATAATACGTTGTTGTTGTATTTAGCTTCCCTTGTCCGCGTATACAAGATGTCGATGACTCCTTGATGTGGCAACGGTGAATACACCAATTAATGATGCTTAGTTGATATCGTTTTGTTTTAGTTACGTCCACTGCGCATCATACTGTTGACCGATAAGCCTCAATGATAATGAAGCAAGTATCATTTTATGCTAAACATGATATTATTCGTCTTTCATATTAGTTGCTGGCACTTAACATCTTAGTGGATTCTTATATTACTATCTTGAATAGTCAATTAGATATATACTCGATCGGATGCCAAGTGAATAGTTTCTTTCTTTCTACGACAGTAATAGCTGAGCATATGCAAGGGCTATCCATCAATTTCCCTTGTCTACGTATCTGTGTTTTCTGTCTTGACTCATCATAGATTTGTAGTCTTCGTAATAAGTGGTGTTTATAGTAAACACATTCCATAATTTGATTTCCAATAGAATATCTTATTTAGAATATCTTTAATATCTATCATTTCTTTATCCGTTATATATAGATTATTTACTATTATATATTATATTATTATATAATTAAAATATTTTAATATTTTATTTATTATTGCGTTTAGAGATAGGGAACATCACAGTCCACCCTTCCCAAAATTGCTTGTCCTCAAGCAATGTGAACCTTCAATATAATGGTGTCTTGTTATGTAACTCGACATCTAATTTCGTGACCTTGAAATGAAAATTTCAACTTCAGGTTAGAACTGTGATATTTTAAAAACTTATAATATCTAAAGATAATATTCAATTTGAAATACTAAAACAATTCAATTTTGGTACTTATCTTGATTCCCAGTAGTGTTTCCATTTTAAGTAGTCTTGTTCCATGATGAGTTCTGAATAATCCTTTAATCTTTAGGGGAGACTTTATCTCTTCCCAAACACTAAGGATACCCTTTTAGGACATTTCAATTGTCCTTATAATCCTTGGGAGAGATTTTATCTCTTCCCAGGCCTTTATGGATTCCCTTTAGGAAGTATCCATCTCTATAATTCTTGGTAGAGACTTTATCCTTTCCCAAGCCTCTATGGATATCCCTTTAGGATATATCCATCTCTATAATCCTTAGGAGAGACTTTATCTCATCCTAGGCCTCTATGGATATCTCCTTAAGATTATCCATCTTTATAATCCTTAGGAGAGACTTTATCTCATCCTAGGCCTCTATGGATATCTCTTTAAGATTATCCATCTTTTCTAATCCTTAGGAGAGACTTTATCTCGTCCTAGGCCTCTATGGATATCTCTTTAAGATTATCCATCTTTATAATCCTTAGGAGAGCCTTTATCTTGTCCCAGGCCTCTATGGATATCTCTTTAAGACGTATTCATCTCTATAATCCTTAGGAGAGGCTTTATCTCGTCCCAGGCCTCTATGGATATCTCTTTAAGATTATCCATTTTTATAATCCTTAGGAGAGACTTTATCTCGTCCCAGGCCTCTATGGATATCTCTTTAAGACTATCCATCTTTATAATCCTTAGGAGAGACTTTATCTCATCCTAGGCCTCTATGGATATCTCTTTAAGACTATCCATCTTTATAATCCTTAGGAGAGACTTTATCTCATCCTAGGACTTTATGGATATCCCTTTAGGATGTACCCATCTCATATAGATTCCTGGTAGAGACTTTATCTCTTTCCAGGCTTCTATGGGGTGTAAGATCTTTTCCTTAATTCCACATAAAGGATTGAGAATATTCCAAGTACAAATGAATATTTGCATTAATATTTTTGTGGTTCCCTATTTTCATTACAACTCCTATTCCTTGATTTGGTAGTCATCTCTTTTAGCCTTGATCACAAAATTGATATTAATAATTTTTCAATAAATGAGTTTCTGATCTCTGGTTCTTGTTATTTCCTCTCTTCTCTAGTCTTATTTCCCATTTGTGTATTACCGTCAACGGTCATAGCTATGGTTGAATTTCCTCAAAAATCCATTGTTTTTCCCCTTCATTTAGTGATTGGTTGCTATTGAGATCCCTTGTATCATGACTTGTTCTCTTATGCGGTCCTTCTTTTGTTACTTCTATTCTATGGACTTGATTCCTTTTCCCACACTTATGTCCCGATACCCATGGTTCTGTGCATCTGAAGCATAAGCCTTTCTTCATTATGTCCTCTTTTTGCTTGAGGGCGTCCTTGCCTTGGCATTGGTGCCCAATACTCCACTATTCTTTGCAAAAATAGCATGCTTTTCCTTTATCAAACTTCCTTGACTCTTCATACTCCTAGTGTTCCTTGGTCAGGGTATTATTAGGTCTTTCCTTCACTGTATTAGACTCAACTTTCTTTGCCTTTTTTATGGCTTCCTCCAAGTTTTGGGGTTCAAATGGTTTCACAAAGTTTTTGGTGGACTCTTTAAGTCCTTCTATAAACATATAAGTGAACCTCTTTTGGGAAAGATCCGGAACCATAACCTGTAACTCTTGGAATTTGCGAGCAAATCCTTCCACGCTTCTAGTTTGTTTGAGGTGGGTTAGTTCTTGGAAATACCATTCGGGGTCCCTTTCATCAAATCTACTGATAAGCTTTTGGGAAAACTCTGCATAGGAAGTTATATTTTGGTGGCCTAGGGAAATAAGCCCATGATGCCACCAATCATGTGCTACCCCTTCCAAATGGAGTATTGCAAACTGGAGGGCATCTTCTTCTATCATGGCGCTCAAAGTAAAGTAAGTATTTAATTTCTGCAACCATGTGTGAGCTGTGATTTTCTCTGATGCATCAAAATTTGGAAGTGTTACCCTGTTCACTTTGTGTTTGAGTTCTTTCTTTATATGCCTCCTACATGTCTCTCTTCACTTATCTTCACAAAATTCTCTAAATGATACCACTTCCCAAATATGAGGATCCAATTCTGCATAAGCCTTTGCTATGTCTTCAGTTCAAATCATGCGTTGTTCTATTCCTTCCTCTTCTCTTGGGGATCCTTCTCTAGGCAAGAAAGGAGGTTGAGGTACCCCATTGTTAGAGGTTATATTGTTGTTCTCTTACTGATTTGAACTAGTCTCTCTCCCCTGGTGGGAATGGCCTTTTAAATTATTGATTGAATTCCCCATGTTTTGTAGGGCCTGATTTGATTTTTCCATTTGACTTATTAATGTTGGATTTGTTTGCTCCATATAAGATCTCATTTCATTGGCTAAGTCATCCATTGTATTCCACCTCGTTCTTCTTTCGTAGTTTTTCATAAGCCAGACTCAAAGGATGGTAGGATTATGCTCTGATATCACTATAATGTCTCCTAGTTGGGACTAAGGACTACAACTATCAATTTGTAATGTTTTGATGCTCCTATGATAGAGAATAGATTTATATTTCTGATATGATCCTTAATTATATGTAATTGCAAATTGAAATATTGCTTATAGCAATAATATTGTTGTTTCGGATATGATCTTTCTACTCTTGTAATCACTGGTATATAAATATTGTTTAATAGCAATATAGTTGCTGTCTCAAATGATGAATTATAATCTTGCCGTGATTGCTAGGGTGCCATGTCTGATATATATGATCTCTCTCTGCAATTGAAAGTGTTGTCACTGATATAACTTATGTGCTTACATCTGACTAATGCCTAAGAAGGCAATTGCTCGATATTAGCAGATCCCAATGAACTACATGTAAAGGTTATTGTATAACGTCCCCATTTTGAACTAGCATTGGAGTTAGTGGATTTAGCCTATCATTGGGTCCTTGTAGGCTAATACTGGTGATTAGAGGACCCTGTTGTGGGTTTTGGCCCCTTTTTGAGGGACTTACTATTTATAGTAAGTCAACTTATGGTTCTACTGAGCTCAGAGGATTTAGAGGAGTTATATGATGCTTTCAAATTTTATTTCCGGCTTCCGATTTGGACTCCAAGATTCTTGGAGGGAGCGTCTATTTTTAGTAAGTCACCCCATCAGATTCATTCATCATCTTTCATCATCAGAGTCACTCTTGTGCTGTCAGATTTTGATTCTGATGCTTCCTCAGTTGTTTTCGCAAGATGGGTGAATTATGATTATTATTTAATTAAATCGGCTAAGGTTGCCATTTTTATTGGAAATGTATTCTGGGCATCTTAGTGTTATAGCTCGTTGGAACCGGGTTGAGAAGTTTTAAATCCTGACCTCATAAAACAGGGACCCTATGTTTCAGAATAGCATTATTTTAATAAAAGGGTCATTTTCAGCATTAAAGTGAAGGGAAATATAATAGTTTATTATATTTCAAATGTGCACATAAAGCAAAGTCTTTTGTAAGTGAAAAGTGTGTGAGAGAAGATATCTTTTATTATAAAAGCAATGTTTTGGGCAAAAGGAACTCATTCATAGACTTGTGTTTTTTTTTTAAATTGGAGAGAGGAGAAATGGCTAGGATTTGAGCAATGATTCCTCATTGTGCAATTTGAATCATTACAGGTTAATGCTGAATTTTGCTGCTGACATTCTGAAAATATAATTATAATTCTGGAGATGCAATTTAGTGCTAATGTATGCTAAATTGTGAAGAGTTCTTGATTTGCAGTTGTTACATTATTGTTCTTCATAAGGGTTTGATGTTTTTCATTAGAGGAACAAGGAATGATTAGGAAGGCTGATGTATATTCCTGATTGATAAATCAAGCAATACAGTGAGTTGATAGTTAATTTTCAAGAATTAAACATTTGTTATCAGCTGCGGTTCAGTATAGGAAGGCTGCGTTTTATTACATTAAGTCTGCAAACATTTCCAAGAGGCTGCATAAGTGTTATGAAGGGGCATACATTGTTTTGGAAGGGTAAGACATACTTATTCTGGGCTGCATGACCCATTCTGGGAACTGACTTAACATCACAGAGGCTGCGTGAGCTCCCAGCCAGGCTGCGTCAGCATTTGGGAAGTTGTGAGCACAATCAACGTGGTTGCTGCACACTTGTCCAGGCTGCGGCAATAAGTTTGGATGTCATTACAAATCGTCAAGTGCACAATAAACTTAAAGAATAAATTGATGTTAATTAGTTATATTATATTTTAAGTTTAGTTTAATTGATGCTCAATCAAAAATATTCAGTTTGATCTTGTTATGAATTCAAATGTGGTGGGAAAATTCATCTGTAACAAGCATTTTCAAAATACATAGAAATTGAAATTGCAATTAAATTCAATAAAGAAATCAAATTCCCGAAAGAGCCAGTCAGGCTCTTTATAGTGGTATCAGAGCTTTGATCTTGCCAGCCTAGAGGTTATGAGGGCTTAGCTATGGCAGACAGGTTTGTGCCTGGTATGCATTATGTCCACAGGGGTAGAGCTTCACCCCCACCAAAGGGTAGTAAACAGGGAAAGCAGTTGAATAGCATGGTTAATCTTAGGAACCAAACAAATGCCATGATGGAAAGTATGGAAAAGCTTAGACAAAATCAGGAAAGCATGAGTGCTTTGCTTTTAAATCCGTCAACCATAGACAATGTGGCAAGGTATATGGTTTCCATTTTTAAAAGTTCTTCCTCACAAAGAAAACAGGAATAGAATCAAGAGGATTGTACAGGTGTAGCTTCCGCAGCCAACAACCATCAGGTAGTGGAGCCTTTGCTCACTGAGGCAGTTACTAGTCCCTATACGCATGATGATGGAGGCTCTTCCCAAGAGCATGTGATTATGACAGACTTGCTTGAGAACAACTGCATTGAGTCTCATTATTTCCATGTGACAGGAATCCGTGATCACGGAAATGCTGATGACATGATAGCCACCATTAATTGCAGCCATACATCAACTGGTAGCAATGAAATTACTAACGATATAGGTTCTGATTTTTATGACAGTAGTCATATGTTTGAGCCTATTGATGTCATTGATGACAGGGCAAGTGTAGAGGATGTTGTGGATATCACTATGGATTTTGACTCACATGATGAGAGTGTTAGTTTTCAAGATTGCATGCTAAATGTGAGTTCTTCTAATTCTGATTTCTATGACAGCAGTGAGTCCCACTGGCAGCGGCATGAGATATCAGAGGTTTTACAGGTTGGTGATATTGGCATTGATGATGTGGACACTACTGATGTTATCTATGGGGATGCTTCATGTTGCAGCGAATCTAGTATATCATATCAGATATTGGATAATGCCTTAGAATGGTTGTTGGATGATGATAGGTCCCAGGATCATAGTTTACAGGGACTTATTGTAGATAGTGAGGATTCTTGGATACATGAGTCCATTCAGGTAGAGCAGATTTCACATCATGTCTCTCACAATTCGCAGTTTTTTAGCTCAGGTCAGCAGATGGGATCAGTTCACTTTGTGAACAATCCCTTATTTGATGTGGATGTTGTTATGACTTATGACAATCTGTTGTTTGAGCTCAGTGATGATCCCTTTCAGGAGTTGTATGATGATGACGATGTTGGGGATCCTATTAGTACACCTAGTTATCAGACAGATTTTATAGGATGTCAATCAGTTTTTACTGAGCAGTTTACAGAGGTGTACACAGTGAGGAGTGCTTTTAGTTTCACTTTTGATCCTCATGTTCAGGATATCTACCAGTTACAAAGTTCTTCAATGCATCCATTTCATGACTGGTATGATGGTTTGGTTAGCACGAAGACTGTAGGCAAGTCCAGTCTGTTGGTTGAGTTACTTCCGTGTGGGTTACTCTCGGTTGAGTTTCTCCAACGTTGTGATCCTTTTGCAGCATCCTCAGTTTGGGTGTTGAGTGCAGTTTCTCAGTTGCTGATGTTTGTCCTGTTAATGCTAATGATTTTTTTACAAGAGTATGATGAGGACAGGGAGATTACTCCATTCTATCCTTGGGATCCAGGTCGACTTTTGTGTTTTGTTTTCTGAGATTGCTTGGGGACAAGCAATTTCAGGGAGGGAGGACTCTAATGTCCCCATTTTGAGCTAGCATTGGAGTTAGTGGATTTAGCCTATCATTGGGTCCTTGTAGGCTAATACTGGTGATTAGAGGACCCTGTTGTGGGTTTTGGCCCCTTTTTGAGGGACTTACTATTTATAGTAAGTCAACTTATGGTTCTACTGAGCTCAGAGGATTTAGAGGAGTTATATGATGCATCCAGATTTTATTTCCAACTTCTGGTTTGGACTCCAAGATTCTTGGAGGGAGCCTCTATTTTTAGTAAGTCACCCCGTCAGATTCATTCATCATCTTTCATCATCAGGATCACTCTTGTGCTGTCAAATTTTGATTATGATACTTCCTCAGTTGTTTTCTCAAGATGGGTGAATTATGATTATTATTTAATTAAATCAGCTAAGGTTGCCATTTTTATTGGGAATGTATTTTGGGCATCTTAGTGTTATAGCTCGTTGAAACTGGGTTGAGAAGATTTAAATCTTGAGCTCATAAAACAGGGACCCTATGTTTCAGAATAGCATTATTTTAATAAAAGGGTCATTTTCAACATTAAAGTGGAGAAATATAATAGCTTATTATATTTCAAATGTGCACATAAAGCAAAGTCTTTTGTAAGTGAAAAGTGTGTGAGAGAAGATATCTTTTATTATAAAAGCAATGTTTTGGGCAAAAAGGAACTCATTCATAGACTTGTGTTTTTTTTTAAATTGGAGAGAGGAGAAATGGCTAGGGTTTGAAGACTGATTCCTCATTGTGCAATTTGAATCATTACAGATTAATGGTGAATTTTGCTGCTGACATTCTGAAAATATAATTTTGATTCTAGAGATGCAATTTAGTGCTGATGTATGCTAAATTGTGAAGAATTCTTGATTTGCAGTTGTTACATTATTGTTCTTCATAAGGGTTCGATTTTCTTCATCAGAGGAACAAGGAATGATTAGTAAGGCTGATGTATCTTCCTGATTGATAAATCAAGCAATACAGTGAGTTGATAGTCAATATTCAAGAATTAAACATTTGTTATCAGCTGCGGTTCAGTATAGGAAGGCTGAATTTAATTATATTAAGTCTGCAAACATTTCCAAGAGGCTGCGTAAGTGTTATGAAGGGGCATATATTGTTTTCGAAGGGTGCGACATACTTATTCTGGGCTGCGTGACCAATTCTGGGAGCTGACTTAACATCACAGAGGCTGCGTCAGCTCCCAGCCAGGCTGCACCAATAACTTCAGATGTCATTACAAATCGTCAAGTGCACAATTTAATTACAAGGTGCCAATAAACTTAAAGAATAAATTGATGTTAATGAGTTATATTATATTTTAAGTTTAGTTTAATTGATGCTCAATCAAAAATATTCAGTTTGATCTTGTTATGAATTCAAATGTGGTGGGAAAATTCATCTGTAACAAGCATTTCCAAAATACATAGAAATTGAAATTGCAATTAAATTCAATAAAGAAATCAAATTCCAAAAAGAGCCAATCAGGCTCTTCACATATTGATTGTTCTATTCCCCAATTCCTCTCTTGTCCCTCTTCCCCCTCCAGTCATGATACGATGTTCATATTTATATTCATAATCAGCTTAGTAAAGAGGCAGGATGAAATGGTTGCCTTCCATAACATAATAATAATGAAGAGTCATAACGTATCACCGTAATAATCAGAATGATTATTACGGTAATCATATTATTTATAATCTTTGTATGATAAACATCACAACTAATAGATATGTTTGTTGACTGGTTTTAATTCCAAATGTAATCGTCTACACTCAATAATTCTTACTAATGACTATCAATGACTATTGATCCCGATTTAAGATTTTCATCGATTCCTAATATTATCCACGACTCAATTAATTCTTAAGTCTGTAATAATCTCCACCGACCCTTATGTATTTTATAATACGTTGCGGTTGTATTTAGCTTCCCTTGTCCGCGTATATAAGATGTCGATGACTCCTTGATGTGGCAGCGGTGAATACACCAATTAACGACGCTTAGTTGATATCGTTTTGCTTTAGTTACATCCGCTGTGCATCATACTGTTGACCGATAAGCCTCAATGATAATAAAGCAAGTATCATTTTATGCTAAACATGATATTATTCGTCTTTCATATTAGTTGCTGGCGCTTAACATCTTAGTGGATTCTTATATTACTATCTTGAATAGTCGATTAGGTATATACTCGATGGGATGCCAAGTGAATAGTTTCTTTCTTTCTACAACAGTAATAGCTGAGCATATGCACGGGCTATCCATCAATTTCCCTTGTCTACGTATCTGTGTTTTCTGTCTTGACTCATCGTAGATTTGTAGTCTTCGTAATAAGTGGTGTTTGTAGTAAACACATTCCATAATTTGATTTCCAATAGAATATCTTTAATATCTATCATTTCTTTATCTGTTATATATTTATTATTTACTATTATATATTATATTATTATATTATTATATTATTTTAATATTTTATTTATTATTGCGCTTAGAGATAGGGAACATCACAACGTCAGCATCCTAATCATCCAAGCAGCAAGTTTACACTCCAATGGATAAGCAACTAGCCATCACCGTTCAAGGAACTTGTTAGCATATTCAATGCGACATCTATGGTTGGGAGTTTAATTGGAATTGAGAAAAATGGCAAACTGGAACTTCTAACCACCGTTGTTCAACATCTAGAAGAATTAATGTCGCTTGGAACTTTAGGAAACTTTAATCTGTTGACATCATTTGCTATATTGATCGGTTTTTGATAAGTCTCTGCCTGCACTAAATTCTGAGTATCTCGCGGTAGTAATAGTAAATATTTTGAAGCTGTAGCGTGGACTTTAAGCATTGCATATCTGACTGCTATGAGCAAAGGAAAGGGTGTTTATTTCAGACATGTGTATGACTGGAGTTTAAGTCTACAAATATAAGCATGCAATTCTAAATATATTTTATGCGTATTTAGCTGCGGCACAGAACTGGGCATTATTGCTAAGAGATCTCATGGTACGACACCTTACTCACAATGCTTGAAGGGATATCTGGAACTGATTGATGACAGTAGGTGTGATAAGAGTCGCATCTGAATTGGAAATTTGGTGGAAGAATAGTGAGTCTTCCATAGACACTTCACTGGAGTTGTATGGTCAATATCATCTACCAAATAACCACATGCCCAGCACGGATGTGACCATAAATACCAGTTGACGAGCACGATTAAGGGAATGACCGACTCTGCAAATTATGTCTGTTATGATTAATTGGAGGCAGGGTCCCGTATGCTATGGTTGAACAGAGGCATGTATTCTGGATGCAGAAAGTCTTTAACACATATTCTAGAGTGGTCGGATGGCTTCCTACTGAATCTTTCATCCTCCAGCTCCTTTTGCCTGAGCATTTGCTGCTTATTCTGAGTGCAGAAGGAATAGGAACATGCTTATTCAATCACCCAGCAGAACTTCCAGAAAACTTCTTTGTTACAACCATCTCTTCCGTAGTTATATATATGAGTCGAGCGAGGAGCTTGAGGCAGCGTTTTAATGTTTGGAATGAAGCAACTTATCTACAGAGTTTGAAACAGCTGTCAAATTGCCGTAAGGATTATTTTGTGCAATGTTATTGAATTGAAAAAGCTTTGAGGCAGGGATGATAAAACCAGTCGATTATGGCATTGGGAAAAATCTATCCTTTTAAAGATTGGTGATTATCAAGCCTGTGTGTGAACATATTGGAGTGTGTAGATATTGAATAACCAGTGAAGGTGACTCTTCTTGATTCCTCAGTTGCAATGATGATATATATATTATAGTCACCAATGATGCCAACTATGCATAAGTATGTGCAGTCCGTCGTGGTATAATCAGCTTGGTGTTGCAAGTATCACTGTTTGTGGTTGGTTTCCTCTTGTTACAGTGTGCAGTGCTAGAAAATTGTATACAACAGTTGGATGTTGGAAAAGTTTTGATTCTAATTTTAGTAATTTGAGGGACACTTCAACATTAATTATTTCTTTATTGGTTGACTCGCCTGACATGGTAATCTGAGTATTAAATGGAGCCTATCATTGTTGGGATTCAATCTACAATTTGGGGGCAGACTTACTACTGGGATTATCAAGTGGCCATGGTAATACATATGCTGTATGAACAGGACATCTACCCCTTTAGTGAGATTGACAATTCAAAATAATTTAGTGTTTAATAAGAAGGCAAGCCATATGGCTAGTGGGCCTACCTGAATTGGGAACGCCAAGAGTGGCAGCTTACAGTTCCAGTTTTCTCCTTCCAAGACAGACATCGAGCAGAACATTGTGGTCTCTGATTATACGATGATGGATAGAATTTTGAAGGATGAAAGGAACTATATTATGGGGATGATAAAGAAGATCAAGACCACTGGATGCAATGTGATATTGATTTAAAAGAGTATTTTGCGAGATGTCGTCTTTGATCCTTTGCTGCATTACCTGTCCAAGGCAAAGATTTTGCTGAGGGATAGTCTAGAGGGAGTCTAACAAACCATTAGAGGCAACCTTGGACGAGGAGGTCGGAAGGTTGATATTAAATTCAGAGGGAGTCTGACATTTCATCAATGCAACCTTGGATGAGAAGGTAAGAGGATTGATATCAGATTTAGAGGGAATCTGACATTTCATCTAAAGCAACCTTGGATGAGGAGGTCAGAAGGTTGATATATGTTTCAAAGGGAGCCACATCATTATGAAGATCTGCTTAATGCATTCTTCTCCATGAGGGAGAAGTTTGAAGTGCAAGCCCTTGCTAATGCATTTCTCTTTGAGAGGGACTTCAAGTGTAAGCCCTTATTAACAAACTCTGATATGGTTCATGATGAATGTCATGTGTGTGACACTATGACAACACCACGTGAGAGAATCCATGGTGATTTTTTCTTGTACTTGTGTGATGATTATCGTCGTGAGATGATGATCTCACAATGATATAACGCTTGTACATTTCACCATCTTTGTGAGGTGACGATCTCACAATGATGGTTGATGTCTCTTGGAGTAATGTTTAAGGATAGCCATATTGGTGGATATTACATGAGGTGGTATCTAAGGACATGCCATAATGAAGGACATTACTTGTAGAGACATTTAAAATCCATGATGGTTAATATCTCATGAAGTAATGTTTAAGGATAGCCCTACTAGTGGATATTATATGAGGTGATATCTAAGGACATGCCATAATGGTGGACATTACATGTGGAGATATTTAAAATCCATGATGGTAGATATCTTATAATGTTTAAGGATAGCCATATTGGTGGATATCACATGAGGTGATATCTGCGGACATGCCATAATGGTGGACATTACAGAGAAGATATCTAAAATCCATAATGGTGGATATCACCTGAGGTGATGTTTAAGGAAAGCCATAATGGTAATATCAAGTGACGTGATATTTATGCAAATCCATAATGGTGGATATCATGTAATGTGATATTTAAGGAAAGCTATAATGGCAATATCACGTAAAGTGATATTTATAAATAAACCATAATGGTTGATAATACATGTGGTAATATATTCATCAAATATGGATGTATCCATTGTGACATAACCTAAAATGGATTCCTCCTTAGCTAAGAGGGAGTGTTTAAAATAGCGTTAGGAGGACGAACTAGAAGTTATCAAGAAGCATTCCTCCCTAGCTAAGAGGAAGTGTTGATGTTATTGTAGCTATGGTCGAATTCCTTCAGGCTGACACAGATAACATAAAGGTTGTGATAATATAATTGATAATATGATTATTGTAATGACAATAATTATATTATATATTATATTAAATTCAAAATATAATTATTATATTAATAATAATTAAATTACATATTATATTATTAATTTTTTTTATCATTAAATAGCTAGTAAGGGCCAGCTCCCATATATTATGTCAAATGACAAGAAATTACATTATGTGTTTCTGTGACAAATTTTCTATCCTTCCAGTATTATGTCCAACAGAGGGGTAAGGTGAACAAAAGGCCCCCATTACTACCTGTCGAGACTCAGTGAAACTGACTACCTAAGCCTGAAGACACAAACAGGAGAGAATTCACAGAGTCCCCACGCTGATACAAATTTCCTCCTAAAGATCTGCTTTACATAAAAGATGGATGGCATTAAATCTACTAATGTCCATACATATCTATTGTATACTGATTGAAGTGCTTGCAAACCCAACAAGCCTTCCATCACAAACGTCTCATCCTCGACATCCTTTCTGGTATACCGATTGTGTGGGCCCACAGTCCACCATGAGTTGCAATCTTCAAACCCGTCCGAGCAATCCAGTGCCACTACCTCTCCTCCTTAGTAGATGGTGTTACCCACATCCACCCTCTTCGCTTACTCATTTGCTGCACTATGTCGTTCAAGATAGTTGTGGTTCTTGAGCTCAATTACATTGTTGATTCCTGAACCAGCAATGCATCATTTGATTTGTCTTCTTTTAGCAGCCCTGGGCTGACGCTCGTCCTGCTAAGCCTCACTCGATGCCGCCTCCATTGAAGCTTTCTTCACAAGCTCGTCAACATAGCCATTGCCTTCGCGATATATGTGCTCAATTCTAAACTCTTCCAGTCATTTCAAGATATCCCAAATGTGACATACCCACTTTTGTAATGATCAATATTGCACCTGCCTGGCCCTAATAGCGTTGACAACCATCATGGAGTCGCCTTCGAGGTGAACCTTCATGAATCCAAGATGCAGTGCCATCTCTAGCCCTTTGGCTGTTGCGCTAAACTTCGCCCTCTTGTTTGTACCCAGACCAATGTGTTCTTTATGAGCTACCTTTATGTCACCATGACTATCCTTGATGATAATCCCAATACCGCTCGGGCTTGGGTAACCACAGGTTGCGCCATCAAAATTTACTTTTACCCATCCATCATCAGGAGTTGTCCACCGGGTGTCCTCATGGGCTTTGCGTGTTTCTTCATTCCTCAAACCTCCAACAACTTTGGGAATGATCAGTCCCTTGTATTTCCTAAATATTGTATCATCCCATGAAGTGTAGGAGCTCGTTTTTAGAGCTTGTGCAGCTATGTTTTCCAGTTTCGTAATTGATCCTTCTATCTTCCTTACTAGTTTCTCTCTGGCAACAGATTCATTCCTGATGACCTCCCACACTACTGTGGACGGGGTAATCTACCAAATGCTAGAGAAGAAACTCCTCATCTTTATCGGCCACATATAGAACCGGTCATAGTTCAAAATATCGCCAACTTATCGCGATAAGTTTTGCCAGGCGATAAAACTTGTATAGTTATCACCTGGCAAACTTATCGCAGATAAGTTGCTCTTATCGGTGATAAGTAGACAACTTATCGCGACTTATCGCGCCCGCGATTGGATAAAGGGCAAACGCCAGTAAAAAGGGCCAGTCTGTTATTTTTTCGACTGGCAGTGATATTTTTGGAGAGAAAATATACTAAGAAGGGTTTTGGAGGAGAAACATCAGCATTTGAGGCATTTTGGATTGATTTGGAGTGGATTCAAAGCGGATTCAAAGGGATTTTGCAAGAAAATTCAAAATCACAAGTAATTTTTCAAAATTCTTTCCCTTTTGTTTTAAAATCATTTTTTCTTGTATTAAATGCATTCAAGTTTATACAAACTATGTAATATCATTTCCAATCTACTCTAACTTGTTTTAGAATGTAATGAATAAGATCTAACACCATTTTTTAGCAATTTTTGCAAATTTTTCATAGTTTTCTCAAAAACTTCATATTTTCTCAAAAATTTCATAACCTTTCAAGTTTTTTGGTTTTTTCCTTCAAGTTTCAACTATGTTTAAACTAATTTAAAGTTTTAAACTAACTTAGTTTGTTTCTAAATTTCTTTGTTAAATTCTAAATTTGTGCCCTCATTTTGTATGTGACATGCAGTTTGATTCTTCATCAAAATCGCAAATAGGGATTCCTCTACAATTGGGTCAGCTGCAGGGTCTGCCAGTGCCCCAGTGGACGCATGTCCATCGGGATATGTAAGAACGCACCCTAAAGGGGCTAGAGACAAGGCATGGGCATATGCTTTTGAAGGACCCGAATATAATACCGTGATATGCATAAAATGTGAAAAACTAGTGACTGGAGGCATATCTCGTTTGAAATACCACCTTGCAGGGATCGCAAAGCGTGACACAACGGTTTGTGAAGCCACCACCCCAAAAATAATGAGAGGTGAATGCCTTGCTCGCTGCTAGAGAAGAGAAAAAGTTGCAAAGGGAAAGGGCAAAATTGGCCATGAGGGCAGCCATTTTTTATTCGCAAGCTATCTCACACCGTCTCATTTTTAAGAATCATTTATAATTTTATTATTTTATAATCATAATGAAATCATGTGGGTTGTGATTTGTGACCAGGTATCCCATCCACCCTTGAAGAATATGAAGCAGCACTTGAGGGCATAGTGGGCTCTCATCGTGGCCCACGAATCCGCAAATCTACCTTGTCCTCGCCTTCCACTTCCGCTGGTTCTAGTAGACCAGCACCATGCTCATCTTCTATAGACAATTTTTTTGTGCCCAGAAACACACTTGGAGCACAACCATCGCTAGAGGGTAGTGGGTGGAACAGCGATGTGCATCAGTAAGTTGACATTCAATGTGCTGATTTTTGGTTTTTTAACAATATCCCCTTCAATGTTGCAGCAAGTCCCTATTGGCTGAATTTTGTGACAGGAATCACTGTAGCGGGAAAGGGCTACAAGGCACCTACTCCTGGAAACTTGAGTGGGAGGTTAGTTCACTTTTACGGTTTTACAATTTACTTATTTTTGTTGAATGTAATTTTTTTAAACAAAGTTGTGTACTTAAATGTTATTTTTATTTTATTCTTGTAGATTGCTCAAACATGTTGTTACTAGCGGCAATGAAGTGGTAGAAGACCAACAATTGCAATGAAAACAATTTGGCTGTTCTATACTTTCAGATGGATGGACAGATGGAAGAAACCATACCATCATCAATTTTTTAGTTTCTTGCAAGGATTAAGTGGTCTTTCTGAAATCCTTGGATGCCTCAGACAAGATAAAGACAGCTAAAACTTTGGCTCTAATGTTAGAGCAAGTTGTGATGGAGGTGGGCGTTGCTAATGTGGTGCAAACAATAACCGACAATGCAGCGGCATATGTGGCAACGGGAAGGATCCTCCAAGATAAGTACAGCACACTTTTTTGGTCTCCTTGTGCAGCGCATGTCCTTGACCTTCTTTTGGAGGACATAGGAAAATTGGATTGGGTGAAATTGGTTGTAGAGGATGCAAAAAAGATAACAAAATATATCTACAATCACCCTTGGGTTCTCGCTTTGATGAGAAAATTCACCCATGGGAAGGAGTTGGTTAGACCTGCAGCTACAAAGTTTGCAACGATTTTCTTAACATTGCAAAGTGTTCTTAGTTCTTTGAATCTTTTGAAGCAATTGTTTGAGTCAACCATGGTTAGACTCAAGTTATTCAAAGAAGGCTGATGGTCAAAGTGTTGCATACATTGTCTTTGACAACCACTTTTTTGAGGATGCTACAGAAATTGTGAAGGTATCTTTGAAACTTCAAAAGTTGAATATTTAGTTTTTTTGTATTCAAGAATCAAGTCTTTCATTATTAATTTGGAACTCTAGTCTATAATTAATGATAATCTTTTTCTACTTTTCAATTGTAGGTGACAGAGCCCTTGGTTAGAGTTCTCCGCTTGGTAGATGGGGATCAAACCCCAATGGGGTATCTTTATGAGGCCATGGACAGGGCCAAAGAGGCTGAAAAAAATCTACAAGGGGAACAACCTAAAATTTGACCCCATATGGGAAATTATTGATAGGAGGTGGAACAATCAGCTCCACCAACCCATTCATGCAGCGGGGTACTTCCTCAACCCTTCTTTTCGCTTCTCTCCATCCTACGGGGATCCCAATGGAGAGGTCATGGAGGCCCTCACTGAATGCATGCAGAGGATGGTACCTGAGGTTGAGGTGAGAGACCTCATTGTGGCCGAGATGGAAGTGTATCAAAATGCAACGGGCAAGCTATTCTCCTCAAACTTGGCAAGAAGAGGAAGACAGACTCAAACCCCAGGTACAATATTTGGATTTTTTGTGTCTTTCACATGCATGATAAGTAGATAAAAACTAAGTTATTGAAATATGTTTTCACCTTGCTTTCTAACTCTTTAATATTTATCTTGCAAATGCTTGGTGGCGAAATTGGGGTGGAAATGTCCCAAATCTACAAAACCTTGCCTTGCGCATCTTATGTCAGCCATGTAGCTCATCTAGTTGTGAGCGTAATTGGAGCTTATTTGAGCCCATTCACACGAAGAAGAGGAACAAGCTAGCACAGAAACGCCTCAATGACCTTGTTCATGTGCAATATAACCTTAAGTTGCGCATAAGAAAGGTAGAGTTACCAGCAGAAGAGCCACTTGATTTGGATGACATAGATTTGTACTGTGATTGGACATCACAGGAGCAGCCTCCATTGTTCACAAAGGATGACATCTATGATTTGGAGAGGCGGGCTATGGAGGAGGGTGGAGTCACAGCAGGATTGGATGACATTCAGGAGGATGATCATGAGAGCAATGAGAGTGAGGAGACAGATGATGAGGAGTCATTGCCAGTGTCAGCACCATCTACATCTAGGGTGGAGGTCCAGTCACAGCCAGTTGTGCAGAGGGAGGTGTCACAGCCACAGCGGAATACTAGGGCTAGACCCCCTCCCACTCCCGTAGTTTTTACTAGAGCTACTGGGAAGGGGAAGAGGAAGATGTAGACTAGTTTGATATTGTACTTGCCCTTGGCATATGTATTTGCTTATAGTTTTACAAAGACAATTTGCTGTTTTTAGTTTTCTTCAAAGTTCAAACTATCAGACTATGGCTACCAACCATCAGCATTCCACATGACGATGCAATTTTGATACATATTTGCACTTATATATATCTAGATCAGCTTGTTTGGTTTGTTTACTCATTTACTAACTCATTAGATGAATCTCCTTATTGAATTTTGCAACAAAAAAAATGCATTTCTAATTAAATTTAAGCCTTTTTTTTAAGTTCGCCGAGAAGTTCCCGACTTATCTCCAATATATCCCGGTATTTTTTTTTTTTGCCCTTGGCAATAAGTTGTGGATAACGATATTTTGAACTATGGAACCAGTCTTCCAAAGATTAGGGTTTGGGCAAATGCCAATACAAGTTCTAGAGGAAAAAATTCCAGCAGTATTCCGCATATGAGCACCAAAGGAGAATGTGTTTTCCGCTTTCCTCTTGTTGTTTGCATAGAGGGCATCTTCCTAGCCCCGAGATCCCTATTCTATTCAGTCGTTCCTAGGTGAGGATGCAGCCTTGAATGGCAAGCCAGGCAAAAGCTCCTACTCTAAGCGAACAACGTTTTCCCCAGAGTAGATCTTTGGGCCATTGGGAGCAAGAGTTGGCCAAATCTAGTGATTTATATCCAATCTTCACCTTATACTCCCCATTACTAGATGCTCCCCATCTACTTACATCCGGTTTGTCAGCCCATAGGAAACTACGAGATTTGAGAATCTCCTCCAATTTGCTCTTCTGGTCTTCCAAAGCCCCAATGTCATCCAAAGACTTCCATTCCCATCTTCGAGCACCGTTGGTTTCAATTATCCTCCCTTAGTCTACAACTTTCTTGCCCCACCACCTAGTGGTTTCACTCATGATTGTTTCCATATGTCAAAGGTTCGGAGGGGTGGGAATCCTTCCCATGAGTCCTCCCAAAACTGAGCATTGTACCCGTCGTTCACCTCCCATGAGATGAATCTAGTAATAACCTTTCTACATTCCATGATGAAGTTCCAAGTGGCTGAACCAGTAGGTGGGTTCAGAACACTTAGGATTCGAGCTGGATCATCTGAATCTAAGTACTTCCTTCATAAGATTTGTACCCATTTTTTTTGTCCTTCCTTGTGAATGCTCCAAACTAGCTTGGCCCCCATGTCCAAATTCATATGGTGTAGATCCCTAACACCTGCTCCTTTAGCACTGAAGGGCTGGCAGATTTTATCCCAAGCCAATAATGGGATCTTGTGTTGATCCTCGGGGCCATTCCACATAAATCGTGCCATGATTTGGTGTAGACCCTCTTCTATAGCCTTGGGGAATTTTAGACATGACATAGAGTACAATGGGATTGTTGAAAGAACAAATTTAATTAAAAGGATCCTACCTACTAACGAAATCCATTTGCCCTTCCATAGGTCCATCTTTTTGTAACTGTTGATGAGATTGCTCCACTCCCTATGTGCTTCCAAGCACATCCGGTATCGTTGACAGCTCTCTTTCCAACGGCAAAGCAAAGAATAAAGATGGGCAAGAGCCACAAACTAGATAAAAGCTCAACGCATGAGAGCACAATATGTCATTTCAAAGCTCAATAGTATGTTGTTTCAGAATTTTGGAAAGCCATAGTTAGAGGAAATCGCATGCAGCAGGGCTCATACACCAACCACTAGAAACATGAAAATTTGTTGAGCCTCCTGTGCTTGTGATTGATATGCAGAAATTCTTCCTTGCTCTGCCATAGTGTCTATTGGTTATGATGCTGAAACAAATGTGATGCAAATGTCTAGGTGCATGAATGGCTGGAGAAAATAGGCAGGCCCAATTTATCAATTATTTGCTTTCAACTATAATCTCTTTCCAAATATTTCAATATAACTTTACACCCGATAATGTTACTCCCCAGTTTTAATTCATAAAGCAAATATACATAAACCTATAAATACAATTTCCTCCTCACAAGTAATCTCAAAACATAATATACTATAGGCAAGTGTATTTACTATTAACTCATTTAAAATAAAATTTAATAAATATTTTTTCTAATATTAATGTCCACTATAACTTTGTCAAACATTTTTGATAAATTTAAATCATGAAATATCAAATTATTTAAATTTAATACATGATTTTCTTGCATTTTATTGTATATATATATATATATATATATATATAAAAACGCACCCAAAACCCCTAAAAAAAAATTTTACACATCCGCATACTGGGTTCTCGCACCCGCATCCACATCCGCACTTGAATCGGTAACTTAGTATATTATTATTAAAAACATATTGCAAATCTGAAACTGACAACAATACATTACATCTGCAAACTTTATCACTGTTCTTGTTTTGAAAACTCATTGTCATGACTCATATTTACAGATTTTCTATAAAATATTAAATTATATTTTAAAATAATTAACGTACCCAAGTACCCCTGTCCCCCATTTTGAAAAATACTCGTACCTGTACCCAAAGTACCCAAGTACCCCATCCCTGTGCAAACTTGCTTATAATATTATTATTTTATTATTTTTTATCTTTTTATTTAACTTAATTTATTATTATTAAATCCTATTTCAGAAAGGGGACATCAAACTTTTTTCAGTCACTACCTCCACAAGATGATCTGTAAGTTTTTATGTAATATCTAATGTCAGATTTCTTTCCAGCATATACAAAATAATGGATTGTATAATATTCTCTTAACTATATGAAGACAATATTGAGAAGGTTCAGCAAATTTCTTCAGATGACCATGATGAATCAAGTTATTGAAGACAATCATAATTTCGTAAGGATCTTCTTCTGAGAAAGTTTCTTCACTCTTTCTGGATTTCTTATATTTCTTTCTTTAAATTGATTTCTTAAAGATTTCATTCTCTTCATCTTCCTCACTATCAACAGTATGCACAAGTTTTGTCTCCTCTGGTAAACGTTTTCTTCTTCTTTTCGTGCTGGACTGAGGAAAAGTGGGAGAAACAATCATCCCTCTGAATCTTCTATGTCCAGAGGTCCAACAAGACTTCCTTCTATTCCTACTATAGTTTGTTCACCTTGAACATTCTTTTTCTTATGTAAGTACTTAGAAACAGTTTCCTTATAGGTACCAAACCTATATTGTCATTCTCCACTTCTAGCCATCTTTCTAAGGAAACCTGAATGTTGTTTGTCAAATATTAAGATACTTTCAGCATGAACTTCGAGAATTGTTTTTTGAGTGGTTAGGTTTTGGGCCTTTTTTCAATCTATTTTGGATGCACTTGAACTCAAGGATTTAACACAATGATAGAACACATAACTTCCATGTAGGATCAAATTCGATCAATAGATTATGTTGAAGAACAAATGAATTTTCTCTTTAAAAAGGCTAAGTTATCAGGTTTGCCTCTCTGGACCGGCCCGAGTACGAACTGGTCCGTGGACTAGGTCCGGTTCGCCTGTGGGTCCGAGCAGGGTTCGAAAATTCGGACCCAGTTCGAACTGCTGGCCCGGACGATCGAACCCGGGCAGACCAGGTCCAAAAATCGCGAACCCCAGGCGAACTTGGACGAACTTCGGGCCTTGGACGTCACTTAAGTGACAAATTTTGCAAAATTTTATATTTTTTTGACATCCGAAACACTAAAAGTTGGCTATGAAAGGCTAATTTTTGCTTCTCATCCTCATTTGTGGTGTGCAAGTAGGTTACTATGACTTGAGCAAGAGCAAAAGAGAAAGTTCTTGGTTGTGCAAGAAGGAGTTGGAAGATTGCTTTGTGAGCTTTCTTCAAGTGTTTGTCCCTCATACGTACACTTTTGAAAACTTACAATGAGTAGAGGTAAGTTCTTGTTTCATTTGTTTTTTGTTTTTGTTTAAATTTTTTATTTTTTTCATTTCTCTTTCATTCTCCATAAGATCTTAGCCATTTTTTTGATAATTTTTTATTCTCTTGCTTTTAAACTTTAAAGTTTTAAGTTTTATATTGAATAATGAATATGTATACAATTTGAAATTTCTTCCTATAGCAAAAGGAACTACAATGGCATCTACCTCTTCCTTAGTAGGCAATACCGAACAAAGATTAGAACCCCACTCTAATTCTCCTTTGTGGAAACATGTTGATATTATAAGAGCCCTTCCAGGAGCTGGTGCATTCTGTTGGAAATGTAGGGGTTGTGATGTAGAAAGAAATAGCTCATATTTTCATGTGATAGGCCATTTGTGTGGATACCCTGGTAGAGGAGTCAAGAAATGCCCTGAAAAAAGAGGTGTACCTGTACCCAATGAAACTGTACTAAAGTATATTGAAGAGCATGAGGCAGCAGAAGAGAGAGAAGAATGTAGGCAAAATTCAAATGATGGCATTGGCAATAGAAGTAAAAGTTACAAAAAAAGCATGGGTAACACAACCCCCCACAGATGTTGTGATAGAAGACCACCCCTTTTTTACTACCTCAACTACCCGTGAGCCTGAAAAAGAACCCCTTGGCCTTACACACAAAAGAAAGGGACCACTAGAAACTGCATTTCAAAATCAAAGTCGGAAAATTGCCGACATTGATGTGGGCAGATACTTGTATGCAAATGGGCTGTCTTTTAATGTTGTTCGCTCTCCATATTGGAGACAAATGTTGAAAAGTGCTAATGAAGCTCCAAGAGGGTATCTATTAGAATAGTTTCCTTAAATGCTTTCTGTCATCGTTTTTAGATAGTTACTATTTTTGTAAACTTCGATGGTGTATATAGGAGCTTCTAGCTCGTTTGTAAATTTATCATTCAATACAATATAATCTTTTCAAATTATTTTATGGTATCAGAGCTAAGGACAAAATCGCGCCCCGTTTTCTGTTCGCGCCTAGAGGATTAGCGTCTGGTATTTCTGGTTTTTTTTCGTACTCGCGACTGACGATTTCTCTCTGCTCGTGGTGTTCATTCGCGACCTGTGGTGCTTCATCTACACCCTGTGCTTCGTTCGTGACCTGGCCTCCTTCCGCGCGAACTGGTCTCCTTCCGCGCGACCTATTTTTTCTTCGTTCGCGACCTGGCTTCCTTCGTTCACGACCTGGTTTTCTTCATTCACAATCTGGTCTACTTCCAACGCGACTTGCATTGATTTCGTGCTTCCTGTTTGTCAAATCTCCACTTCACTCTGCATTTTTCTGGCTTCTGTTTGTGGACTTTTGAAACCAAAGCCGATTTTTGCTACAACCCTAATTTTCGGAATTCGAAAAAAAAATTTAATACATTTTCGTGGTGGGTTTTTCAAGATCCTATCTGGGTCTTCGTCCGAATTTTTTGGGTATCTTGTTTTTCAGTGTCTTGGTTTTCGAGCCACCATTTTTTAATTCCGATTTCAGATTCTTTCTGGGTTTTCCACCTACTTTTCTGGGTTCTTGTTAGATTTTTTTGGGTCACTCCAAAAATTGCCTCGAAATCCGTGCAAATGGCATCTTTGACTAACTTGATGCTAGAAAATAGTCAACGGTTTAATGGCAGCAATTATAACACCTGGAAGCAGCGAATGTTGACCATCTTCGAGTACCATCATCTGGATGAACTTGTTCTAGGCACAGAGACTCGTCCGACCTCCGTTCAAGCAGATCAAGATAAATTCGATGATCGGAATCAAGAAGCTGTTATGCTTCTCAAGCTCTCTGTCACAGATGATCAGTTGCCTCAGATTCCTTCTGGCAAGTCTGCTGCAGACATCTGGAAATACTTGAAGGAGTTGCATGAGACATCCGACAAGAGTCGCGCGTTCTTTCTGAAGAATCAGTTGTTCTCCATTATGATGGATGAACATATGTCCTTACAGGAACATCTCACGAAGATTAAGGACATTCGTGATCAGCCTAAAGCCATCAGTCGGAAGATGGAGGAAGAAGATATGGTAGTTATTACACTAAAAAGCCTACCTACATCTTATGAGCATTTCATAGAGACTCTCAACATTACCTCAACTAATGTTGACCTGAAATTCCCAGAGTTATGCATCAAACTTCTCCAACAGGATCGCTGGAAGTAGCAGTTTGGTAGTCGTGCTTCCTTATCAGAAAAAGCCTTTGCAACTAAATCCCAGCCTTCTCAGTCATCACAACACGGCAGTTCATATCAATTCTCAGGCAACTCTCAGCAGAAGAGTGTTCAATGTCATTACTGTCACAAGTATGGTCACATGAAGAAAGACTGTCGTCAACGACTCGCTTCTAAACAAAAGAAGCTGGAAAAGTCAAATCCACAGGCAAATGTTGTTGAACGTTCTGAACATTCTAAGCAAAAGGAATCTGCTTTCTATGCGTTTATGGCTAAAAGCCCTTCTGATTTAGCCCAGTCGTCTGCTTGGTGTATCGACTCTGGTGCGTCACGTCATTTTTCTCATCAACGTGACTGGTTTATAGATTTCTATCCCTATAATGATTCAGTTGTGTTTGGTGGAGAAGAGGAGTTCAAAATTATTGGCAAAGGAAATATTCAGATACAATCTGGTGGGTGTCAGGTCATCTTTCTCAATGTATGCTATGTCCCCAGCATGGCACTCAATCTGCTCTTTGTAAGTCAGATCATGAGTAATTCTCCTCAGTTGGATGTGGTGTTCAGTGCCCACAAATGTTCCATTATTGATCGCACGACTCGTCTTACTGTTGCTTCTGGACTAGAGGATTGTGGCCTGTATCGGCTTACTGACACTGGTGATTCTCCTGAAATTGCTATGGAAGCCCGTGATTTATCTCTCAGTACTTTGTGGCATCAGCGATATGGACATCTCAACATCCAATATCTATCTCAGCTATCTCGGGAGGAACTTGTCTCTGATCTACCTCCGATTCAGACACAGCATCTTGGAGTATGTGACGCTTGTCAAGCTGACAAACAACATCAGACTCCCTTCACAGATGGAGATTCTTGGCGTGCATCTCAGGTACTTCAATTACTTCATGTTGATATTTGTGGTCCTATGAATACATCTTTAGTTACTGATTGCAAATATTTTTTGCTTATTGTTGATGATTTTAGTAGAAAGATGTGGGTGTACTTTCTTAAACAAAAATCAGATGTGTTTAGTACATTTCAGACTTTTAAGTCTTTGGTTGAAAACGAGTCTGGCTGCAGTATCATTTCCCTTAGAACAAATAATGGAGGGGAATTTAGTTCTACTGCATTTTCCGATTTTTGTGCTCAACATGGCATCAAACGCCAGTTCACCACACCCTACACTCCTCAGCAAAACAGTGTTGTTGAGCGTCACAATCGTACAATTGTTGAGATGGTTCGTTCTATGTTACAACACAGGACCATTCCTAATAAGTATTGGGCAGAAGCAATGTTTACTGCTGTTTACCTTCTTAATCATTCTCCTACTCAGGCTGTCAAGCACAAAACTCCAAAAGAGTTGTGGTCTGGTCGTAAGCCCAAGATTAGCCACCTAAAGATATTTGGCTCTCTTGCATCTGTTTGGATTCCTGATGCTAAACGCTCCAAATTAGATCCCAAGAGTCAAAGACTCATGATGACAGGGTACAGTGACAATCATAAGGCTTACCGATTGATAGACATCGATACTGATCATCTTATCTTTAGTCGTGATGTTGTTTTTGATGAAACTCGAGGACCTTTTCTGTCCTCTTTTGAGTCGTGTTCTGAGGAACCATCTCATAGTGTTTCTCTTCCTTTAGCACCCCGTGATGGGAGGGATGATACGGATAATGCTCTTCCTGGAGATAATGCTCTTCCTGGGGCACTTGATGCTAATCCTGTTGAAGCCCTCCCACATGATCCTTTTCCTGCTCCTCTTGCTGCTCCTAAACCTCCTCCAGCTCCTCCAAAGATTCGGCCCAAATGGTGGGTGAAAACTATTAGTGATCTCAGGAATGATGAGCTCATCGAAGGTAGAGGTTCTAGAAATAAGAGCAAACAACAACCTACAGTTAATTTTGCTCTTATGGCCAACATTCATAGTGTCTATGAGCCTCAAACCTATTCTGAGGCTAACGGTATTTCTGAGTGGGAACAGGCTATGGAAGCAAAATTCCAAAGTCTTAAGAAAAATCACACTTGGGTCCTTTCTGATCTACCTTCAGGGAAGAAGCCCATTAGTTGCAAATGGGTGTACAAGGTGAAATACAGAGCTGATGGAACCTTAGACAAGTATAAAGCTCGTCTTGTTGCTCGTGGGTTTTCACAGAAAGAAGGCATTGACTGTGAGGAGACCTTTGCTCCTACAGCCAAAATGAGTACCATACGGCTTGTTCTTGCCTTAGCAGCTCAGTTTGGTTGGAAAGTCCACCAGATGGATGTTAAGAGTGCCTTTCTGAATGGTGATTTACAGGAAGAAGTATACATGACACAAGCTCCTGGATTTAAGATTGTTGGTCAGGAACACAAAGTCTGTAAACTTGTCAAAGCTCTCTATGGTTTGAAACAAGCCCCTCGGGCCTGGTATATGAAGATTGATAGATACTTAACTGATCAGGGCTTTCAACGGAGTCCATCAGACTCAAATCTGTATATCAAACATGTAGGTGATGCTATATTGTTTGTAGTTGTCTATGTGGATGATTTGATCATTACTAGCAGTTCAGAACATTTGATCACTGAAATCAAACAAAATTTATGTCACACATTTGATATGACAGATTTGGGACTCTTGCACTATTGTCTCAGAATTGAAGTTTGGCAGACTGAGCACAGTATCTTTATCTCTCAGTCCAAGTACGCCAAAAATCTTGTGGACAAGTTCAGAATGCAGGATTGTAAACCTGCCTCCACTCCTATGGAACCCGAGCTTAAATTGTCAACCCAGTCAACTTCTCTTTCTGTGGATGAATCTTTGTTTAGACAACTAGTCGGCGGTCTCATTTATCTTACTATCACCAGACATGACATCAGTTTTGCAGTAAGCTACATATCTCGGTTTATGACAGCTCCCAAGGCTGATCATTGGACAGCTGCCAAGCGTGTTCTGCGCTATGTAAGCGGTACTTCTGATTATGGCCTCCTGTACACTCGAAGTCCTGATCCTACACTATGTGGCTACACAGATTCAGATTGGGCCGGCTCTATTGATGATCGTAAGTCTACCGCTGGATATGTGTTTCATTTGGGATCTGGTGCTGTCACATGGACTAGCAAGAAGCAACAGGCGGTGGCTCTGTCTTCAACTGAAGCAAAGTATCGAGGAGCAGTTAAGGCAGCTTGTGAGGCAGTTTGGCTTCGGCAGATGCTTGCAGATATGCATGTTCCCCAGTCAGGACCGACTACTATATTCTATGACAATCAGGGAGTGCTCAAACTGGCAAAGAATCCATTCTTCCATGAACGAACCAAGCATGTCGAAACACATTGTCATTACATTCGTCAGCTGGTTGAAGACAAATCTATTCAGTTGATGTATGTTCCTACCTTAGAGCAGTCTGCTGATATCTTCACCAAGTCTCTCGGTTCTGATAAGTTTGTAAAATTCAAAGAGGCTATTGGTGTTATTGATAGATTGAGCATTATGGGAGGGTATTAGAATAGTTTCCTTAATGCTCTATAGTTTCTTTAAATGCTCTCTGTCATCATTTTTAGATAGTTACTATTTTTGTAAACTTCGATGGTGTATTTAGGAGCTTCTAGCTTGTTTGTAAATTTATCATTCAATTCATTCAATACAATATAATCTTTTCAGATTATTTTAGTATCAAGGCCCCAATTTTGAGAGAGTACGAACCACCTTATTGGATCAAGAGGTCATGTGGATTGAAGATCAATTGAAGCCCATAAAAGATTCATGGATTGAGACAGGGGTATCAATTGTTTCAGATGGGTGGAAAGGATTGTGAGGGACAAGTAAAAGATGGGCCATTTATTCCTAATATTCTCATCTCTGCCATTGAACAAGTGGGTGCTAGTAATGTTGTCCAAGTCATAACAGACAACACAAAGAATTGTAGAGCTGCTGGTTTGTTGGTTGAAGAGCGATATCAGCATATCTTTTGGACACCTTGTGCAGTCCATTCACTCAATCTTATGCTACAAAAGATTGGGAACACAATTGAGTGGATCAAGGAGGTCTATGCAGAGGCTGAGGACATCCAGATGTTCATCACAAACAATCACATGACTCGAGGAATATTCAGAATGTTCTCACGTTTGGAGTTACTGAAGGTAAGTGAACTTGAACTAAAGTTAGTAATGTGTATTCTGATTTTCATTTTTTTTATTGTGTAATGTGTATTCTTTTATAAAGTATGTATCTAATAGTTGTATTTTTTTGCTCTAATTTATGTTACAAGTTGCTGAAACTCGTTTTGCATCAAATTTAATCGTCTTGAGACGACTTCTGCAAGTGAAAGAGGCACTTTGCAATATGGTAATCAGCAACAATTGGGCTATATGGAAGCAAAGCAATAGTGAGAGGGCAGCCAAAATAAAGAGACGGATATTGGATGACTTATGGTGGGAACGTGTGGAATATATCATTAAGTTCACCGAGCCCATTATGAGCATGCTTAGGTATGCTGACATGGATAGGCCTTGCCTTGGAGAGATCTGTGATGGCATAGACTCAACGCTTGAGAAGATCAAGAAAATTGTAAATGAAAAAGAGCAAGATCCCGAAGAGACCCTCTTCAAACAATTGCAAGCAATTATTGTAGAACAATGGAACAAAATGACCACTCCTCTACATTTGCTTACCTATGCATTGACGCCCAAATATTATAGCAACCAATATCTTGATCTACCAAGAAGGCTACCACCCTATAGAGATTTAGAAGTGTCTAATGGATACAAGGCAGCATTTGAAAGAATCTTTCCTGATGATGATATAAGAGATTTGATTACGGATGACTTCATGAGTTTGTGAATGCAAGAGGTCTAAGTAATGATGCTCTTGGTCATCGGTTTAGGAAGGATGCTCATAGTTGGTGGTGCCTCAATGGCTAAAGATTCCAAACATTGCAGCCCCTTGCAATAAAAATTATATCACAAGTTTTACTTTTAATTTTTTTTTTTAAATTAGCCTACTTTATCTTCATGACTAGCAAGTCATTTTTATAATTTTATTTTAATTGCTTACCTTGTCTTGTCTTCACAAGTTGCTAGTTCATCTGCATCAAAAAGAAATTGGAGCACATATTCTTTCATCCACTCAGTGAAGCGCAATAGATTGCAATCAAAAAGAGTAGAGAACTTGGTATTTGTGCATTACAACTTGTGTCTTCTCTCACACGAGTAAACAATACAAAGAAGGGGACATGAAGAGGTGGGATGTAAATGCAGAGCTTGCGGACTTGGATGCTTCCACTTCTCGGCTTGCACTTGATGATTTTGAAGATTTTGACGCCAATACTATTGTTGCTGCTGCTGATCCCATTGGCCTTAGCTCTATTGTTGAGTCAACTAATGTTGAAGAAGAAGATGAAGATGAAGATGAAGATTAATACATTTTTAATTCATTAGTTGAACTTGAAAGTTTGAAACAATGATACTTGAACTTGATGTTATGATTTAGTTTTAATGTTTTGAATCTTTGATGTTGAACTTGAAGTATATGATGGTATGATCACGATTCATGATGCTATGATTATAAGTTTATGGTGTTTTTGTTGTTTAAATGTTGTTTTTATGATACTATGTGACATTCTAATTTTAACTCATGCTTCTAGGCTTCATAAATATGTATATATTTTTTTATTTTTTTTTAAATTTTACATGTTTTTTCGAACCTGAACCCAAACCCCTTTTCAAAATTTTGTCGAACTTGCGAACTGGTTCTTCGAACCCAAACTTGGAACCAAACTCGAACCGGTAACTTAGAAAAAAGGTAGAAGACCAAGTCATAAATTACATAAACTGACAGAAAAGGTAGAAATAAAATGGTTTCAGAACAAACGGTAACAAACGCAATAGTTGATTCAAAAATAGAATAATGAATACTTCTATTAATATGGTAATAAGATATTGATCAAGACCATATTTGAAATTTCAGAGTTAAGGATGCTTGACAAGATGAGGAATATAGCTATTCATTGAAAATTTCAAAGTATCTCTCCCTCTCTCTTTGAGGGACACAATGTATAGAGTATATTTTCAAAGCAGGCCTGAAACCAAGTTATGGAGTATAAACATCAGAAAAAACAGGAAAACATAGCAAATAAATCAAATATTTTACACAACAATCTCATACTTGATATAGATGAAGATAGGACACCCGCATGTTTAACACTTAAAATTTCTAGTTATCAGTTCCAACGGTGCATCCAAACTCATATTTATAAACAGATATTCCATCAAAAAGCTATCTTTCCATTGGCAAAACAAATCAAAGAAAATAAATGGACCTGAGTCTAAACAATTCATTAATAACTTACTAAGTCAAATCTGCGTCGGCACTTATCAAAGCTATTATTGTTTCCACGAACAAATTTTCCATCTGGAAGATGTTGGTCGCCTCTTGGAAAATCAATCCACTCTATATGTATGACAACCATCAAGAACCAAATTATAACTTGTATGGGTTCAATATTAGCATATCTGAATATTCATACTCAGTAATGTGCTGAGCTCAAGGAAAATTTTAGCACCTGGGTGTCCAAATTCATTTCCCATGAAATTTAAATAGCCTTCACCACCTAATCCCATTGTGACAAGTCGAATCATCTTGTGGAGAGCTATTCCACGATCTATAGCTGGAGTTGCAGGTTGATCAAGTGCCATATAATCATACATATCCTGCAGCATTAAGTCCAACATCTTTTGATTCAGAAAACAATGATGATCCTTTGAATAAAGTTCAGTTTCAAATATAGTAACCATTGACACTAATGCACCTCTCAATCTCTTGTAAACCAGAATAAGTTCGGCCAGTTTATAAAGGACTTGAAACAGCAGTTGTAAGAATGCATAACAGTATACTTTTCCTAAAAATGTTCAACTAAAATATTATGATATAAATTCCCAAGTGTACTGATTACTAAAAAACAATTGGAGACATTACCCGAACAAAAATGGATGTGTTCTCCCAGAACTAATATCATAAATTAGGAAACCTATAAAGAGAGAGACAAACCAAATAAAAGTTCCAAGATAGCAATGCTAATTCACCAATTGTTCAAAGGTTGAAACATCATCCTAGCTGAGACTCAATAGTTATACTCCATTCCAGGAACTCTAGTTTATCATTATCTAAAGGAAAACAATTGGATAGAAGATATTTTCACCATTCTCAGTTCTTCAGCATAACATACAGTCAAAAGGAAATATTCCACTTTCTGAAAAAGGCAATAACTATTTTTCGTAAAAATCCTTTAAGAAAACTATTACAAATGTCAAAATTTAGAACAGGCGATGAAAATTAATGCAAGCAAGGCCATTAGAATTAAATTTTACTTGCCAACACAAAGCTACATTGACTGATTAGGACAGAAAATAAATTAGGCAATGCAAATATTGATAATAATTATCTAACAGCACATATGATTGTTGTTATATTCAACAAAAACTAAAAAAGAGGACCCTATGCCCAATCAGATTATTATGTTTCAAGTTTATAACACTAAAAAACCAAGACTATTTCCACATTAGTTACCTCTCAGAACACTATTAAGAATTCAACACATACAGTAGTTGTTGCAGGTCTTGATTGAACATAATTTTACTAAATTATTTAAGGTTTCATAAAAATTCAGTAAGTTCTAAATTTTATTACGAAGCGGGAAAAATGATGATTTAATGGCTTATAGAAACAGAACAGTTCAAAGACCATCTATTTTCAATTTTCTTGACTTTTCAAAACTTTCACATCATTAGAATTTAAAAAGTAGACTACTTAATAAGTACCCGAAAAAATTCCAACTACACAAGGAAAATAATAGCATTGGATGTTAGCACTACCTTATCCATAAGCCAAAAGGCTAATGTCTTATCACCAACAAGAGCTTGATCATGACTTTCTGCATATACTACACATTTCTCAACCCATCGCCTATTTGTGAGTGTGAATACAATATCACCCATCTGCCAATCCTCATCTTTCTTTCTATATTAGAGAAACACACGGGATAAAAAAAGTGAGAAAGAAAGAAGAAAGAAAATACCCACACAACAAGAAAAGTGACAAATAGCTACCCAAAAGATGGATTTGTCCCAAACAAATGCCTTCTATATCACATCAAATAGTTGTGCAGTGATGTAATATTGTGACAAGAATTATACTTTCCACAAACATTGCCAAACCAATATTTTCCAAAGTACATCCAAAGACCATGTTACTATGAAACACTCACTTTGAAAGTAGTTCAATCCATTTGTCAGCCACTGCCATATGAAGTCGATAATCAAATCCAACTCCTCCATCTTGGACAGGAAGACAAAAGGTTGGCATTCCACTTACCTATTGCACAATGAGATTATCACACAACTGATGTTATTAACAGTGTCTAGAAAATATCACACCCAAATAAGTCAGTGTTACATTGAAGGACTGTATTGCATAACCCAAACATACATCCACATCAAAAGCACAATAATAGCTTCAACTTAAGAATCATCCATTTTATAATTATCCAGCCAATCAAATGAAAAGATGCAAACAAAACAGTTTCTCAAGCACAAAGCATGGCACTGATCTTTTCCATAAAGAGGCTTTTGCATGCATATAATTCCATTAACAGATTCCATAAAACATTACATCTAAAAATAAGTGACTGATCAAGGTGTACCAAAGTCTATAAACTAAGCTACATCCATATAAGTACACAAATCCTTAACATAACATAGCCTTCTTTCCATAATAAATTGAGGGTGATCAATCAAATGGAAAGTGTGAAGAACGAAGTATCTTAATCACGACATCCAGTTCATGACCATATATAATTAACACCCTGCTATCAAAGTCATAAGTGTCATGGGCCACATCAAATGGTAATGTTAACTTATATTTTAGTGAGTTAACATTGCATGTCACTAGGTTATCCAACTTCCTCTGAGGTATATACACCTAGAATATTATCATTTCCATATTTGCACAATGTTCAAACAGAAGTATAAATAAAATGGCTTGCAAGCCATACATTTGTAATCAAATAGGCAAATACAAACATCTCCTAAGTACCAAACATGGGGACTTGATGTTGCTGAAGCAAAGCAATGTTGAAAAACTAGTTGAGTTCCTTGAAAGAGCATAAAAGACATTTCAAATTGCAGATAACTTGCTATTAAAAATCAGAAATATCAAATAAGGCATAAAATTGAAATACGAATGCAGAAATCAACAACTAAACAAGCATACACACAATAACATGGAATTTATTAGGGAAAATCTTTCAGGTAAACCTCAGACCTCTAAAATTAGTCCATTTGCAACTAAAAACTTTAGAAACATCAAATGTTTTTTGTTCTACCAAAATCATCAAGATTGGCAACTGATAGTTCAACTTTATTTCGCTGAGGTCTCCATACTTACAAATGCTGGGTATTTGTTAGTATTTAATATTTATGACTCGACAAGGTAATTTTCTCTGGTTTATTTTTTAAGCACAAGCTAAGGAAAATGGTGTACCTTAGCCATCATTGAATAAAAAAACTGAAAAATCCCTGAAAGAAATAATGCAAAGAGCAAAATTGATCTATTCAACCACTTTTGAGTCTTTGACAACCTCATGTAGAAAAATTGGTGAAGTTCTACACAAACTCTCATCCAATCAAAAGCTAGAGCATTAATTCCACCCATAGCCAAATATAGATAAATATTTTATTATATTATATACTTATTTAAATATAAGAACTTTGGAGATATTAAACATGTTTAAACACTAGAATTTTATAAACTAAAGTTCAAAATTTGTCATGCCTTGAACCATTTGTTTTGTTGCAATCTTGCAGTAAATTATGAATGGCTGCACCTTTACACTTCACTCATTTTAGCATGCATTTGACGAAAACTGCCACACAACTTTTATTCATAATCGCAGCCACTTGCATGGTTGCACATATGCTGTGCTAAAAGCACTTGTTGCCTTACAACAGTGTCAAAGAGCATTATCAGGATTTAAACACCATGTTAAAAACCAAAACTAAACCACCTCCATTCACATCACCATATTTCAATATGTTTTTGACCCATTTACATTTCTGACAACACATACCTTACCATATCATTTTGAAGAATTTTCAACTTTCCAATTAGAGAAAATTGCTCTAGAGTTCTTGGTGAAAAGTTACGTCCAAATATGGACAGTTTCAAGGGCAATTTAAATGACAGAAATTAAATTCAAATACTCACAAATAAAATTTACCAGGGCTTGATAAATTGGCAAATGACTCCTACCAGCTTCTTCCTTTAATTAGACCAACATATCCATTATACATATAAGCTTTATAAACAGAGTTGTCAAAATACCTTGCATAATGGTTGTTCTTTCTTATATTGGCTTGCACACCCTAAGAACTACATACCCATGTAATAAATGACATGTAACCAAAAGATTGTAAGCTTTAGGATAAAAGAACAAAACTACTTTATTCCAGCAAACATAACAACCATTACTTTTCCTGATTATTAATATTTTATTTATTATGATCATGATTGCAACATAAATGTTTTCTATTATCGACAAGCAGGACACATTGTAGGGCTTGTAACAGTATATTACAAAGAGGTGGGTGTCTTGTTGTATGTACCTGCATATGGAGAGCCTTCATATCAATGTGTTATTGCCCAAGAAAGCATGGGCTTATGTTACCTTCTTTTTTCCCTTTTCACATTGAAAGATTATTTCTAACACTTGTCTATGCAGTAAAACCACTGCTAGATAGGGTCGGTTTGCCCAAGGTAACCATATTTGTGAAAGGAATAGGGAGGGTAATTTCCCCTCTATAGACAGCAAGGCTTGAAATGGCACTCCAGCTCGCTGAAGGCCAATGGCCACAACATCTGCCACCCCATTTCTGGCTCTTCATATTGAATATTAGTAACCTTTAAGTCCTTGTTATAGTTTAGAGTTTGACATATTATATGTTTCTTTTCAATTACAGGTAACATCTTCCCTTATCTCTCTATCTTATTTGGCTTTTCATGCTTTGGCGAAATTGTATGACCCCTTCTATATAGAGGAAATGCTACTTCCTCCTCATAGTTGCCATAATCAGAGGGCTTATCTTTATCTATAGAATCTACCACATACAAAGAAAGAAATTGATGTACAGTGTGAATTGAATAAATGTGATTTTGAAGTTGTTGAAATGTTGTCTACATATGGTTTAAGAGAATATACACAAGCTACGCTATCTGTTGTATTTGCTAGTTGTAATAATCTTCATTCAGAAACCTATGTTTTATGACAACAACAAAACCTTCTTGATTTGAATGGCAATTATCTAGAAAAGTATAATAACCTTCTAACCACGTAGGTCACATTGATAGCATCATTGAATATAACTTTGTTAAAATTTCATGGAGGCTAGTCAAAACAAAATATATGCATAAATGTGTTACACTTAGTTGTATTCATACAAAACTCAACTTCCGTGCTACTTCTTGTCTGTTTAGTCATCAATTATGATCATTTGCCAGTAAATCCAAGTAAGTTGTAGTATTCGCACATCGAGTTGCAAGGTTGTTGTCTCAAACTCTTCTGTTTCAATTAACAGCTCTTGTAAGATGTTAAAGGTTTTAGCTGTTCCAAAAGAAATAAGGATTATGTTCAAGATTGATGAGGCTACAACAAAGGAAAGAGTATGGAAATAGCTAAGGCACAAAGGCTTCAAAAAAAAAGTGGCAACAGTAATGGAAAATTCCACCTGAAGTTCCACCGGCAGAATAAAAAGGATTCAAATCTTAAGATAATTTGCCAGTGTAACCTGAGTGCACCTAAGGACTGTCTTAAACATTGATTTTCTAAGCCAAAATCCTGAAATTTTTCCTAAGTGGAGTTGGCATGTGCTGTTCGTGGTTCTGTGCCTATGTTTTTCTGTGAAACATTCAAAAACTGGCTCAATTGTTACTTCACTAGAAGTTTGCAAGCATAAGAGTCACACACTCATTTGATTACAAAGCCATTGGTTTGATCTGACGGCGCACTTCTTGGCTGGAAAACCCTATAGTGAATCACAGCTGCATATTAAAGACAATTAAAAACACTTTAAAAGGTGCCACACATGTTAGTGGGTCCAACCATAAGTTATTTCTGCCCAGTCAATTCTAGGCTGGCAAATGCCTTAATGATTTGTACATTCTGGTGAAGAAATCACTAAACTCAATGCAGCATGTTTTACTTGTGGTTTAAACATATTTCATTTCCTATTAAATATTCAAACTTAACGCAAAAATGCTTTCATAAGGGTAAAACCAAGGAAACTGCACCAACATGTTTAGAAGCATTCAAAACACTCAAAAGCTGTGATGTCCCCATTTCTCAGCGAGATTTCCAGAGAAGAAATTAAAATATTATTAAACTAAGTTGTCTAAATTAATATTTTTACGCAACTCAATTTTAATTAGTTATGCTTATGAATTTAATGTTTTATTTCAAATAAGTGACTTTGCCTAGTGCCAAAATAAAATATAATAAAATATTAGCCACCTAAATTGAGTTAAAAGGCTTATAACATTTATAGGTAAATTTTAAATTTTAAATTCTGGAATGATTTGCATGAGGTTATAAAAAGGCTAAGGAGAAGAAAGGGTTCAATCTGTGCATTTGATATTTCTTAAAACCTCATTTGTGGAGTTGAGCAGCTTCCACCATGACACAAAAACCCTCAGGTGTAGATTGGCTTCAGTGATGCAAGATTCCTCTAAAGCTAATCTGCAGGTGGAATCACACAGATGTTGATTGTCAAAGATCCGATAAGTTTTCGGAGGTTTGCAGGCAAATGAAAAATTATTAATCTCCAAGTTCAGAGTGGCATGTCTCCATTGGAGGATCATCCACCTACCATGGTTTGTTTCTGGCAATGTGCATATTTCATACAACATGCCCATGAAGGCCTGGCACTATGAACCTCTAGTTGAATATCCATTACAGACACATAACCTACAGGGCCTTCCAATAAGTTGCCCCCTGTGTCTGGTGTCTGACAGGTAGCAGGAGGCAGTTGTCGCTGCTTTCTCATTAACAGGGGTTTTACAATGAAAGATTATTATGGTGATTGTTTCACAAACATGATGGTTTTTATCATGACGAATGCTAAATGATGGAATTGGATGCCATTTTATAAGGACTCGAAACGATTTTATCCTTGGTCGGCTGATAGAAGGGTTGATGCTGAAGGGCAATTAAGGTTGTGTTGCTGGCTGCCATTACTAAACATAAGATTGATGTGGGTTTAGCAGGCAAATTTTAGGTGTTTGCCCCATCAAACCAATCAATATACAATGGAGGAGTGTCATATGGATGATTAATCTAGGTTGTGCCATTATGGATAGCCTGGCATGGTGATTGGTTGTAGATTCAAGGCATTTAGACTTCCCTTTGCTGATTGATTTCATCTCATCTGTGTGGTGCCAATGTATAGGTAGCTATCCATGAGAAGTTAGGAGTCTAGTTAAAATGGGTACCAAAAAGAATAATGTCAATGTTGAGGGTGTAGTTACCATAGCATATCCTAATGGTATGTTCTTCGTCAATCTAGATAACAATATAAATGACAAATTCTTCTTGGGTGACTTCATTGGTGTACCATAAGTGGTATTATAGCTTACAATTATTGTTACACATGAGCCTTTGGGGTGGCATGAATGTTAAATATTACTGGGCGTTTGATATACCCTGCCAAGTGTGAAAGTTACAGATATAGTTGGGGCATAAGAACCTTCTCTTGCTGATCAATCTTCCCTTCCACATTGAGGTGGCATAACAGATGGAATATCATCTGGTTGGATGTTCCAAGGATGGCCAAAATGCCTACAGAAGGTTGACGTGAGAATGGGAGCTAGGCTGAAAGGGGACATGGGACAGGTTAGAGCTGTTTGGAATGTGGGATGATTCCTTTAGAGGTGTTGAAATTTAGAGTTAAACAAGGTTGTCATTAACAATCAAAGGAGCTCGGAATTGAGATCAAAAATTGTATTTGTTAATATTCTGTATCCTGAAACTAAGACCAGCGAATTATAGGATTTTAAATGCATTTCTTCATAGACTGAAATAAAAATAGAGTATGTGATATGCTGATTTCAAGTTTAATGCCTGACTATTAAACTTTTTCAGAAATCATAAAGACCATTAATTATACATTGCAATCTGAGAAGTCTTCAAAGAATGCAAATAAACTATTTGAGAAAATGACAAACTTAAAATCAGAAAAATTGCATGTTTGGTCAATATTTCTTGGTAGGGAATATTACAATAGTATCAGAGCGATGCATCATACCAGCCTAAGGGGTTAAGAATGAAAAAGTCACTTTCAAATTGCTTCACTAAGTGATCACCACTTATACATTTCAGTTTCTGCAGTTGTATATTGGCATGAAGGCTTGCATTTAGTGGCTAAAGAAAGCTGAAGACAGATCAGGAACTAATTATAGATTTTGCAAGTATTTCAAGACTACTAGAGGAATCCGAAAAAATTGTTAAAGCATCTAGAGATGTTGAAACTTTATTTTTCAATTGAAAAGAAAGTTGAAGAATCGTCATTAAAGGAAAAGGAGAAGTCATGACACATCATTGAGCAAAAGTCCATATTAGTTGACTCTCATGTTGCATCTATGGTAGTTAAGCATCCATCTTTAAATAGTAAATACACAGGAAAGAAATGGCAACCATGAGGTAGGAAAGAAATTAAGCACATTACATATAAGCACAGAAGATGTAGTGAGGAACCAGGAAATGTGTGATGAATGGCTAAACAAAGTTAAGTTGATAACTACTCAAGCAAAACAACACCTACAAAAAGTTAAGGAAAAGATTTTACTCATACAGACCATTAAAAGAAAATTTTGAGGCAACAAGGTTCAGAACTTCAAGGGAAAGTAATTGTGATGAGAGAGTCTGAAGAAATGTTAAACTTGCATGATGATGAAGAAAATGCCTTACATAAAAAGGTATGCATGGCCAAGTTCAAGGATGATTTCACTGAAGGATTTGCAGCTAAGAATGAGCGGATTGAACTGGATGGCAATCACATAACTGAAACATTGACTACAAATTCAGCTCAATCTGGTTAAGTCTATGAAACTATGGTTCTTATGATGACAACATTGGAAGGGATGAAGAAATTTCTGACCTTGGTTTGTCTACTAATAGCATTTCATTATATTTGCATGAGTCTAGCAATCACGAGAAAGCTTGGAAACATCAACTAATGGTGACAGTCGAGAATGAGCCAATATTATCAAGGTTAGACAATCACAAGCTATGGGATCCTGGTGAAGTTTAGCTAACGGATGTTATGACACACGAAGATTTTGTCATGTTGAATACACCTACCATGGTTAACTTATGGTATGAAATGTTTTTAATCCAACTAATACATTGATTAGCACTTATGAAAGGGGTCACCAAGCAAGCATATTGGAGACTAGTGGTGTACCTTGGAGGATTATGGATCCTAATTTCAGTCTTATTGCTGATGTCATCATGCAAATCAACCATCACTTGAATTCAATTGCATACATACAGGTGGATTGGCGAGATAGGTGTGATTAGATAGGTTAAGGAATTTGATTCTACAAGCATCATAGGATGGTTCTTAATCTTGAATCTATTGTCTCCCATAATTCTAGCTCCTCCTGGATTTTCTTTGCAGCCATATAAGGATTTTTTCAAACTTCTGGTGTAAGAATTGGCAGACTATCACCATTCCTAAAGCTAGTGTAGGGTGCTTTTCAGCTTTTACATGCCAAAATTTTAAATAGTGGAATTCAATTAGGCAACCATGGATCTATGATGATACAATGATTCGAAATCTAGGAATTTGTATGACTATTGGATTGCTTCACAGGGTAAAGCAGAATGATAGATTTGCCTGTTTCAATCATATTAGAGTGGAATAGTGAGTTTGTGGTGTTGAATTCATAAGATTGATTTGGGATCCTAATATTGGCATACAAATTCATATTGCTTGGGGACAAGCAATCTTTGGGAAAGGAAGACTAAAATCTCCACATTTTTCAGCCCAGGTTTCTGAAATAGACATAAAAATATTAATTAAATTCAGTTGTCTAAATTAAGATTTTCAACCAGCTTATACATAATTGATTATGCTTATGAGTTTAATATTTTACTTTAATTGACTTTACATGGTCCCTAAATAAAATAAAATAAAATATTATAAGTCACTTTAAGGGAGTTAAGTTCATAATATTTAAATGTGATTTTATAATTTTAAATTCCAGAATGTTCCACATAGTGCTATAAAAAGGTTGAGAAGAAGCAAGGATTCATTATGTGCACTTGATATTTCTTGATACGCTAGTTGTCAAGTTGAGCAGATTTTCTACCACCATAGGATGAAAACCCTCATGTGAAGAGTGGCTTTTGGTGGTGCCAGATTCCTTTCTAGCTAATTTGCAGGTGGAATCAGATAGGTTTCACACAGGTGTTGATCAATTGAATATTTTATGATTATTTATTTGCAGGAAACAAAACATTATTGATCTTTGAGTTTTTGAATGAAAGATTATAATGGTGATTGTTTCAAAAACATTATTCAGGATGGATGCTAAATGATGGAAGTGGATGTCATTTTATGGAGAGTGGAAATGATTTAATGCTTGGTCCAGCGATAGAATAATTGCAAATTAAGGTCATGTTGCTGGCCACCATTGCTAAAGACAAAATTGGTGTGGGTTTAGGAGATGAGTTGCAAGTGTTGACCCCATCAAACTAGCCTACATACAATGGATGACTAGCATATTGATGATTAATCCAGGCTGTGTCATTATTGATTGCATAGCATGGAGATTGGTGGTAAATTCAAGGCACCTAGATCCCCCATTGTTGGTCAATTTTCTCTCAACTATGTAGGCAGGTAACTGTGAGAAGTTATATTTCTGTATGTCTGAGAAATTCTTCCAGTGCAATTTCATTAGTGATTCACAAGTGGGCATTATAGTTTACAATTGTTGTTAGGAGTGAGCCTTTTGGGTGGCGTGAATGTTAAATATTGTTGGGCGTCTGATATACCCTGCCTGCTGTGAATGTTAGAGACATGTTGGAGCATTAGAAGTTTTAAACCTCTTCTTGCTAGTATATATAGTGGAGGAGTAGCATATGGATGATTAATGCAGGCTGCATCATTATTAATAGCCTAGCATGGAGATTGGTGGAAAATTCAAGGCATGTAGACCTTCCTTTTGTTGTTTGCTTTCCTCTCACCAATATGGAGACAATATGTAGGTAGGTAACTGCAAGAAGTTCTTCCTGGGCAACTTCATTAGTGAATCACGAGTGGCATTACAGTTTATAATCATTGTTAGGTGTGGGCCTTTTTGGTGGCGTGAATGTTAAATAATAAATATCAATGGGTGTTTGATACACCCTGCCTGCTGCAGATGTTAGAGACAGAGTTGGGACATTAGAAGCGTAGAACAAATTCTTGCTACAATCTTCCCTTCCATATTGAGGCGTCATAATAGATAAGAAAATCATGTGGTTGGATGTCCCTAGGCTGGCCAAAACTGAACACAGAAGGTTCATGTGAGAGCTGGAGCTAAGCTTAAATGGGGCATGGGACAGGTTAGAGTTGTTTGCAATGTCGCGTGAATCCTTCAGAAGTCTTGGAGATCCGTTGGGCTGTCATCAACAATTGAATGAGCTTGGAATTGAGGTCAGAAACTGTATTTGTTGATATTCTGTATGCTGTAACTCAGACCAACGGATTGTAAGACTTGATATGTGTTTGATAGACTGAAATAAATAACAACTATGTTATATGTTGCTTTCAAATTTAATCCATGATTATTAAAACATGTTCCAAAATCATGAAGACCATTTATTATACATTACAATCTGACAACTCTTCAAAGAATAATAAATATAAATGAATTGTTTGACGGAATGATAATAAGCTAAAAATCAGAAAATTTTCATGTTTAATCAAAATATCCTAGTAAGGGATATTACAGCATTCTACCTTTGACAATTCCAGTCCTAATTATACCCAAGTTTCTAATCAGCTGAAAGCAAATAAAGAAGCCTAAAAGCATGCATTCAGTGCCTACATGAATATGGGTCATAACCCAAAAGAATTAAAAATTTGTCATTAATAGCAGAGCAGGACTTTCTGTTCTTATTTTGCAAGTCTGCAGAAGCTTTTCAGCACCATTGTGAAGGTTTATAAGCTAAGTTACCGATTCTGGTGCGGATGCGGATGCAGGTGCAAAAACCCATTACACGGATGCGTGAAATTTTTTGGGGGGGGTTTTGGGTGTGTTTGTATATATATATATATATATATATATATATATATATATATATATATATATATATATATATATATATATATATATATATACTAAGTCACAAGGTTCGAGTTCGAATTCAAGTTCGGCAACAATAAAGTTCGAATGAAGTTCGGCCAGAGAAAAAAATTCGAAAAAAAATTCGCCATTAAATTCGTCTTATATAAATTTAAGAATATTAAAATATAAATATGTTTAAATTTTTAAATTTAAATATTATACATACTAAATATAATTAATTAAGTATATTAATAATTAATAATATAAATTGAATATTTTAAATATTAGACAATAGTAAATAATTAACACATTAATTACAATTTAATTTTTCTATTATTAATTTCATGTACTAATAAAAAGTATAGAGTGTTTTTTTTATAATAATCATATATAGCAATTTATCCAAAGACTAAATATACTGATTAACAGAATAATAATAAATAATTTCTTAAATGTTATTAATATGTCAAATTTATTTTTTTTTTTAAAACAATAAAAAAAATAAAAGAACAAACGATAAAAACAAATGAAAAATAAAAAGAAACCTCATATTATTAATTTCTTATAATAGTTCGAATTGCACAATCAACAGCCGATAATCCTAAATACAACGCCAACAGATTTCTTTGAAAGTCTATGGCTCTTTTGAGCGATTGAATATTTGCCGTGACACTCGTGCGTCAATGGAGAGCCCTCCTTTCTATCACGGCGTCTCCAGCACGAGAAATGACATCAAGTATTTACCGTCAAGGAAGCTCGCTTTCTCAAATGCGTTGTTTATTGAAAACGCCCTACTCTGTTTACCGTACGAATTTTTGAGCGAACTAAAACGAATTTTATGGGATTTTTAAAAATTCGCTAGATTTCAAATTTCATGCATTAGATTCGCCGGACTCTGTGACACAATATATATATATATATATATATATATATATATATATATATATATATATATATATATATATATATATATATATATATACACCCAAAAAAATGCAAGAAATATACAGAATTAAATCATTTAATACTATGATACTTCATCATTGATCAAGATAAATATTAAATGCCAATTGATAGTTCCCAAATAGTCAAATAAACCATATCATATACCTCTATGTTCACGATTCCAATGAAAATCAGAAAATCATTACAATTACAAAATCAAATGTAGTTCATGATTCAATGTTCATCAATCAGGATTCACTAATATATATAGCTCTAAAGGCTTTATCACCCTTGTTATTGTTTTTCTTTGACATGCTTGGTCAAATACCGGTTAGTTAAGTCAGTCCTGTTAAGCCCTTTTATCTGTTTGGTAACTGACCTTTTCTACAGACTCAAAGTCTACAACTAACGCATGTGTGCTTTAATGTCACTTAAATTGTTCAAAGTCGGGCCTATTAGACAGTTTCGACTCTCTACCTTTGTTGAATTGGCACTAAATGTTACAATTTGGTTGCATCATGTGAGTTCCTTTTATCACATCATCTTATTCTGTATTGAAACCTTAATTTGCAATCTTGCGATGTAATTCTCTTTTGTGATGACTGTTGAGTCATATAGCACCTCACTCTAGACCATGCTTCCATCTTTATATCACATTGACTTCTCTTATTGCTACTTCTCTAACTTTTCTTGAGTTGGGGTCATGATATCACGAAATAGTGAAATCTGTCCTCCAAGTGTGCAAAGCATTGAAACCTTTTCTTATATTGTTCCATATTATTTTTGAGGCTTAAAGCTGTGAGTCCCCAATATTGTACCACATGGATCCTCACAGGGAGCATTACAGCTCCCCGTGGATGTGCTTGGATGCGCATCCACAGGGAGCTGTAACACTCCCTGTAAGCTTCTGAATGCACCAGAATCAGCTTCCACCTTCGCACGCATCTGGATCCGGATCCGGGGCCTCAGCAAGAGCATCCAGTAACTTAGGTTATAAGTGCAGATATCAAGAGAAGCAATAGTGCTAAAAGAGATATCAGCTGTATCCTCTCCTATTCTTCCTTTATTCTAGCATTTTTGCTGCAGTTACCAAGTCTTAGACTGAATATTCATCCTTCCAAGTGGCTATTTTCCACTGTTCATGCAGCTGATTGTTCAATTTCTACATGCCAAACCTTCAGATAATGAAGAGGAGGTCACATTTTAACAAACTGAGTTGCACCCAGACTAGAGCCTTATTGGTGTTGTCAAACACTTCACACAGTGTAAAGGATATCCTACTTGGTCTCATTAAAATCTTCGATTTGACAATAAGTGGAAGGATCAAAGAACGCTTTCCGATGCTTCCCAGGTTGTGGTTTGCATCTTCACTTTCAGTGTTGACAAAGCCCTAGAAATTTACTCCTTGACTTGCCAATGTATCCATATAGATTAGAGTTTCAGCATTTGTCAAGAAAGTTCACCAATTGATAGTGCAAAAGGTGCTTCAGAATTTTTAGGACCTCTCATGTAAAATTGCTATTTTTAACAATGGCTTCTATTAGAATATTGTAATGTTTCTTTAATGGTCATCTTAGTTTCTATTTTCCTGTTTAGTTAACAATTGTTGTTTTTAGAAACATCGCCTTTGTAAATCTATATAAGGACCATTCATCTCCTCTGTTTAATACAACATTGATTTACCATAACATGGTATCAAAGTGGGTCGATGGGATTTCATAAAAGTTGGCCAAAAATCGAGCCTCTTCTAATCTGAGATTTTTTTCCAGTAATTTGATTTTTGATTTTTAGAAAACAAAAATCGATGGAGGTATTTTATGAAAATTTTGAGGTTTGTCTTCGAAGATTTTGCTGAAAATCGCAAGCCTAGTTGAGGGTTTTGATCACGCAATTTCTTGGTTTGAGCAAAAGTCTCTGATTTTTGAGGGTTACATGTACTTGCATGTTACTTCCATGTGTTTTTTGTGAGTTGCATGCTGCTTGCATATATTGTTAACCACGCGAAGTCTCGTGTTTTTTCTGCATGAAGGTTTCTCTGATGGGTTTTCATAAAATTTTTCCCTTAAAAATTTCATGGGTTTTCATAAATTTTCCCTTAAATTTCTTATGGGTTTTCATACTTTTTGTCCATTTAAAAAAATTTCGAGTGGGTTTTAATAATTGTCCCTTGAAAAAAATTATTTTGGGTTTATAATTGTTTCCTTAAAAATTAAATATTTGCTTCTGTCAGGGAGGGCTCTCTGGTTTCTATACAAGTTTTACCATTTTTTCCTTAAAAATGATGTTTTGTATGCTGATCCATGTCTCGGATTTAGTGCCAGCTATCTATTTTGTTTTTCGATTTTATCCTCAATAATCATTTCTAGATTCTATAATATGCAAAGTTGTGTGGGATTCCTTTCTGGTTTTTTACAATTTTTCCATAAAAAAACAATGATTTGTAATCTTGGGTTTCGTGATTTTTTCCTAAAAAAACATGGCTTTTGGCAATCTCTTCTAGGGCAGCGTGCTCTTTTGCAAAAATTTGGAGGATTTGCCGATTTTTCCTCAAAATCATGGCAATTGTTCTCGGTGTGCATCTTTGGCTATAGGGAGGGACAACTCTATCATCCAAACATCAGGTTGGACGTTTTGTGATGATTTATGGTTAGAAGTTTTTGCAAATTCTGGGAGGGTTAGTGGCAAACTCATCTCAGTGGCAAAGTCAGTGGCAGGCTCTTGTCTCTTGTTGTAGAGCATTCTGAAGAAGGGGGCAGCCTTCTCTATTTTTTCTAGACGGATTTTGGCTACTCTTTGTCATTGACATTCTGCAGATTTAGGGAGTATCTCAGCAGCAGTAGAATGTTCATAAGAATTTATGACCGCAAGACATGTACAGTCTTCTACAAGGTAGTTAGACGATGACCATTAAGGTAGGGTATTAGAATATTGTAATGTTTCTTTAATGGTCATCTTAGTTTCTATTTTCGTCTTTAGTTAACAATTGTTTCTTTTAGAAACATCATCTTTCTAAATCTATATAAGGAGCTTTCATCTCCTATGTTTAATACAACAAAGATTTACCATAACAGCTATATCAAGTACTCGTCATTTTTGGTTACGTTCTATTCGTTGTAGTTGATAAGGACCTCTTTTAGGCTATTTTCGTTAGTTGTGTTATATTAGTTGTTTTCAGTGCTCCCCAAGGACACGTCCCCTATCCTTTTACCCTCGTCCACTATAGGGGACATTTGAGGGACTCGACAATGCCTAGGAAACATCCCCTCCCCATACCCTTTCCGTGCCAAATATCGGAAATGTTCAAGAAACTTCAAAAAGGTTCCAGGGTACATTTGGGAATAGCTAGCAATCCCTAGCATAGCCAAGGGATGTCCAGACGTGCTCTATTTGTCTCAAGGACAGCTAGCAATCCCCTAACATACTTAAGGATATTTTTAGTCACGTTTTAAAAAAACATACAACCCTTCAATGCTTTTTTGGTTTATGACATGTCCACTAAGATTTATAAAAAAATGTGAAAATGATGTTTTCCGTGAAGGACTATGTGGTTTCAAAGGTGTTAATTTGGGCTTGGTGGTGGGGGCTCTACCCCTTAACCCCACCTTGTTTGCCAACAAGAACATGCCCAGGGTGCTGCCCTGAGATCCCATGAGCAGTATCGACCCTGCTAGAGGCATTAACGCCAAACCCCACCAAATAACACATCTAACCAAGTAATAGACCAACGATGAATCATAATCTAAAAATCTACAAAATAAATATCCCCTATTCTAAATCTCTACATCTTCACAATCAAGGATTGTCTTGATTCATACATTGGAGAACTTGTTCGGTATACAAAAATTGCCATAGACAAAGCTATTTATAGTAACCTATAGATATGCCTTGGGCACAAGATATTCTCAATGATGATGGAATCAAAGCTTACACTGTAGAAAGTTTCAGATGAAGTTATTTTGGAACTTAAGTTTGTAATTTCATTAATAGAATTGAATGTGGATCACACTCAACTGAGATTAGTATGAACAATAATTGTCTATCCAGGTTGTATCTTTGCATGCAAAATAGACTTTTAATTCTTGCAAATTTGGAAGTCGTTCAAATTGATATTCCCCCAAACTTTGGTTGCCAAGGAATACTAGTCTTTGTTTTTAGCCAGTACAAAACTTTTATGTTTATTTTTGTTTAGATAGTTTTTCCCCTTCCACCTGTGAAATTCTCAATTGCAAAACATGATTATTAATGATATGGTACATGCTTCCGAGGGCAAAAATGCAGTCACTTGATCCTTTTTGTTTATGCAAACTGCCTTAGTGAAATATTCTAATTGTGCATATCTATATATTTTGTCTATAGTTTTAGTCTAGACTTAGTATAGTTTTAAGTCTAGCTAGATATCAGTGGTTTCCCCTTATAATTTCAAGAGAGATTTTCCTTCACACAATATTTATTTTATGATGTAGAAAGATAAATATCCATCTTCTCAAAGTTCGTTCTTTTCTATAAATTAATTAAAATATGTCAAGCATTGACAGCAACATTTGGTGATGGTACTTCGTGTATTTATAAATTTATAATAAAACAACCAAGATCTCATAACAGATAGCAATAATGCAGAATGGTTATCATTACCCCAAACAAAAAAGTACTTTTGGTATATCAAATTATTTACTTGCTATTAGCTATCAGGATAGCATATCAGTTTCAAATTTCAATTAGTCAAAATTGTTTCATCCTTAACAATTCAAAAGAAAAAATTTGTTCCAAATTGCATTTTGGGATACTAATTCATGTTTGGATTCCTTTTTTCCTTTCATACGTACTAAAGAGCAATAGAATAAATATAAGAAATGACAAGTCACTGTGCTTTCAGCAGAGTATTGCATGATAGCAACTTTAAAAAAAATACATCAGAAGATATAATTAAAAATAAAATGCAGGTAAATAACTCACATCTTCTCCAATTGTTGTGGCCGCAGGAAAAAGCCCATGAATCATGTCATTTACTAGCATCAAATAAACCACAGCATCCACATCCGTAGCGAACCCAAAGTACTCAGCATAGTTTCCTGTGAAATCCATCTTTAAAAAGTTCCAAAAAAAGGATCAGTTGAATTAAGCGTGTAGTTTGAGAAGTCTTTCACATGTACCAGCATCAAGTTCAAGATACATCCCAGAATAGAAATTTTCTAGCTACAGCCAAGTAATAGCACTCCCACATAGCATGACCTAAGCAAAATCAACATTTAGAAATTGTCTTAAAACATACATTTTCATTGAGTAAAGAAAAACACTTAAGACATGTCATCTTTAGAGCCAAATATTTCTTAAGAGATAATTCCTCTTGCAGTTCAGGAATGATTAAGGCAAATATAAAAATTTCTTGTTTGAAGATAACAATATAAAGATAACAGATATCAATAAGCCAAAGGGCATATAGAGAAAATAATTCTACATGACAATTGAGTCATTGAAATAATTCAAAAACCAAAATGTAATGTTTGCCACTTTTAATTTTTGCATAAAAAGCAGTTAATATATATTACTCAGTTTAGAAAGAAGATCTATTACAACGGTTGAATCAACAAGGTTGACAATTGACAAAAGTAGACAATAAACAACTTCAGCCATCAGACTAAAAACCTAAAAGACAAATTTCAACACCGAGAAACACCACTCCACCAATAGTAAGGCACATTGTAATGGCCCCTTTTGGGATCAACCTATTCTTTGCCCTAAACTCACAAATCCAAAATGAAATAGGAGCAAAAATGCAGTTGGAGATGTATTTCTCACCCAAATAAGATGAGATGAATTGTATAAACATCTGAAGTCTAGTTTCTCTTATCAAGTAGGTCTATTAGATCAATCTTCTTAATCAATGGAGTTCATCTGCTCAATTGACATTCAAGATATGAATAATATTATTTTATTGTACTCCTGGCTTGGAATGAAATCTCCTTTATTCTTTATTTGTAATGTCCAATTTATATATGTATGTGGGGAGTCATAGAATATGAATTCAGAATCTGTAAATGTTGATACCACAGAGATGACAATGTCTGAGAAATTCAAATATGCATACTTTATAGACTGTCGACCAATAGACTAGTGATCTTTGATTGAAGCAAGCTGCAATACTACCACAAGTAATTGCAAATGGATATTATCAAGTGCCCAAATTGCCTGTGAATGATGCCACTTACTGTCGCTGATGCTGATGAATATAGTATATACAATTCCTCTGCAATTGGATGTCGCCTATATAATCTTTGTGGTTAACTCTGGTACACTAATCAACCTGGCACAATTCCTTTATCTCCTATGGTGTATTTGTTGATTCATATATCTACAGCCAATAATTGTTGCCTATTTGATGCCAGTTGAATAAGAGTGTCACAGTGATATGATATTGGACTCATCATTTCTAACTGTATCTCTGCGTCCAAGTGTCACGATTCTGTTCTTTTCAGGAGTCAACTGTATCTCTGTGTCCTTAAGTGTCACGGTTCTGTTCTTTTCATTGACTCCTGGTTGCGATTGATTGATGAATAGATTTGTTGACTGTAATGCTAACATTGATTCCTTGTATTCCATGTCGTATTCCCTCCCCCCCCCCCCCCCAATTGAGGAGTATTCAATATATTATAAATTTCAAGATCTTCCCAGATCAACCATATTTTATCATTTTCTATTTTGTTATTCATTCTTCATGATTCCTGGTGCTTGACTTCAGTGACCCCTGCCTACCAATATCAGTCCCCTAATGATTAATTCCTTCAGGTATCGATCTCAACAAATTTTAGTATTTACCAGTGATCCTGATATTACACTTTGCAATGGAATGATAAATATTAATCTATGCACAGATCTTCTCTGCCGTATTGTGATTGAATGCTTTAAGAGTTGACTGAATTCCAATATCCCCTATTTTGCTTCAATGTTAATTGCTTGTTCAGTGAATTGCCTGATTGCTTGATTGACTTGTATGTATTTGCTTGACTTGATAATTATAGATGGATTAAATAGACTGTATTATCTACTTCCTCGATTCTGATTTATTCCTTCCCTATCCACTGAATGGAAACAGAACCTCCTGGTTAGACATGCTGGCAGTATAGTTTCTTTCGGCTAATATAGATTGAAGATAATAATGTCCAGCTTTGTCTATGGAATGCGATATACAGGCAACCCTTATTTGGTGCTCAGAGAATACTATTGACTTGCTGGTTGGCACCTCCTTGGAGATTCGTGACATGGCTTAACCGCCTCTTGTGGGTCTTGTATCGGGCATTGACAGTTTGAGCTTTTGGTGCAACGGAAAATGATTCCAACAATTGGTATCAGAGCCTTGGATCACGGGTTCGAGTCTCCCTTCAATGGGTGTTGAAGGCTCAGTCGATGCTGAGGGGGAGATTGTTGACTTGGTGGTCAACACCTCCTTGGAGATTCATGACATGGCTTAACTGCTTCCTGTGGGTCAGGTTAAATCTGACATTTGTATCGGGCATTGACAGTTTGAGCTTTTGTTGCAACGGCAAATGATTCTAACAAATACTCCATCTAACATATGCGTATGTATTTATATCATTTCAATACCATGTTGGCTCCCCGCAATACCCAATCCTTCAAAATATGGTTCTCTATATATATGAGATGGAAGGATTTCATCAGACACGTCTCTCCATAACAAGCCATCGCACCTTTTTGTTAACTTATAGTTATTTCCTCTAAATCGCTGATATTGTTTATAGATTATGGTACTTGTAAGTTTTCTGCAAATTCTGAAGATATAATACTAATGGAGTATTAATAGCTTGCTGCAAATCGATCTACTACAAGTCTGAGCTGAATGTTATTGTTCTGGACGTTTGCAATAAATTCTAGAAATTATATTTTATTTCTGCACTAAATCGCCAAGGAGCAGATTGCTAGAAGAGCAGACTTAAGATTGTATTGTGTGTCCTCTATCCACAATCTTGCTCCTACTTATATATTAACCAAGAGTCTTGTCTTTTCATAAGACACACCCCTTCTAGGTCGGCCCTCAATGAAACAACCTATTCCTCTACAAATCGGTGCCCTTGTCCATTAACTAATAGTTAATTATTAATTAACTACAATAGTCAAATACAAGGCATATAAATATGCCTAGCAAATCGCCGATCTGTTCTAGGGAGATGTATTTATCATGAGGCCATATATAAAGGAAATTACATGCATTTTAGATCTGTCTAATCTAAAGAATCAGAACATTAATATGATCAAGTTATCAGGATTTAACAGTACTTCTCTGAATCACTAATGAAGTCGATGATTTATTACCTAAGTTACCAGTTCAGCTTCAGGTACGAGAACCCAGTTGGTGGGTTCGTGAATTTTTTTTTCATTATGGTTTGTATGGGTTCGTATATATATGTGTGTGTGTTTGTGTGTGTGTGCGCACGCATTATATATACAAAAAGATAAGAGAAATATACATAATTGTAAAACTAAATCATTTCATAGTATGAATCTATGAAACTTGATCATTGATCAGTGCCAAATGTCAAAGATAAACATTAAAAATTTAAATACTTGATCATTGATCTATGTTCACAAATCCCATGCGGACCGATTCACGAATCCAGACCCAGTTCGCACCCGGACCTAGTTCAAGGGTCCAAGGTGCGAATCCAATAACTATGTTTATTAGTAAACATTTTTGGCCCTAAGATAATCGCTATTATAATTCTCCATTAGTAAGCGATACTTTAATCTATTTGATATAGTTGTCTCCAAGCTTATATTGTATTATAGTTTATTCATTTATATTTACATTTATGAATTTCTATTATAATATATTTCACATTTATATTTTGATAATATAGTAAATAATTATATCTTAAATATATATAATATTTCTATGATGATCATTTTTATATTTATATTATAATATCAAGTATTTATATTATTATATAATATTTATATTATAATTATTTGTTTAATTTATATTTTAACAATTTATTATTTATTTATTATGTTTTTAATTTTATTATTTCTTTATTATTAAATCTTATTTCTAAAAGGGGATGATGTAATTAGGGTTTCAAATGGGGGATATGACACGCATTCAATACATGAAACTTAGCAAGACATATGTTTACATTTTGTTTGGTATTCAAAGTTATAAATATTCCTCCTCAAGGACCAAAAGCGCAAATGTCATATCATCCTTCTGAATAAACAATGCAAAGCTTTCTGCAAGAGGTTGAGTACAGAATAAATTTTGGTGCATATTTTATGTGCAGCTTTGGTATAAGGACAAAGTGCGCAAAATTCAATGAAAACTAATATCAATCTTTTACTGACAGAATCAGAGTATGTTCCTGCAACAATTGAAGAAGAAAAGACAATCAACTGATATTCTGGATAGGAAGACATACCCTACACCTTGACGCACTAATTTTCAAGATAAACTATAGCTAGATCTACAGAATATCCTCCCAATTCATCCACATTAATTGCAGAAAATAGTTAAAAATTTTAGCATTTTGTAAAGAAAAAATGCTTGCAAGATGTATGACTGCACTTTTCAGTTTCTCTGTTTTTTTTATTTCAGTGATTCATGTAACTTTCTTTCTAAAATCCAACTCAGATTAGAGAGTAACCAATTGTCCCAAAACATTGGGAGGTATTTTCTGTTATAGAAAAGCTCTGCAACATATACCATTCAACCTCGTCATTTAAAAAGAGGCAGGATTTAAGAAGCAGGATTAACATCACTAGACATTGCACAGTATTGAATTTCTGACAAAATAGCTCCTAAACTCAAAATCCCAATCTTTTGATAGCTCAACATAAATGACTAGGGTTTAAGATTTTTCTTTATACCAGGAATCCTTCAGATATTTTTCATCATACATATTACAGACAGTGGTGCAACAATATACATTTATAGTGCAAGTCCTTCAAAAAGGCAGAACTTTCATATAGTGTTGTTTTTTATTGATATTGCAGTTAGACTTTACAAGACCTGCAATAACCTCATTTATAACATGCATGTCAACATAGAATTTCAAGGTCTGTATAGTATTTACTGCAAAGTACAAACATCAAAGTACACTGCCGATCAATTATCAAACAAGTCAGCTGTAATAATTGAGATTATCAACACAAAATCTAAATACCACTTTTGTATGATCAAATGTGTGATCTTGCAAGGTTTAAAGTGGCACACCCAAAAACAAATTGACAAAACATTGTTTCATTACTATTTGTTTTCCATTACAGAGCTCCTGGAAGTAAGCTCCATAACACCAAGACCAGATTCTCACAGAATCTTAGGTGTTTTCCCTTTGTAGCTGATTCAAAAGACACTTCTGCTAAGCATATTAACTGAATACTGTATCTATCGCCACATCCAGGTCAGCATCTTTGTGCTGAACCATCTGCCTGTATTCCCAAGCCTGGAAGAGGTCACTTGGATTCTGTAGTGTAGCATCGAGAGGTAAGCTTAGTTGTCACAGTTTGGGCTGGGTATTGTGGTTTTGCTCCTTTAAACAGGAACTTTATATATCATATGTTTTTGCTCTATAATAATTCTCAACTGAAGTGATGTGGAAAACATGTATCCAAGCTATATATCGAAAACATTGGCAATCACACCAATAAATTGGACAATTGCACCTCTTGCAACATCTCTTGTTTTAGCTGGATAAGGACTTTCTTGAGTGGAGGTGGCAGATGTATTCTGTAACACATGTACTCAGGTTTTACGGAGCATAAGTGCTAGCAGACCCAGTATCCAATGTATAGGATAGACTTCAATTGCCATATTTTCAGATCCTCCAGTGACATTGAAGGGATGTGCTGTGACCTTTTCACCCCACTGCCCCATTGCAAATGAGGACCCCCTTTTTTGCTTGGCAATAGGAGTAGGTGTTTAGTTTGCTTTAGTTTAGTGGCCATTTTGGAAGTCTCCAGGTTAGAGGGATGAGTTTGAGCAACTTTGAGAGCAAGCCATGCCTACTTAAAAGCCAAACTAGTTGAGAAGATGAGAGTGGAGTTCTGAAAAGTCCGACACTTAGGCAAGTCTTAGAAAGGTTGAGTTAGAAGTCTTAAGGTCTGACTAGACAATAGCAAGTCGGGATTGGAGTTTAAGTTTCATCACCTAGACAAATTTGATGAGCAAAATCGGGAAGCTGTTATGCTCATCAAACTCTTAGTCACTGATGATCAACTACCGCAAGTTCCATCTGGATAAACAACTACAGAAATTTGGTTGCATCTCAAAGGTTTGCATAAAACCTCTTATAAGAGCCCTGCGTTCTTCTTAAAGAACATGCTCTTCACGATCATTATGGATGAACAAGTGTCCCTATAGGATCATCTCAATAAAATCAAGGACATTCGAGATCAGTTAGAAGCAAATGGACGTAAAATGGAAGAAGACATGGTTGTAATCACCCTAAAAAAGTCTATCGTCTTCCTATGAGCACTTTGTTGAGACTCAACATTGCTTCAACTAATGTTGACTTCAGGTTTTCCCATCTCTGCACAATGCATTTACAGCAAGAGATCGCTGGAAACAACAATTCGGCAGTGGTACCAATTCATCTTCCAAAGAACAGGCCTTCACAGCCAAATCTTCATCTTCTCAGTCTTCTCAGCAGACATTCTATACTCCAGCATTAGAAGGCTCGAAGAAAATTCAATGCAACTACTGTCATAAGTTTGGTCATATGAAACTTGAGTGTCGTAAACGCTTGGCTTCATAGGCCAAGCAAAGTGGTTCATAGCCTAAAGAAAATGTAGTAGAGCACATTGAGCAGAGCGAGTCTTCCTTTTATGCCTTCATGGCTAAAAGACTTGAACACAATGTGAAATCTTCTGCCCAGTTTATTGATTTAGGTGCTTCACACCACTTCAATCATCGTTGGGATTGGTTCGCAGGCTTTCATCCGTTCATAGATTTCATTGTTTTTTGAGGGGAAGAGTACACTATTGTCGGAAAGGGCAAAGTACAACTTCAGTTTGGAGGGAAAAAATTGATTTTCCTCAATGTGTATTATGTTCCATGAATGGAACTCAACCTTCTCTCCTTAAGTTAAATTCTAAGACATTCTCCTTAGCTAGACACGACGTTCAATTCACATCAGTGCAATATCATGGATCAGGAGACTCAGTCTACTATTGCCATGGGTTTTGAGAATCATGGTCTATTCAGACTTGTTGACTTTGGTGATTCTAAGGGGCTTGCCATGGCGGTCAAGCTCTCCTCTTTTAGTACACTATGGCATCAGTGGTATGGGCATTTAAATGTGCACTATCTCTCACAACTTGTCCAGGAAGATCTTGTCATTGGACAGCTAGAGATCCAAACAAAGAATCTTGGAGTTCGTCGAGCATGTCAAGCTGGGAAGCAGCATCGGACTCCATTCATTAATTCATCCAATATTTTACCAATTACCTGTGCAATATCAACTTATAGAGTTATAAGGATATTACAATGACTTTATATTAATAAAGAAATCATATAAAGGGGTCACTTTATTATTTCCCATTTGCAAGTTAACTATTAAATTATAAAAAAGTGGGAATTTTAAATATGGAGCTTAGAAACTTCATGAGAGGATTATAAAAGGGGATTTGAGGAAGTCATTTGATATCCTTGGTTTTATTTAATTTCTCTCTATGAAGCTTGAGAGCTTTGTCCTTCATTTACAGGAAATCTAAGGATGGAAACCCTTGGAGTTTCTAGGTTGAGTAGACGAAAAACCATTCAGCCTATTAGGTGAATTCATTCCAGAATTCAAATTGAGCTTATTACAGGTATTTGGCATTAAGGAGTTGGAAATATCATTTATTTGCAGGTGGTTTCAGACTTTTTGGAGTTGTTGGTGATTTTACAAGAATTTTCCTTTGTTTGGGATGGCTAGGGTTTGAGAAATAATTGCAGTTTGGGAATAAGATTTCATCAGGTTTATATGAGATTCCAGTGGCAAGGGTTTGGTGGCCCATTTGGCATCATATCATTTTTAAAACAGCACAGGGGTTCATTGCTTCCACTTATGCCCTAGGCAGCTACATTGGAGATCATTTATAGGTGCTAAGGGTTTGTAGAGGCTGCCATCACTTTCAATTTGGATCAGAATTGGGTGTCATTTAGAATACATACAAAAAAGCAAGCAAATCGGGTATGTGAGGAACCGAATCAGACTTTGTAATTGTCAATGTAATACATTTCCCATATGATGTTACACTTATAGTCTGATATCACATTATCACCCCTGATAATAAGTGTAGACACCTAAAAATGGCCATCGCCCCTATCTCCCTTTTTTTTCATCTTTTGTGTCATTGGTCAATTTTAGCTATTATTGATCAATTTTGGGTGATTTTAATTATTTGTCATTTATCATTTATTATTATCTTTTCACTTATTTTGATTAGTTTGTCATTCTGTCTTAAGTTTAATTGATAATTTTCACAATTATTTAATTAATGTCCTAATGTGTGTGCCTAGAGAGTTAATCATTTAATTAATGTCCTAATGTCCCCTTTTTGCATAAATAAATCTCATTTATTTATGCTTTATTGTCTTTTATTTCACCTTCAATTTCAAATGATATTTTATGTCTTGTTTTATTTCGCATTTAAATATTTTATTATTTAAATGACCTTTGGGCTTTTTTTGAGGGAAATCAGAAATTTTGTTTTATTATTGACCTTTTATTAGTAACTCTTGGCTCTTCTTTTCCCTCTGACTGTTCATTTTGTGTCTATTCGTTTTTCAAGTCAATTTGTTTTTTAATGGGCTTTCTTTCCCATTTTGTGGCTAACCACAATTCAAGTATCCTCATTTTTATTTCATTTTTATACTTGCTTTTTTGGTCATATTATTGCACTTGTCAAAGAAAGAGCAACATTAATTGGAGGAAAAAGAAAAACAATGCAGCACAATAGAGAGTTTGCATAATTTGAATTTCTATGTTTTCATGTTATTTCATTGTTTTATGCAAATCTGATTTTTAATTGCTTCATTGAGTGATTAGGGAGGTTGAATATGATTTAATACTTTTTCGTGGTTAAAGTTTTCATATTCGCGTACTAACCGGTTTTCCCTATCTACAGCTGGTGACCCGACGTGAATTGAATGAAAAATCAAAATCCTTGTTGAAGGATAATTTTAATGTCACAAATGAATCATTATTGAGAAATTTTCATATGAAAGCATGAGAATATATCTTTAATGTTTATGGTGGTTGTGATGTTTATTTGCAGATTGAGAAAACAATAGGGTATTGTTAAATTAAATATTTTGTTTATTTGGAGAGGTGAGTTCTTTCTGAATTTCAGTTCTTTAATACCACTCTGTGTTGGCACACAGACTCTATTGGTTGTTTTGATGATATTTGAGCTTTCAAAGAATAAGGTTTTGGATTAATCATTTTATCCTTCCCCATTTTGTTTTCTGAAAAACACCAAAGAATGAGATACATAAATTGCGTATGGCATTCATGATGGCCATAGAATTTAGAAGATTACAAGTTTTATCACCACTCAGTTCTGACTGGTTGTTTGTCCTTGCAGGTGTGGGTGGTTCTGTTTTGCACAACTTTCAAACGTTTGGCATTGATTGTTGCATGTTTGGATTAAAAAAAATCACTTTTGCCGCACGCCCTTCTACCCTCCGCACACTCTCACCACCTTAATGTGCTGCCTAATATAGTCACGTAAAAGAGATGCATCAAACTTCTTGTTATTAATATGCCATATCATTTTATTTTGAAAGAGACATTGTGAGAAGAAGAATATATGGAGCCTCTTCCTTATACAATATTCTTTGCCTCTTTTGTGCCATTAAATAGGAGAATATATATAGCGCTTCATTATACCTTTCTTTGACTCTTAGATGAATTTTGATCTGCCTGCTCTTCAACTCCGCTTTCACACTACACTTGAGCACATTTATGCTTACCCTTTTCATACTGAAATTTCTATCTTTGAGCCATTTGAAACATTCTTCTCTCTGGCCGATTTTTTATGAATCATTGAATCGGCCGATTCGTTGCCGAATTCAAGGGTTTTTTATCTCTAAATTTAAAGGGTTTTTTAAATTTGCCGATTCGATTCCGATTCATAGCCGATTCACAATTCGATTCGGCCTTGCCGATTCCAATCCGATTCTGATTCTCGTTACTTTGGTTTTGTCCATTCACATGCCTTTAATGATGCTTGTCATCTATTTTGGGGCACTTTAAAACACCGTAAATTTGTGAAGCCCTTTTTGGCTTAGCTATTTATTTTGTCCTTATTAAGGATATGTATGACCAGGTGTTAAAAAATGGACATTTAAAAAGGAGACTTTTTAGTTTAGACTTTTTGACTTTTGGTTTAGAATGAAAGTTAGTTTTTGTCTTTTCTTAGTTTATATCATTTTAAACTTTTAGATCAATTTTTTTAATTTAGCATTAGTTTTGGTTCTATTTTTGTAATTAGTTTTTTGGTTTTTAAATGAGATTAATTTTCTAATTTAGATTAGTTTGTGTTATTTTAGATTAGATTTGTTTTTGTTACTAATTTAGATTTGTTTTTATCAATTAATCTAGATTAAGTTTTTTTTCTTTAGATTAGTTTTTTCTTTTTCATTTAGATTACTAACCTAAATTAGTTTTAGTTTTTAGATTAGACTAATTTTTTATTAATTAGAATAACTTTTTATTAGATTAGATTTTGACTTTGTTAGTTAGATTTTTCTAACTTGTGTTTTGATTTTCTTCTTGGGGAGCTAATATTTTTTCTTTTTGCGGGCTTGTACAGGTGATCGATTGTAAAAGACATTATTTTGAAACTACTAACGACGTTTGGTGCTGGACATTTGTCGAAGCCTTAATTTTTGAAACCAAGTGTCTGTTTAGTTTAGCGAACACTTCGTTTTAGTGCTTAAAATTTACCAAGTGTTTGATGTGTTTGGTGCTTTGGCACATTTGTGTTTAGAATCCAAGATAAAACAAACATATCCTCACCCCTTGCCTTTGCAGATCTTGGGTGTAAGAGAAATTTGTTTTACCTTTTAGAGGGCGACCTTTGGTGGGAAAAGAGGTACTCACCCGAAGGGACGACCCGAGCAGTAACAGGATAAAGCCAAGCCCTTCCGAACCGATATATAAGAGAAGTGGATGTGAATAGTGTCAAAACCAACAGGTGTTGATTGCGCTATATCGAGAAGATCTCCCTCAGTACCCGCATGGTGCGTAAAAACCTGTAGAACGTAACTTCTGCATGTTGGGAGGCCTCCATAACGAAGCTAATCTGTCGGATGTATAGCCACCTGAACGAATGCCCTTACTAGAAACCTATTGTGCTAGTGGCCAAAAAAAACCTTCTATTTGCTAGCGCAAGGGGCAACCCTGGAGTCATCCAACATTTTTGTGGTTCTTAGTAGAGATAGTAGTTCCTCGGGAAGTGATGCCCCTTGGAATCCAAAGTTTGGTGTGCCTAAGAAGTGAGTACACTGTAAGGGGGATCTTGTGCCACCAAGCTTCTAAGTTATCTACTCTGAATAAGCGCGGCTCAGATTTATCCATAGTGGGAACCCAACAAGTATTGTCCTTGCCTATCCATAGGTTGTGCTTGTCTTCATTATCATAAACATATACTTTGTTTGGCGCGTGTGTTCAAGACATATTCCTAATTAACCATCGCTTCTCCAAACCTTCAAACTTTTGCACAAACACATTTATCAAACCTTGATCAAAAACTTTGTCCAAATTTTTAAAATATAGGAAACTCAAACCTTGCAGCTTTGTTTCGACTTTTCATAGGTCTCCTTTAGGTTTCCTCTATTGTATCTTTCATCCTAGGTCATCCCTTTGATCATTACCTTAGTTCATCCTTGCATACCTTCTAGGTTCATCACTATTCACTTGTCTTAGTTTATGATCTTAGGTTTCATTTAGGACCTTGTCCTTGTTACCATTATGTTATCACCTTTTTGGACTTACCATAGAAGGCTGAACGGCATGACCAAAAATTCAAAATGGCCAAAATGGCACCAGAAGGCAGTTTTGTGAATATCTTGCTCTTACATTCTTATTTGATTATATCCTGATCTTAAATTAATCCTAAAAAAACAGACTATCCCATGTAATTAATCCAAAAATTTGTGCATCCTGGGTATGGGATACCAATTTTTTATGTTTTCTTAGAGTGCTCAGTAATTAATGCACATTCCTCAAGTTCCATCCTTGTTCTTTACCAAGACCACAAAGGATGCAAATCGGCTTGAGCTTAGTCTTATGTGCCCCATATCTAATAATTCTTTAATGGAGTTTTTTATTTCATCTTTAAACTTTTTAGGATGTCTATATGGGGCTGTCCTTAATTATAGGGACTCATAGAGCAAGTTTTAGAGAACACTACAAAATGAAAGCATTCATGGAGCATATTAGATTTCATACAGTCAAAAAGAATATTTTCAATGCCTTAGACAATGTCAAAGGAAAAATTTGGCTGGCAACCAAATTAGCTACATATAAGAATTGTATTTCCTGACAGTGGAACCCAATATATCATCATGAGTAGACAGATTTTGAAATGATTGAGACAATCAATATATTATGGAGTGGAAGACTGCTTAAATAGGTGATTACAGGTCGTCTTTCCATGACGGAAATGATCAAGAACTAAAGACATAAAAGAAAGTTATTGAAGACTAACTAAACGAATTAAATGACCATTATAAGCTAAATATAACAATATTACTTTAATCAGATTTAATCTAGCAATGATTATGATCATTATGGAAAGACTTAGGATATGGGCCAGTGATTTTTAGTTTTCTTTCTATAAAAAATCTTTTGGGGATGCCAAATGGAAACCTAAGGAGCATGCTCTTTCACTAACGATTTTGGAAAACAGAAGGGTATATGTGTAGTTGTACATTGATGTACATACCCCATAGACATGTACAAGGGTTTAAAACCATATATGGGCTAGGTGAATACCATAGACATGTTTGAGGGTCTCATTTGGATAAAGTAACTCCAAACATTTAATCTTGGGAGGTGAAAGGAAAGAGATTTAACACAACCTTGGCATTTATGTGTAGGTGTTGCATTTGTTACATTAAAAAGATATTTACAAAAGACAAACACTTTTCTGTCAAACTTAAGATGGCATTCACTTCGTTCTAATGTGCCATCCTTTCCTAACTGAAATAGAAAACCAGAGACATTGGATTGAATGATGTATTCCAAAATATCATCTATCTAGGGAGTGAAATGGTATAAAAATGAAGATGAGGGATATGAGCAAGGTGTAAATCTAACATACCTGCAATCCATGGTGAGTGTACATCATTGATGTTACACCATCAAATCTAAATCCGTCAAATTTATATTCCTCCAACCACCAACGAGCATTCGACAAGAGAAAACGAAGAACCTGAAAAAATTCAAATGGCACAGAAAAATGTTTAATTTCTTTCTTCCTTTCATGCAGTATCTTCCTACCTCTGTCTATGCATGAAAATGAAAAAGTAAAGAAATGAATGGAGGGAACTTCTAAATTCAATACAAAATGACAGAGCAATGTACCAGCTGACTAGTAAAAATATTAAATGAATCCAGACAGCTAACATTGTTACAAAGCAAGTAAAAGTACATAACTTAATTTAATATATGGCTAATGATGTTTAACTATAATAATTGTCACATTCTAAGTGATAATCAATTCGCGTACTGTACCTCCCAATGGCCATAGTTGAAAAGCCTTGAATCCCACATCCAATGGTATCCTCGAGAACCAGAATGAAAATAATGAGAATCTGTTCCATCAAACATGTTCAATCCATCCAGGACATTGTTTGAAGCATGACTGCATAGTATATTAACCTTTATATGTTAATATCTTCAACCAATAATGTATTGACTAAGAAATGAAAAAGCAACATGTCGCTCCATGTATAAAATGCATTTCACCCTTTTCCGACCTTTCTTTATCACTAAATTTTAAGTAACTAGCAGGAACCAGCAAGTGTCTTTAATAGGACATGCAATTGTTAATTTCTAGTTCTACAAGCATTACTAGATCTAGTGAGATGCTAATCTCAAATAATACTATTTTCAATTGTATTTGTAAATCAGACTTAAATGGATCCTCAGGAGGATGTAACCAAGCAGAGAATATCAATAACGCGGAGCTCAAGTAACACTCATATCTCTTACAAATCATTAGCATCGGGAATTTCGGACATCATAGAAACACCATTGACAACGTGAAAAAAGAAAATTTAAACTTTCACATGAATTGTACAATATTATGGCATCTTCAAAGATCAATTACAAAAACTAAAAGAATTGGTCAACCAAAATGCAAAACTATTGCATTTCCAAGATGTACTAGTTTGGAAAACCACAAACGAGAAGAATGCATGATTGCACATGCCTACAAAGAGATAAGTATGGATTATTAAAAAAGAATAAAACATGGAATGCTTTATGGGCTCGTTAACTTCTACGAAAATCTGATACTTCATGGGACTTACACCGGATGATAAAATTATGGCAATGGAAAATTTGGAAAAATAAGACAGATTGATCTCTACGCATTCTTGGACTCTAAAAAAAGTGAAGAGACAATCTATCATATTTCCATCAAATGTCATTATGCTAAAGAGATTTGGAGAAATAAAATAGGAAAATTCCAAATTCAAGAACTGCCTAGATAACCAATTATAGAAAAATTACAATGCTTGTAAAGAAAGCAATTAGACATAATTTTCATTAGAAAACTCAATCAACTATAGTCAACTTATATTTCATATAATATGTGTCTTGAGGGAAATAGGACAGTGTTTGAAAATGTCTACCAAAATATGGAGTGTGTGGTTGATACTTCACGTACAAACTGCAACTCTAGAATCTACTCAGACAATAAATAACAGGTCTAACTCAGGAAACATGTTGGATGTCAACATAGCACAACATTTAATCATCCCATACTGATTTATGTACACTAGAATTGCAACCACTCCAAAATGAAATTGGGTCTGACCTCTAGAAACCTTCTAATCCGAATTTTGACAGTGATTCCTCCTCCAATTTTGGTCAACCAAATATATGTGCGTTATCAGAAATAATGAATGAAAATGCCCAATTGCTAAAAGTAAGTCAATCACTGATTGAAAGAGACTCAAAAAGGTAATTCACTTTTGTCCCTAGAAGACAGATAAAAGATAATTTACTCGCAATCCAAGAGCTTGTGTAGTCTGGGATGCTATAAATCTATTTTTTTAATTATTTATTAAACCAAAATGGTGCTAGCAAAAAAAAGAAATGTACCTCACTAAAATGTAAACCCTAACAATAACGCTGGAGCTATATTTTATTAATAGAATCTGCTGGAATAAATCAATAGAGGAATACTAATATCTATCAAAATATATCAACAAAATAATAACAGTTTGGAACTAGTTAGAAAACAAACACTTGGTGCAAGAGCTTTCCATGAATTAGAACTAATACCACCATGTAATGCTGATCTAGCTGGCCCACAAATTAGTTTGCCAATAGAAGAGAGTGTTTTCAATTCAATAAAAACCCTAAATGAGATCATCCCTAAATTGGCAGATGACTGCTTAGGGTTTCATCTAAGGCAGAAGAGATGAACAATGGTCAACCTCACAAAGAAACAAGATTTGACAAAATATTCACAATAAGCTTCTTCTCTTCCAAATTGCATTTTATATGTACTTTTAGAACTTCCTAAAAATATGATTTAAAATCACCTCTTAGTAATAATCTTTCAGCTCCATAAAAGTGAATTTATTTTATTTACTTTTTCAAACACTTTAGTCATTTAAAATACACCTTGATAAATAACTAATGTCAGTTTTCTTTTAAATCGCCCTTTGAAAACTTGAATATCAATTATCTAATATTTGAATTATTTTTTGTGCATCCACCTAAAGTTGTGGAAAATATAAAAAATAGTCTGAAAGCAAATTTTCATTTCGCAAACATAAATTGAAGCTCATTGAAAATCCAATTTAATGAAAAGTACATGAAATGTTGAAATTGCTCTTGGACAAAACCAACAAACACAACTTGATCCTTTGAACACAATGCCATTTTCTGTGACTCTATGCTATGCTTTGAAATGGTTGGCAATACCCAAGAAAGTTGCAGCTTCCAAACATGTTGGAAAGGCTACAAAAAGGGGGCATTACACTCTATAGGTTGGAAAGTGAAATGAACAGTAGGATAAATGCCTCAACATTGGGAAACCTCTACACCTAACCCAATCATCAATAATATAGTTTTATTGGATATGACACTACTATGACCTAATAATCTAGTTCCACATAACGTGTCGCTAGTGTAATGAATTGAATTGCCCAAGTAGCCAACAGACCTTAATCCTTCATCAATAAACACTCATAGCTTATAAACCACTTGCTAGATAGACTTGAGATTGTTGCAAATTGACTTGCTTCTAGACGTGTCATCTTCTAGATGACAAAAAACAACATTGGGGCAGATCATACATACAAGAAAACTAAGAGGGACAAGGGGACGTCCCTGGAGCCGAAGAGACTGGTTTGGCTAACTATTGTTGATGGTATTCAAGGCATTGGGTGCCTACCATCTCTAGTTGTGTGGATGCCTTTACCATGTTGGCCGCCTCCATTACTTGCTTCTTTGCCTTCTCAAGCCATGCATCCCTTCCCTTCATCCCTTCTTACACGGCCACCAAACTCAATAGTTTTTCCTTGAAATTGTAAGTCCCTCTATACCAATTGCTCATGTCGCTTTGCCACCGTACTCTCCAAGGTAGTAACCCGAGAATGTTCCTAAGCCAATTGTGTTTGGCTCTTCTCTACTAGCTCCGAGTAGGCTTTGCATTCCTATTCTATCTGTTGAGTGGTCCCTTGCTATGCTTGACTCATCCAGTGTGTAATGTCCCCATTTTGAGTGTGCATTGGAGTTAGTGGATTTAGCCTATCATTGGGTCCTTGTAGGCTAATACTAGTGATTAGAGGACCCTGTTGTGGGTTTTAGCCTCTTTTTAAGGTACTTACTATTTATAGTAAGTCAACATATGGTTCTACTGAGCTCTAGATGATTTAGAAAAGTTATATGATGCTCTCAGGTTTTATTTTCGGCTTCCGATTTGGACTCCAAGATTCTTGCAGGGAGCGTCTATTTTGAGTAAGTCACCCCGTCAGGTTCATTGATCATCTTTCATCATCAAGATCGCTCTTGTGCTATCAGATTTTGATTCTAATGCTTCCTCAGTTGTTTTCGCAAGATGGGTATATTATGATTATTATTTAATTAAATCGGCTAAGGTTGCCATTTTTATTGCGAACGTATTCTGGGCATCTTAGTGTTATAGCTCGTTAGAACCGGGTTGAGAAGTTTTAAATCCTGAGCTCATAAAACAAGGACCCTACGTGTCAGAATAGCATTATTTTAATAAAAGGGTCATTTTCAGCATTAAAGTTTAGAGAAATATAATAGTTTACTATATTTCAAATGTGCACATAAAGCAAAGTCTTTTGTAAGTGGAAAGTGTGTGAGAGAAGATATCTTTTATTATAAAAGTAATGCTTTGGGCAAAAAGGAATTCATTCATGGACTTGTGTTTTTTGTGAAAATTGGAAGTGGAGAAGAATGGCTAGGGTTTGAGGACTAATTCTTCATTTTGCAATTTGAATCATCACATGTTGATGGTGAATTTTACTACTGGTATACTGGAAATTTTATTGCTGGCTTTGTGAATTCAAATTTGATGCTGAGGTATACCAAATTTGAGGAGATTTGAACAATTACTGAATTAAAGAGGAGGTTCAATTTTTTCCAGAGGTTATTGTGTTTGGTAGAAAGCTGTTTTATTTTCTACATGAGCTGTGATTCCTTCTGAAGGCAGCGTAAGGCATTAAGAGCTGCTGACTTCATCAAAAGGGAGCTGCATTTTTTATTTGGTGGCTGGCGCAACTCTTCACAGCCAGCTCGTGCTTTCCTAAGAGGTTGCGTGAGTTCTTTTGGAAGGCTGTGCGTGTCTTCTTGGCAGCCTACGCACCAACATTTAGAGCCTGTGTTTCTTCCTGGCAGCCCACACACATGCTGGGAGGGCTGTGTGAACTTCTTGGCAGCTAGTGTGCATTCCTAGAGGGCTGCGTTTCATCTCCAGCTGGTTTTTTTTTTTTCTTTCCAAAAAGGTGCTCATTTACCATCTTTAATTGTTATGTTGTATGACAATTGAAAATTAGAATAAATTTGATTAATGTGATCATTTCCAGCGAAGTGTTTAAGTTTGAAATAAATTGTTTTCTATATCACTCAATTCTGAAAAAATTCAATAAGTTAATTATTGTTAAAAGAAAAACACAAGACTTTGCAAGCGAATTCAGAAATTAATAATAACTTCAACAGAGAGCCAGGCAGGTTCTTTACACAATGCCACCATGAGATGATTATGTTGTAGCAGTAGCTCTCCAAAACAAGTCTCCATGCCATGAAGAATGCAAAGCACATGACCATGATGACCGCCAACTTGCGGTTGTGGAGGCTGTTGTAATGTCCCCTTCTTAGGTGACAAATAGATGAGCAAAGGGTTGACCTATCACTCGAGTTCTCATAGGTCAACGATAGGGTTAGGGGACTCATTCTGAGGGTCACGGGGCATTGCAAGGGCTCTATGATCTATTTTAAGCTTTCAGATGACAATTCCTACTTTTTAGGGACTATTTTTAGGGAGAACTGGTAGTTGGCTGGACAACCTCCCGGGGGACCACAAAGTAGTGCAGGATCCTCTTAAGCAATTTCTAGAGTTTGGAGTGAGGTTCCTAATTTTTAGGGCGAGTTCCTACTTTCTAGGAGGAACTGCTAGTTAACGTGCAGGGTTCAGTTAGCATCAAAGATCACAGTGCTTCAGATGAAATTTAGATTTGAACTCGAAATTGCATTTTATGAATAAATAAGGAAAAAATTTAATATTTCCTAAGTTATGGATTTAAATAAATTAATATTAAAGTGATTATAATAACTTTATAATAAAATATGACCCTTTTTCCTAGGCATGAGCATAAAATGTTGTAATAAAGGGGGGGAAACATTATAATAATAAAATATAGTGCCTTAGGGGTCAATTTTTAAAGAAAGGCTTATATTTTATACATAATAATAAGGTGAAATCATGGAAACCCTAAAAATGATGACCTAGGGTTTTGAGCCTTTTAAAAAAGGCATTGGGAGGTGATTTTAAATTTTTACGCATACAAGTTTGAGAAATTTTCATCGACAACAATTGTAGAGACCTCTTGACAGGGTTTTCAGCAGATCGTGATCTCAAGAACGAAAACTCTTGAGATTTGCCAAGTTGGACGACATCCCAGCTTGCAGGAGAAAGGAATTTCATTGTTATCAGCCTATTAGACACATTGGTACTTGAATTTGTTTTTATTAATTCATATTGGATAGAAAGGGAGCAGAAATTCATCACCAATCATACAGATCAGGTTATTTGCAGTGGATAGTAGCCTTCTAGACCAGTCGTGCAGGCCCAAAAGCTAATATCATTTACTAAGGAAGGGTTCTTTTGCATACTTTTTGGAGTTTGTGGAGGTCAAAAAGCCATCAGATTACAGATTCGCTGGTATACGAGGCAATAGTGATAGTTTGGTAATCATTCGTTAGAAAGTAGCAACCTTTAAGGCTGTCGTTCAGACCCATCAGGTATGTAATTTCGTCTACAGCAACAATAGCACTTTCAGAAGTCAACATTAGGCACTTGGAGGTCAAATTCAGAGCATAGACAGCCTATACTAACTGACACCAGCCTTGGGAAACCATCGACAGTGTGATCTGGGAGAAAAAGATTAGAACTTGTGTATGTATTACACCTACATATTGTATCAAATGTGTATTATTGGCCTGGTACAAATTCTTGGAATGATCATTTGTTTGAAAACTAAGGAGTTGATGTGATTTTAGTTTATTTGCAGTTAGATTACAGTTATTTCTTTCAATATAGTTGTTTATTGCTTCCCAAATTTGCAAAAATCAGAATAGTAGAAAACACAAAAAAATTGCATTCACTGGTCAAAGATTACGTTTAAAACAAAAGTCAGTGATTTTCAATACACATTCCTAATCGGCATCTTTCAGCTGCCAAGCAGCTGTCATCTCCTTTGTCTCTACCCGTGGCCAACCCTTCGCCGTGAAACATTAGGAAAACTCCTTGTAACATTCAACTTGCATAATCCTAAGGAGCTTATTTGTTGCGTGCACCACCAAAGGGTCCCAATCGATGTCAAGATCTCATGTAACTCCTACCTGAGTCATGAACAAAGCCATCTCTTCCAACTAGTGACCATACCTTTGGAGTGTACCGACAAGATCATGCAAGTTTGGCTTGTCCAACTGTAACACAACATCCTCCCACTCGCCTGATGATGCCTCTATTAGTTGTTATGTTGGAACTGCCAATGACTCTACTATGTCGGTTTCCACTGTCTATTGGAAATGCTCCTCACGGCCCTCAGCTACCGACTAAACTTTTATATGCCTTGATTCATCCTCCTCGCCCTCCTTTATCATCATTGTGGCTTACTACACAAGTCCAAGAGACTCGATTGGTGGAGCCTCCAATGGAACTCCCAATAGTTGCAACCGTGAGTTGATGGTAGCATGAATTTCCCCTTCGCCACCCTCTATTAGTAATACACCCTCAACTGGCACTATCTCCCCCTTAGCCAGCAATTTACCACTTTCTCGTACAGGTGCTTCTATTGTCACTATCTCCCTCTTAGTTGGCACTCTTCCACTTAACCATACATGTACTTCTGGCACCCAACCAGATGGAGGTTCCAGGAAGGGTAATACTTCCAAGGATGGTGATACTTTCCCTTCCCTTGCTTTGTCTAGGGTTGAGACCTCTACTGCCATCTGTGAAGGTGGTGTTTGGTGTCATACATGAGCATGTGGCTCTACTCGACGGTGTTATGAAAGTGGTGCCAATGACAGGACTAGCAATGTAGCCACCTAAAACACCACTACCGATGTGACAGGTAACGTGGCCATAATGTCCTCATTCTCACTCATGTCACCCTCTTCCCTAATTACTGCCAAGGTGACCTTCGTGACACTCTTGCTTCCACTGCTAGAGGACTCTTGTTGGTACACTTCCTGGCACAACCTTTTTCGAATTGATTGGTCACCTCCTGTTAGCATATCTAAGTGTGTCCAATAAAAGATGGCCGACATGGATGGTTCTACTCAGCTCAAAGGTCAGTGATAGCCACTCCATTCATCTAAGAGTACCTAAACCCTATTGCATCCTAAAAAAGACTTATAGTGTGGTGTGTCATGCAAAAGGATTTATGCTCCAATGAGATAAATTCCCAAATTTTGTCAGACAAAAAAGATGCCCAATTGTACGCCTTCCCCGTACTTATCACTATCATAAGGCTAATCTACCATACTGCAATGTCAAACACCCATCTTGTGCTTGTGAGGTGACTCTTTATTACATCCCAAATGCACTTCCAAGTTGGTGTAGACAGAAAGCTCTTCTTCACGTCACACCTACTACTATTATGCCAAATGCCATTCCATTCTTTCTTTGAGATGTCATCTTTGCATACCAATTGTAGTATGTGCTTCTTCTGGCCCATTGTCATCTTCCATTTTGGTTTCTTTGGCACTATTGCTCCCAAGAATGGTATCCTAAACACTCTCGTGAAATCTTTTGGCCAAAAAGAAATAGTAAGAGTGGCATCCATGGTAAGGAATGGTGGTCTTGTGCTTTCAATACCTATTCAAACTCTTTGATATTAAATACAGGCATTTGCATCATTTTGTCTACTCATCACATCTCATCACTATCTTCTATTTCGTGCCACCAAGTGTGGCATTCTATGCCACTCAACCCTTCCCAACTGAGGGTATCTACTGTAATTTTTTCATTATCCTGCACCCAAGATCTTGATATCTTTAATTTGGAGCTACTACCTATTGACATTCTTTGCCTTTTCTTCTCTTGATTGGTGTTGTAAGAGTTTCCTGTCTATGCCAGATCACCAAAACTAAAACCATCTGTTTTTTTAGAACTAATAATAACCACTTGTCTTTTTGTAACTAATTCTCCAAACCATTATGCTCTCGTCGTATAGCAAAGATATGCTTGGTAGAGTGATTTGTTCATACGGCCATTGCCAAGACCCTATGTCTTACTAACAAGGCAGATTTTCCTTGTATGGCAATTTGTATAGCCACACCAGATCATCTTTATAGGTCATGATATTTTTTTCAACTCGTCTTTATACAGCCACACTGATCTTCTCAACTCGTACAACGGACACTCTTCTAACAATTTGTGCGATAGTCAATAATCTTCTCAGCTTGTACAGAAAACACTCTTCTGGCAATGGCAATTCATACGAATGTAATGTCCCCAACTAGGACCTTAATTTGCTATAAAACCCCCAATTAGTGTAAGGATTGGACTTGGGAATGACCACTTGTACATCCCTTACTAAGTGAATGTTAATTCCCAATGATTCACATTCAACACTATATATTGAAATCATATTATATTAAAAACAATCACTGACTTATAATACATACTTAAGCCCTAATTCCTTAGTCCTAATCACCAACCCTAAGACGGATGGTAGAATTATTGTGCTCGGGCACAAAAACAATCTACAAGCAGGCTCCCTCAAGGTTTCTACCCATATTGAGACCCTCTCGACATGTGACCGAATTACTCTACCACTCCCTTCACAAAGTCCCTATCTTCTTTGTTGTATTATAAAGTGATTAAGGAATTGACTCATATATTAATATCCTTTATATAACAAATATAAGTATAGATGTAACATAACTAATCTATAATTATGGTTTTCATTATTGCAAAGATATATATAATATACCTAAATATTAGATCATTCCTATAATTGGATATATTAGGTCATTCAGAAATATCTTATAGAATATTCGGTTATATGCATTAGAACATGTAGATTTATAATTCTAATATATACACTTCAGATATATACTTCACATATATTCTCCAAATACATACATACATATGAGTAAATATAATATTTTCAGATATATACTTCACTTATATTCTCCTTATATATATATGAACATACAAATGTACATATATTTACTAAATATATATCTATATATATAATACATTATAAATTATATATAATTCTGATTTGAATATTATTAATATACATACATACATATATATATTAGTTATGTATTTCAAATATATTATTAGATCTTTCAAATATATACATCTACATTATATATGTATATAATATATTAAACTATGATTCGATATTATAAACTACATCTTTCAGAATCCCATGTATATATATTATAAACAATGATTTGATATGCATACTTCCTTCTTGCCATGAATACCAATTATCTTTTTCCTATTCTTTTCTCTGTGATTTTCAGTGAACCTCTTTTGTTCTTTCTTCTTTTTCTTATTCCTATTTCCCCCCCTTTACTCATTTCACTTGGTATCATATGTACTAGTGAACGGGGTTGTGTCCCTTAATGAAGGGGCACATGCTAAACTATAACCTAAATTAGTGATCGGTCACCGACCATTAGGAAATATTATTTTTGTTTATCAATTATAGTCTAGAGTATTTGATTATAATTTGTTTTATATATTATATATTTATTGATAGAAATTCACATATTAATACATCAGAATAATATATTATTTATTTATATAGTTTATTTAATAAAAAATATTATTAACTAATATATTAATCCATATTAAGAATCAAGCAAGACTTTAATTGTATAATAAAAGCAATGTATATCTTGAGCAATTTCTATATGTGCATTACAAAATATTGGTGTTGTACATACGCCAATCATGGTCATGACAACGGAATTTCGTACGGCAATTAACCTCCTCTTGACAATTTGTAGGAGCTTTTATATAATGAACACTCTCCCCGTACGATCACCAAACTCTTCTCTAGCAATTTCCTTTGTACGCCAATCACCTTCACAAACCATACAACAATTGAGCTTAATAGGATGACACCCCATACAACAAAACCTTGTACAATAACACCCAGTACAACAGTCAATATGGCAAGCAGTCTGAAATTTTTCAAATGCTTTGGTACGACAGCCCCCAGTACAACAATTGAATGGACTGATGTCTTCCGTACGAAGAAAGAGTGCAAAGTCCATACAACAGTAGTGGCAAACTTGTCAATCTTCCAACCAAATCAATTCCAATTGCCTGCAATCCTTTAACACTTGTTTCTAACAATGATCAATAAAAATGAACACCATGCCCTTTTTATAGCTTTTGCTCTTCCATTATATGGAGCTTTTATTTTTTATTTTGCCTTTTACCATTAAGGATAATTTTATCTAAATTGGCATGCATAACCTTTTCTTTCTTTTTACCAATATTCTCCAACTCCAATTTTTTAATAAAATGCTTTTTGCCATTTATTTTTCCCTTTTTGGAATTTTTAAATTTAACTTCTTAATTCCCATCCTTTTCAAATACAACTTCACTTTTGATTTTTTATTATTCTTACTTACCTTTTGAGCACTTTTTTGCTTTTTTCTTCCGTCATCTTCCTTCTTTTTATCCCTCTTAGGTCTTCTTGGGATTTAACCCTAATTTCAAACGTATGGTGCCACCACCATGTTCCAAGTGGCTTCTTATAGCATTCGTTATCACAACATGCCCCCATGTATTCCAAATCACATATCTTATCTACCAAGGGTGTGGGTCCAATTCCTTTATAACTCTCATCAACATAGCGGCCTCTATACTATTGGTACCAAACCACATCTTCCCATTGCTACAATTTCAGGTGGGCCCACCAGATTTGGAATTACCTTCCAAAGTGCATTGGAGATCGGCAGTGGGGGAGGCTCCTTGCCTTGCTCAATACAGTGCTTAATGAGCTCTTCATTATGCTAGGATTCTTCTACAATAAACATGTTGTCCCCTTTGATCACCATCTTAAGTCAAGGCTCCAATGTCTTCCCATATTCTTCTAGGTCAATCTCTTCTTCCCAATTCTCATCCTCAAGTGCCTCTCCCTTTGCCGCTTGTTCTTAGCTTGCTCTTCTTTCCTTAACCTTTCTATTTCCTCATCAATATCATATGCTACATATCCAAATTGCACCCCCTCATATGGAGCCTTCCACACGCAGTGTCTACCACTTCGGACCCAAACTGTTAGTGTGCCAAATAATGCATTCACGAGGTGTTAATGAACATGGGGGACTCCAATTCCCTCCAAGTGCTTCCTTTCCAACCTTTCCTCCTTATTGGGGACCCAATCTTCTTCCGACATGTAAGGTTCATCTCAGATTATCGAGTCCTCTTCAATGACAATGTCACATCCAATAGTACAACCCCCATAGTTCGCATATCCCAACATATTGATTCCTATTGTGGGTACCTTCCTCTCCTAATAAACTTTTAGTTTAGATCAGTTCACTGTCTCTTTGATTGGTCTTTCGTCAAGAGTGGTGAGTTTAATTGCTCCGTTATGACCCACTTCCCTTACTTTATAGGGTCCTAGCCAATGGACTTTGAACTTCCTAGGCTTAATCTTGTTACAACCATTGTATTTTAAAACTAACTATCCCAGTCGAAAGTTCATTTGCTAGAGGTGTTTATCTTGCCGGAATTTTCGTCCTTGTTGAGCCATCTATGTTGCCCATTGCGTCGTCATTCATCATTCATCCAATTTTGTGAGGATGAAAAGATGTTCTTTCAAGCTCTCGGCATCACCCAAATGGTTCTCCGCTACTATCCTTAAACTTGGTACAATATACTCTACTACCACTATTGCTTCCTATCCGTACATCAGCTAGAATGGGGTGTGTCCCATTGTGGCCTTGTACATGGTACAGTATGCCCACAATACCACCAAGATCCTCTCTTCTCGATCTTCATGTTCCACTCCATATGACTTGTATATAATTGACAATAGTACCTTGTTTTTAGACTTCCCCCTGTCTGTTGGCTTGGGGATAGTATGGGCTTGACAGATTGTCCGTTGGCTTGGGGGTGGTGTGGGCTCGATAGATTGTGGACTATCTTAAATTCCGTCATCATTGTTTGAATGACATGATTCACAAAGTGTACTCTTTCACAAAGTGTACTCTGTCGCTTGTGATTTGAATGGGAATACTGAAGCGCATTACAATCTGCTCATAGAGGAATCTTATTGTACTAAGTGTCGCGTTATCCGATAATGCCCTTGCCTTCACCCACTTTGTAAGGTACTCTGTCGTTACCACAATGTATTGACATGGGTGCATACTAATTACTTTCAGTGATCCAACAAAGTCCAAACCCCATCTCACAAACAACTCTTGTGGCTACGAAGGGAAGCGACAAAATCTTTTTTTAATGGCTTGACGACTCTTTGGCTAATGTCACATCCCAACATCCGTTCTCGAGCATCTATATGCAGGGTCAGCCACCAAAATCCCATGAGTAGTACTTTTTGTGTGGTAGCATCTAGCCCCATATCGCCTTCAACTAACCCTTAATGTGACTCCTTCAATACTCCGAGGATTTCCTCCTACATTACGCTCCTCCATAGGACTTGGTCCGGCCCCATCTTGTATAACAACTCATCAATGAGTTAAATGTCTTACTCTTCAACACCAATTTCCTTCTTTACTTGGCAGCATGTCCCTCAGAAATGTGGAAGTAGATAGGTACTCGCCGATTCATACCAAGTTGGCAATGCAACGATCTAGAATAAGTGGGCGTCAGAGAAATCTTCATTCACTACATCTGAAGGCTCTCCACACTTGATGCTTATGAGTTGATCCGCTATGGCATGGCTCCTCCCAAGGTGTACAACAATGTTGAATGTGAACTCCTATAGTAGGAGCAACTACCTACTCACCTTGGATGATCGACTTCTTTACTAAGTACATCAATGGTTGATGGTCCACACAAAAGGTGAATGGTGTCTCCAGTCGGTAGTGCCAAATATTTTGTACGTATTATACCATATCGGGTGCCTTCCTCTCTGTTGTATGATAGTATGATAGTTGTATGATAGTTTGGGTGGTCCAACCCTTTAGAACCAACTTGTGCCAGTGTGGTATTGATGGCGTAGTTAAAAGTGTCCACATATACATGAAACTCCTTCTCCTAGTTAGGGTATGCCACAATTGGCACACTCACTAATTTGGACTTAAGTTCCTTGAACCCCTCTTCCTACTCTACTCCCCACACAAACGATTCACCCTTCTTTGTTAATCAGTCCAACAGATATGAGATCGGTGCAAAACCCTTGATGAACCTCTGATAATAGCCCACGTTTCCAAGGACTTCACTCCTGTCACATCCTCTAGACTCTCCTTGATGATGACCCCTACCTTGTCTAGGTCCACCTTCAATCCCTTCTTACATGCTATATGCCCAAGTAATTTGTCATGTGGCACCATGAACAGACACTTCTTTGAGTTGAGAGATAGTTGTGGCCTCTAGCACACATTCCTTCAGTGCAGTGAGGGAGGTCTCCTCTTTGCTATAGATAGACCAATCATCTAGGAGAGCCTTGAAATTACCCACCAACATCTCCAAGATGTGCATTATTATCCTCTCGAAGGTGGTTGGGGCATTGCACAGACCAAAAAACATTTGGTTGTATGCGTACACTCCATCCTCTAATACGAACATGGTCTATAGTTTATCCTACTCAACAATGCTAATTTGGTTGTACTCGGAAAGCTTGTCCATGAACGAGTACATTTCATGGTTTGCCACTTCCTCCAATATGTTGTTAGTGAATGAGCTTCGGAAAGGATCTTTGATTGTCAATACATTGAGGCATCTAAAGTCCACACAAATTTGAATTTGATTTACCTACTTTTTCAAAGAGATGATAATACGCAAAACCCAATCACTTGTCTACACCTTAAAGAGGATGTTTGCCTCCAGTATTTTTTCTATCTTCACATGCACCTTGGCAACGTGATTTTTATTCATCTGGTTAAGCATCTTTCGTATGGGCTGTGCACCCGATACTAAGGAGTCGTGTATGTATAGTTCTTGTGGTATCCCCTTTAAGACTTTATACGTCCAGGCAAAAGTATCTTTGTACTCCATGAATATTCTAAATGTTGTTGCCTTGATTACGAGATTCCAATCATCTCCCACCAAGATCACCTTCAGGTTGTCTTCTCCCCCCAAGTTTACCTTCTTTAAGCTTGGTTTTCCGTACTTGATTGCCTCATCCCTCTTGAACCGATCGGTTGGCGTCATATACTCTCGTCACACCCTCTTTATATTCTTCATACTTCGGAGGGCAAGTGGCACTCACTATACCAACTTCTTCACTCTCCCCGATTTCCAACATATTGCATTCAAAGTGGCAAACTTCATAGTCCTCCATCTACCAATGGAACAACCCATTAAGAAAACTTGTTTCATCTTTTGAGAAACTTCCAGGTTCCAATACCCCTTCATCATTGGGTTACATTACCCCTCCTCTGTTGATTTCTCCTCCCTCGAACTCCGGGTCTGATGCCAACTCTTGACTTACTACCTAATTTTGTAGGTCAATGACATGCTTCCTCTTGTCACTCTCAATGGAGAGTGTGTTCTTCCAATTATTGTTTGCTTTTGTTGCAATCAACCAACCCCCTCCAAGGAGGGCGTCATATGCCTTATTTTCCAGTGGGATGAGAATTAAGTCCAACAAATAGTGAGTGCCAATGGTGATCTTCTGGGCCACTAGCATCCTAATTGGTTTGATGTGTTTGTCGGCACCTATCAAATAGAAGGTTAGTAGCCAGAGTATTGGCTTGCCAAGGGCCTTCCATGTCTCCTCCGGTAGTACATTCACACCAAAACCTTCGTCAATGATGGTGTTTGTTAGCTTTCATTCCATTATCTCGATCTCAACAACAGCTAGCTTCCTCACAATGCCTACCATCAATAGCATCAAGTCGATGGCCAAACTATCAGTTGGTTTTTCGATCGGATTGCCATGGTCCTAGCCGATTGTGTCATTACCAACTAAATTGGTAATGACTATCTTTAATTGTGACATAGTCTGCAAAAGGTTGAATATTCATATGGGTAGAGTGGCTTGCAACATCAATCTTATGATGGCTTTCTGAGACTGTGACCATAGTAGAGCACTCCCGACATTATGCGAGGCTCTTCTCTACTCCTCCATCGCCTATTCAATGGCATCCTTGGCTTCCCAAAGTCTCTTCTTCGAACAGCAATTAGGATATGCTAGATTCTTCGTCTAAAGTCTAGTGATCACCAATACTTCCTTTGTGTTTTTCATGTCTAGCATATTTACTCCTTTTTGTTTTGGGTAGTCGTTGTCCTCATGGTTCCCTGTACCAGATGTAATGTCCCCTTTTTCTATGTTATGGAACACTACTGAGTTCTTTGCAATCCCTTAATGAACAATTGATGAATATACAATACTTTTATCCAATTTAAGCAATGGATGACGCTTAATTCCAAATGCATACGCAGTGTGACAAATATAGTTCAATTTATATAAAAGCAATTATGATTGTATGAACAATCAATATCAAATTAATATATTTGTCATTTCTGATGTACAAGAATTATGTGCAAAGTATGAGATGAGTCTGAGTACCATATACTACTTGTTGTGTCTGATCTGCAATTATGAGTATGCAATTCTTGCAGGCCGTCTCTGATATGTCAATCAATATAAGCTCTGAATAATATTTATAGGGTTGTGTCTGATATGGCAATAATGACGTGCTCAGAGATGTCATTTCTAACTGTTTACTTTATATGCTTGCACCAATATGAATGCCAATGGCAATACGCTCTTCACACAGTGATTTTTACAAGATTCTAAATAACAAATTATATTCCCAATGATACCTTGTGTAATGACCCTTACCAATAGGCCACTAAAAACCCCTCAAAAATGTAACTCAAAATGTAGATAGAAAATTATTTTGCAATATATGAGTTCATTGTCCCAAAATTTCAGAATAATAGATAGCAACCAAATACCATCTAAAACACTATCAATGATGTAGGAAATTGCTCAAAACCATATGCCATTCATATATCAATAATTGCAACAATGCCATACATATTTCAGCCAATAATATGATCATCAAACCCTAGGTTTGCAATATAGATAGACTGAAAATTACAATGCCCTTTCACTTGCAAAATCCTAGCCTTCCTTTGATACCAATAATGCCAAATGGCAAACAAAGACAAGTACAATGTAAAATAGTAAAGTGCTGAAGCTATATCTTGTACTCAGCTGAAAACATACATTTCTCAGAAAATATGCCAAATGTCAAATGAGAAGTGAGGAACCTGATTGTAGATGGCTGCAATAATTTTTACCAGTGCTAAAAATGCCAACACCCAAGCCAAAGTCACCCCAAATCTGAAAATGTACTTTCTTGCAGATTTTCGAAAATGTCTAGGAATTTTGAAAATTCCCTAAAAATAAATCATGGCAATTTGGGACTCCAAAATGCACCTATCTTTATCTCCTCGACGATAGAAATCCGATGCAAAAATACCCAGAATGATATGCTAAGTAATGAGGAAGATATGAGCAAAAATGTGGTTCCAAAACCCTATCCTGAAATTCTGAAAATTGAATTAGACTTGTAGCAAAAACTTTTTCGGATTGCTTTTTTTGCTCTGCTTTTTTGGATCTGCTTTTTCGCTTTGCTTTTTTTGATCTACTTTTTCGCTTTGCTTTTTTGGATCTGCTTTTTCGAACTGCTTTTTCGGATCTGCTTTTTCGAACTGCTTTTTCGGATCTGCTTTTCGCTTTGCTTTTTCGGATCTGCTTTTTCGGACTGCTTTTTCGCTTTGCTTTTTCGAACTGCTTTTTTTCGGATCTTCTTTTTTTCCTCTTGCAATCAAAAACTCAAACCCTTAGGTAAGTTTGAGGACTCCAAATAAGCTCAACTTGAAATGGTTGAATACCACTTCCAAAGTGCAACCCTTCAAAGGATATTTCACCTCCTCAGTTATGCAAATCCTTAAGAAACTCCATTCCTAAAGATCAAATGACAATTTGCAGACCAAGATGGCGCCACAAATGCTCAAAGAGAAAAGTAGTGTAAACTCAAGTCATAGGATTTCCAAATGAGAGGCCAAGCACTCTATTTATTTACTTTTCTAAGAAGCCACTAGAACTTCTAGAAGTATCCATAAAATATTCTTATAAAATCTTTTTATAATGCACTTTTATATAAAAAGTAACTTTATAAAATAAAAAGTGCAACTCAACTCAAAATTATAACATTTTGGCCCCACATAACACATTATAATAAAAATATGATAAACACCATCTCTCCAAGAGCAAATAAGACCATCCAATCCCCAAATAATCATCAAAATGACTCTCTCACCAAAACCATCTACCTACGAGAGTCCATGATAGGCAAATCCACTTAAAAATGACATGTCACTAAAGAGGGGACATGACACCTTGATATGATGAAGTGAACCACATTATATACTTGCGATCAAGGATAAAGACGTGCAATTGAATAGTCATCTTCCTCAACCAATTCATAATCAGTTTGATTGTCATCACTACTTCTCAACATTGACTTAGATTTGACTATCACCATTAACATGTATTTCACCACCATTAATGATAAACAAGTCGTCTCTGTGATAATTCAACTAGTTACTTGAGATATTAATACTCTTCCTCTAAGTTGATCGACTGTCATTGTTGTTGTTCTTTCTTCCCACATCATGGTGCCTTAACGCATTGATGACTATTTGACCACATTAAGTCATTCGTTTACTTTTGTGTATACTTCAACAACCTCCTTCATATTACTTCACGTCGATAACATGTTTATCAAATTCAATTGATATCTTTGGAACTTAGTGCATGTGGTCTTTGTAGCATCATTCTTTGTCATGGCATAGAGTTAGTGTCTCATGAGCCGTGAATCTTCTACTCCATCGATAGTGTTGTGATTGTTCAACATTCATTTGTTCATCCTCATTGATAATTGATTTCTTAATAATGATAGATGAACTATTTTCACTCAATTGGGTCTTAGACAAGTGCCATCAGTATATAGGGTCGAGGCATAGCAGATTGATATCTTATTTGATGTCGTGTAATTTTTTGCAATGATTATTTCAATTTTGGCTAAGTACTTGCAATGTGGGTTCAAATTGGGGATATTACACCACACCACTTGCACCGCAAACTCTCGTTGTTTTGCCTGCTCTGAAAATCCCACATGAAGTGACCCTACTCATTAAACCTTAAGCATTGAATCATGGGTCAACCCTTCGCATCGTATTGAATTCTGCTTTTGGGTGTATTGTTGTTGTTCCCTCACTGGTTGTTACAATGCCCACTTGGTGAGGCATTGATGTTTGCAAGTGATCTTGAAGGTGTGGCTAGTGGGGTTACATGCTCCCCCTAAATGAAGAGTCAATGTCCTCATGGTTCCAGGACCACACTACTTGCACCGCAAACTCCCGATTCTGCCTGCTCTAATAGTCTCATGCGAAGCGGCCCTACTTGTTACACCTTCGACATCTAATCATGGGTCGACCCTTCACATTGTATTGAATCCTACTTCTAGGTGTATTGTTGTTGTTGTTCCGTCATTGGTTGTTATGGTACACACTTGGCAAGGCGTTGGTGTTTGCAAGTGGTCTTGGCCATGTGGATGGTGGGGTCATTTGCTCCCCTTGAACAAAGAGCACTTGTGTGCTCCTTGTCTTTAAGTTGTATGGGCATTCCTTAATGGAATGTCCTAGTACCTGATAGATGTCACAGAATGATTTCTTTGGGTAGTTGGCCTTCGTGTGGCCTTCAACTTTGCAATGAGTGCACCACAACTCTTTACCTTCCTTGGGACTTTCTTTTTCTGCCTTCATCTCCCTCATCATCAACATCATGTCCTTTTGTAAGGCTTGTATGGTCTTAGACTCTAAATCACTACTTGTATCCCTATTATCCTCATCACTTGCCTTCCTCTTCCCCCTCGATGTCTTACTCACTCTCAATATCCATCGCCCAATTGTAGGCATCAGCATATGAGGATGGGGGCACCACCTTTATCTTTTTGCACAGGGAGCAAATAAATCCTTTAATGAACCATCTCTTCTTCAACCCATTGATTGGCTAAATTTCCAACTTGTCAAGCAACTCTTTGAGCCTACGATTGTAAGCCCGTACATTCTCATTTTTCCCTTGCTTCGTGTTATAAATTTCTTCTACTATTTTGTTGACATCTCTTAGTAGTTTTAATGCCTCCTCGAATGCCTTCTTGAGATCATTCATGATGCTTTTGTCCCTCTTGGCAGGTTTGTGTACCAGTTAATGGCGATTCCCTGTAATGTAGCAGGAAATGTCTTCAACCAAAAATCATGTTCATCTTTGCCAATGGCCTTCCATATTGTCACGCAAGTCCTACATTGGCGTACAGGATCCTTTGATTCGCCTCCTATGGATTTGGGGAGTTTTTCCTTCTCCAGGGTGTTCACCATCGTCCTTGCTTGTACGCACCGTTTGTATCTGACCAGAATGGAGTATCTCCCTCTCAGTCGCATTCCAATGCCTCACTTGCACTCTCGGCCACGCACGAATCCTCTACACATCCACGTGTGTCGTCTACACCTTGGTCAACTCCCTTTTGTCTATACTCCCTCCTCCCCAGAGTCTTTGACCCTAGTCTCCCTATTCTCAGTTCTTCTACGAGGGGCAAGTTTTGGATACGGTGCAAGGTAATTTCAAGATTTTCAACAACCGCAATCTGGAGGTTTCACTCTTCGTCTAACTGCACGAACGGGCTTGCAATACTGGTACTATCTAGAGATTCAGAGTCTTCACTGGAAGCAAAGTGTCGCTTGGTTACTTGCTTGGTCGACGAGATCTTCACTTGCTTCATCATCTGAGAGTGGTAGGTTTCTGCCAACCTCTTACAACCTACTCCACATACACAATCTTGCCCTCTCCCAACTACATCTTTGGCTCACACTATGGCTCTTTCTTTTTTCTAGACCCTCTAATCTCATTGGAGGTAGGTGAGATTAGGTAATTTCTTCATACTGTTGTAGTATTTGTTGTCGATGTTGCTCTTGTTGCCTTTCCTCACGCTACTCTTGCAAGAAGATCATAGATTGCAGGTTGCACCGTGAGTTCATCACATACCGTGCATTCAAGGACCACTCTCTCTCGAGCTTCCCTTTACACGTATTGATCAACCAAAACTTCCCATGTGTGTAACAAGTCTTTTGTATGTTGATCCTCCCATGTTTCTTTCTTGTCCTCGATGCCACTATCGATTACTAACACTTGTTGCTCGAACAATAGGCCCATTATTCCATCATCCCACCTATTGGCCTTCTGTCAAATCTCCAAGTTTGAACACACAACGATGCCAAAATGTTTACTCCCTACATGGTATGTGCTTTAATACATAGAGTAAACAAGAATATGAATATAACATATTTAACACAACAATTCAAATATAACACATACAAATGGCAGAAAAATGTAGCTTTATTTAAGTGAATCTTTGTACAAACATCATATGAACTAGTTCCCGAGCCAAATATAAATAGTGCCAAATGGTTGGTTAAGACAGCCAACCATCAGCAACCGACACAAACTTTCAAAAACAACTAATTACACTAACAAGATTAAACAAAGTATTATATCTTTATTTGCAGCATATTTGCCATCTACAACAATCATGGCATCTCAATATAAATCAGAAGGTTAGTAATCAAGTGTTCACGAGCAGTGCACTGGATCTGCCATCACAATAAGGATTGACCAAAACTAGAGAAGACCGATAACCAAGCATCACTGGATCTGTCATCATGATAAGGAACGACCAAAACTAGAGAAGACCGATAACCAAGCATTAAGATATAACAATTCTTTGAAAACATCGAGCATTGTGATCATAATGGTCCGATCGACTGATTGAAGGAGCTACATATACTATGATACCAAGCAAGATATAATAGGCAGATCGAACTTGTTTACAAAAGAACCGACTAGCATGAATTAATATTAATAATAATACAGTGACTTAAGCAATGTCTATCTAAGAGAGGATGATCAATAAAAATCATTAAGTCTACTTGGCTAAGGATAATCGATGTTATTGACAGTAATAAGAATTATTAAACAACAATAGCAAAGAGGGTGATATTAGCAAGTCAAAAAGAGTCATTGGCTGCCTTACTGATACCATTAATAATGCCGATTAAGACAAGAATGCCAAAATACTGATTACAAACTAATTGATATTGGTTGTGAAGAAGCACACAGGCAGCAATCTTTAAAATGTCTTAAGAAGACAATTATTAGTGAAGAAGATTCATCGGTATTCATATGATAACCAACCAATTATATGTTAAATGGTGTGCTTAGCATATAAGAGAATAGGCGATTATGAAAAGACATTGGATATGTCTTTTGGGACGCAACATATTATTCCAATTCGCAAGATATAAGGAGGCATTCTATCTCACTTCAGCAATCATCAATTTGGAAACTTAAACCCTTCTTTTATACATTTCTGGATCTGCTCAATCGAGAGATTGCCTTATTGGCATTATCAGTTGCATACTTGCAAAGCAAGATAAGAGACAGCACCTTGTTGCAAGAATCAATCGTTATATCAGACAACGCAGTATTATTCAGAATTGCACAAGCATATTGACATATTAGACAAAGCAATTATTGCTCTAAGCAGCAAGTGAAATCAATTGCATTGATTGAAAGATTGTATTAGAGACAGCAATTCCATCGCTATAAGAGATTATAAAACAATATCATAGCATGTCTCCCATTGTCAAATCAGAGAAAGCTATCAAGATCATCTTGCATACTCAAGTAGCCATATCAGGTATAGCAAAGATCATCTTATCGCACTAAGCACAAATATATAAGATTAATTCACTTAGCATATATATAATTACCCAATCAGAGATAGCAGTGATATTGATATTAGTCATATAAGAAGACCAACTATCCTTCAAAGTGATCTAATATATATATATATATATATATATATATATATATATAACATTATCATTACTTGCATCTTATCAATTACATAATTGGTATCATATATTGTAATTCAAAGTAACTGTCCCGAATTCCGGAGTTATCCTAAAAGGGGACACTACACCATCCATGAAATATACATCATGGCCTACTACTACTTTAATGATAGAATAGATGAATAGAATTGGGAAAAGATCCTTACTAGTCACTGGATTAAGTCATTGGAAATCTACATATAATTTGCCTGGAATCTTTCTTTAATGAGATGACTATAAGTGATACCCAATCATTGGTTTCTACTTTAAATATGATTCCTAAATTTTAAAATTTTCTTTATTTCTTCCTAATAATTTGCTACAAAGTTTTTTATTCATTTTGTAGAAGACCTTTTCCTACCAATTGAACTCCGGGGATTAAAGGAATTCAGTGGACACATAATTTTGGTGGTAATCCTTTGAGGTCCTTGAAAGTCCGTGCAAAAATGTCCTTATAATCCAAAAAGAAATTAAATGCTATAGTCTTCAACACTGGATTCCAATTGTCACCGACCATGCTGATTTTTGAACTACCTTCTTCTCACAAATTTATTTTCCTAGTTGCAGGTTGTTCATATTTTATGTCTTCATTTAGTTCAAATTTATATGTAGGCATGTCGTCTGATCTTGCATTTCCTACCTCGTATTCCCCATACTCTAGTGGAAACGTAAGGTTGGTGTCAAATGGTCCTCTTTTACATTTTCCTTACCTTTCTCATCATTCCTAATTTCCATGATTTATAACATGTTACATTCTGGCTGAAATAACTCATAATCTTCTAATTACTAATGCAGCAGTCCACTGAAGGAGCTTGTTTTGTCTTGAAAGCAATATTGTATATGTAAGACTCCCCCGCCACTTGACTCCATAAAACCATTTTCTTCTTCAGCCCACGCTTCTCCTAACTCTGAATCTGAATGTAAGGAAGTCGCTTCCTCACAACTTGATTTCCCAAATTATTACTTTCTTTCATTGTTTTCAGAAAATAGTGTATTTTTCTTCCAAATGTGGTTGGCTTTGATAGGTATAGTGGTAAGTATTCCCATGTATCATACAGGTGACCCAGGTTCATTCCCTAGCAATGACACCAAATTATTACTGGCCTGTCCAAACATACAATTTCTTAAGCACAATTGCATAAACTAGCATTACATTCATGAGTTATTCATAATATATTTTGAAAGTTATAATAACAATTGTTTTTTATTAATTCAATGCTTAATTCACAAATGGTGAAGGGAATAATTTTCCAACAACACGGTACCTCTTCTGAACTATAGAACAAGTATATAAACTTGCCAATGGTTGCTAAGGAATTCCAACTATCAACAACTACCAAAAAATGCTTAATCAGCCGATGAGACATTACTATTCTAGTCAACTAACCAAAATTACATATAACTAGCATATATTCTATTCTATCTACAGTGGGAGACCATCAACTCGTAGGGTATAGTGACTCCTAAGTATCTTCCAGAAAAGGTAGATGACTTGACGGTAGGGAGAATGATTGAGATGATAAGTAAAAATATACATTTATCATCAAACCACATTGATGAAGACATGTATCATATAAAAGTAGAAAAATAGGCAGGAGTGGGAAAATTGCATAAAGCTACTTCAATTTGATTGTCAGCATCCAAATGGGTAAAATCATCAACGTTCAGCAATAAATTCAATTCAATTTCCTAATCCAATACCAAAAGAGAGTTGAGAGAAGCAAAAGGACCAGAAAAATAGGTAAAATAAATACTTAAAGGTGGCTCTTACCATCCAAATGAGTACAATCATCGACACCGCTGAAATTCCATGGTGTTATAAATTTACCATAGATTAAAACAAACTTCCTAAAGTACTAAGAAACAGTCCATATTGCACTACCACCAACAAATTCACAAACATGGTAGAAGCTAACACAATTGAGGTGGGAGCATAGATGACGAAAATCCTAGTAGATTTAAGGTCACAGAAAGAATAGGAAAATACTTTCTTTTCTGATAATTAGAGAAACATAGCTAGAACTAAATATTTTCAAAAACACTATTACACAAGTATAAAACTAAAAATATAAGAATGATCTACTACACATCTCAAGATCAACTTGCAAAACTACTTAACAGAGACATCGAACAAAGAAAAGTTTGAAATGTCAACCTGCTCTTTATAATCTGTGTTATGGTGATCACTGTCACAAGTTCATGCTGTTGCAAAATTGAAGGAATGCACTGAACTCTAGCTACAAATGTAGTCATCTAGTATGATAGCAATAAAATGGAGAGAACATGATTTCTAAGTGTCCTATAAATGTGCAAAGCCTCGATATATGTATGCTGTATGTAGTGATTTACTGGTTTTCAATAACACTTCAAGAATTAATGAAAAGAAATTGAAATAATTGACACATTATTTGTTTTCTTGCTTTATAAATAGAATTGTATCATAAGCAGTAAAATATATTCAGGAGTTGACACTCTTACATTACATACATCATTAGAAAAAACCCTTACAAATGTCATCCAAAACAAAGTTATCTATGACTATATAAAAAATTCCACCCACTTCGCAAGAACTTGAACATAACAATTGTCTTATGAGAAAAATAATATCCTTTCATTCAGTCCAAAAATTATGTTGACATATACCACAAAAAGCCTCTAAAAATACGTTCTAACAAACGGATATTTACAAGAAGCAAGAATTTATGTGCCATAAACTTACATAAACCATGTAGAAAAAACAGGAGTTCTAATCATTGAATAAAACTAGTAAAATATAAAACACGGCAAAATAAAAAACTCCATTACAACACCTGTGCACGATATCCATGAGGACAGTCAGACCCAACTCATGGGCTTTGTCAATAAGAGACTTCAGATCATCAGGAGTCCCACAGCGACTACTAACGGCAAAAAAATTTGTCACATGGTACCTGTTGGAAATGCAAACATTCAACAAATATATCAATAAAATATGTTTGAAGAAGCTTAATAAAAAGATGTCTCGTCTCCAATGTATTTCTATTCAAATTGCCAATAATGGCGTGACAAAAACAGCTCAAATTAGTTAATCTCCCAAAAAATTGCAACTCAAGATCAATGCACACGGAAATGCATGTAAAGTGATAAATCTATGTTCATTGCTGTCATCATTGAAAGAAAAAGAAAAGGTAAACTCTCTAATATTTCTTTATGAACAAGCACTGAGTCCAATTGTGCCTCCGGAGAATATTATACAAAAATTTCAAATCAAAAACAGAAATTTGTAGTAATAATTTTGGTCTGATAAGTGATAACATTTATGCATATAGAACATAGGATATTTATCTGATCAAAGAAACAATGAGATATCATGCATAAAACACATAATGGAAGCAAGCAAAGAGGGAGTTTAACCCAGTGGAAATAACAGAAAGTTGCAAAGTTTTATATGTTAACATGTAAAAAAGTCAAATAAATTATATGAACTAAATACAAGAATAAACAGCGCAGGTCAAGTAAAAAAACTGGAGAACAGTGATGCATAGAACATTCTTTTTACAATTGATTATTAGCTTTAAGCCTTTACACTTACTCTGAGAATATAGAAGGTTGTAGAAACTCAACAATGAGAACACCCATAAAAAATCGACAATTGTTGTAAATTTTATAACAATATGCAAATCCAGTAATTTCACTTCAAACACCTCAAGTCTCACAGGCCAAATGTCATATGCCTGTCAATTCCAATTAACAGAGTTTTGAAACGGGGAAATAGGGGTATGATTTTCAGGGACAAAGGGACAAAGGAACTAAATTTGGGGATGGCAGGGGTATGGCTGCACACATAATAAACAATAATAAATAACATTTAAATATAATCAATAAATAAATTATCATGTATAATAATAAATACATAATAGTTATCATCAAATATATTTTAAATGTCTTCTGTATATTAGGACTGTGTTCTTAATTGTTCTATTCCTCTTCATCTACTATGCTCTTTCAAATGGTAACATCAAAACATGGTAAACCACACTAACAGACACCTCCAACAAAAAGATCCTATGGACATCTGAGATCACTGAGATAAATTTCTTCCCCTGTTATTACATACTCAATTATTTAATTGAAACAAAGAAATTTCATCAGAGAATTATTGAAGTAGTAAAGAGCCAAAGGAAGAACCCAAAGCTAGCATAGTAAGCATGCTCTTGAATGGCCATAAGTTGGATAGCATTGTAGCCAAGGCTTTTTACACGTGGTAGCACATCATCTCTGAACTCTGCATATGTGTTGATTTTGGGTTCCTGCAGAAAAACCCAAAAAACTACTTTTAACAATCATGAAACATTTGATGTAAGTCTAAATATTCCACTCAAGAAAGAAGAAAACAAGAATATGACATAACAACAGGAAAATGCTGGTCAGGAGATCAAAAATTTGGAACAAACAAAGAAGCATATAAGAACAGAAATTAAAATTCCCAAAATTGAATTTCAAAAATAAACAGAGACATATCAAGCAAGAAGTAAAAATGACCTAAATTAGACAAAATTTTACATGATTACAATTGTCAGACCATCATTTCAATATCCATTTAAAATAAGAATGTGCACATAATGTGTATCTCTACTGAAACAATATGACCAGCATGGTATACAACTATGCATTTACACAATATACAAAGCATAGGGCCAATAGGGCTTCCAATGGAAAACACTCAAGCAACATGTCTAGAATATTTGACTTGTACAAGATCTCCCAAATGGATTATTTCTTCAGATATTTGTAATGTCCTCTTTTCAATTAAATTCACATTGTTGATCAAAAGCCTTTTTTACCTTATATTTGGTGAGCTGATCCTGATCAAAACCATTCTCTTGACCTCAATTTCCCTAAGAGTGGAAGTTTTGTGCTTTGATTTTTGTGTGCATGCAAGTTGTTAGGGTTTCAAATTCGCCATCACCACATGCCTTTCCACCAAACCCCACTGTCTCCTTTACCCTTGTCCCAACATGCCTACCCGTCAAACCTCAAATCCCCAACCTATGGCATGAGTGTAGTAAACCCAATCCTCAAACTCCAACATTCCAGCCTTTTTAAGTAATTCTTAATTCTTCTCACCTACCTCCCAACATGACACAGAGTGCCATTAATGGCTAGTTTTGACTCACCAACTATCATACAAGGGACTTCCACACCCAAGAAGAAGCATTGTTTATCACTTGGGCATGGACTCTCACATACTTGCAGCACTAGAAGGGCAAGAAGACAACGCTTATTAATCTGTGGTTGTTTCGTCGGCAAAATTTGATCCTCGTATTGATCTAGGCTGTTGGTTTAGGGGAGTTGTTATCTATCCCTGATACAGAGAAAATCACAAGAGGGACACATTTTGAAAAGCATCTTTTATTCTACACCCTAATTTAAACCACTCTAAGAAACAAAAAAACCTCAGATTTATAGAGAACCCAGAGGATGAAAACCCTTTGGTTTCATGCAGTAGAGGAGGAAACCCCATTCTCAATCAGATGATTCCTCTTGGAGGTCACATGCAAGTGTCAAGGTAATTGGAATCTCAATTTCATCTAGAGTACGTTTTGCAAGTTACTGTAATGAGTAAGCAATGTATTGGATATTTTTGTTGTTGTACGAACTTGTAGCAACATCTTGTAAGAAAGTTTCAAACTTCAACATAAATGAAAAACATTGGGGATTTGGTCACAAATCTTAGCCGCTTCTAATATATATAATCTATTGTTTGTTTTGTTGTTTATTCTGGGAGCTAAGAATAGTAGTTTAATATTGTTATGTCTGATATTGTTATAGTATACTGTCTTGTACCTCAAATTTCATTCATAATAAGGAAAAGGATTGCGGTTATTTATCTTTGTTGGCATCATTGTAATTGTAAATGCAATTCAAACTTCTATTCAAATGATAAATTATAGCTTTTGTATCCCTTTTATTACTTTATGAATATATTGTGAATGTACAAACTTCTAATTAAATTCTTTTGTATGCAGATTGCTGAATACACTATGTTCGATTTCAATATATTTCAACCAACGATTGCTTTGCATATATATATTGATCAAATGTTATGAGTCACGTAAATGATAAGCCGTGACTCATTAAGTCTTATCATTGACGTGACTCTTTATAACAAATATGGTGATCGCCGTTAACAATAATTAAACCGATATGAATCGGCACCACATAACATATGTACCAATAATAATATCGGTATTACACAGCAGTGTAAGCCAATAGTATTTCGGTATATGTTAAACCAATACTAATCGGCTGTTAACAATACATATTGTTTGGCAATCGATATTCATCGATTCATAAATGATAATCGATAGTTATATGTTGATGAGAATATTTATCATTATGAATGAATATATATATATATATATATGGATATATATTAATGTATGTATAATAATAATCAATATTATTATATGTACATTAATATATATGCATGTATGTATCATGTATTCTCATTTATATATATTTATCTTATCGACGCTATCATATTTAACAGTAATGCATTACAAACCTAATTAATGTATTTGATGCTCCACAATTTAGTTAAAATGATGAACCTGATTTGCAGTTTAGGTAACCCTAGCTAAAGCATAGAATAGTGTTACAATCTTGGTTTATATTAGAGAAAAATATTTAAATTTACAGTCTATCTTCCATTTGTGAACCCAGTCGATAATTTACGGTTTATTGTTATTTTGCCATTAAGCATGAAGTATGATACTGAATCGATAATTTTGTTGAGTAAATATTAAAATAACCTAATGTTTTGTATGGTTCTGGTCTTAAATATTTAAACCATAAAAAACAAATATACAAAATAGTGTCTCATAAACATATATAATTATTGTGAACTAATCATGGGCGATTGTTGACAACAATATCATAACTAATCATGAATCATTAAGTGCAGCCGATTACATGATTAACCGTGGATTAATGATCTGGTAGCCCATTAATGTCATCAGCTTGTATAATAGCACAGTAGTGAAGTATAGAATCTGATATATGAATCGGAAGTGATGCCCGATCATATATTGTCATGATGCATGGTAATTACAGTATCAGTCCCAATGATATATATATACGAGGGCTATCATCTGGCAAAGATATATGTGTATATAGTTGGAAATGCAAATATGATACTCAATGCAATATGTGTAAATGCAGTAATGTGGTAATGATGGTATTAATGATAATGATGCAATTACATCTACATGGATGTATCTATGTATGATGTGGGTGTCACATATGTATGTAAGTATGAATACATATGTATGGCCAGAGAGGGCACCAAATAGCCCTTGGTACCACACGTAGGGGAAACCATCATGAAGAAAGAGGTGATAAGCTGACCAATGGGTTGTCTCGTTGGGAGCTGATTGTAATGTCCCCTTTTTGATGTTTATGAGACACTACTTTGTTTTACACAGTTCCTTCTTGAAATGATGATTTTATTGATCAATTAAGTAATTAACAGTGTTCCAAGCCTCGGACTCGGCAAGCTCAAAATGGACTCGGACTCAGACTCGGCGCCCGGACTCGGCAAGGACTTGGCAAATCAAAAAACCCATGAAATGCAAAGATTTTTAAGGATTTTAAGTTTTTTTCCTGCAACATTTAGTTAATTAACATCTAATACACAATAATTGAGATAAATAGAAACTCCTTTGCACACATACACAACTTTGCATAGATCACATAAGTAAAAATACGGATTTTTGAAGAAAATTAGTTAAAGTTAAACCAAATAACATATAGAAATCTGAAATATAGTGTCACTGTCAAATCAAAATGTCTACAATATTCATGGAATATGAAATCCATGGAATCAAAAGTTCAAAACATATATCAAAGATTCAAAATAAAGGCTCATAGCCTCATAGTAGCCTATGTCCTCCTACGAGTATGCCTAAAATGATGCATGGAAGACTCTAGAGCCATCCTCTCTCCCTGTGTCTGAGGCTGAACCAAAACAGGAAGACTCTAAAACCCCAATCCTCTTCTCTCAAGCATTTTTTCTCTCTTCTTTCCTTATGCAAGTGATAGAATGACCTTTTTAGGTCAAAGACATAATATAAATGCCAAGTCAAACATTAAAAATGACTTAAAATAATTTAAATATGTTTTTTTAAAGCGCCTTTTAACGCTGCCAGCCGGCCAAGTCCTAGCCTCGGGACTCACCAAGTTAGGCGAGTCCATGGACTCGGCAAGTCCAGGCGAGTCCTTCCCTGACTCGGCAAGTCCCGAGTCCAAAGTCCGAAAAACTTGCCTGGGTGGACTCGGCCTCGAACTCGCCAAGTCAAGGAAGGACTCGCCGAGTCCTGTAACTCTAGTAATTAACATGGACACAAATGCAAATATAATGATGATTACAATGAAATGCTTATTACTGGTAATTCCAAATGCATACGCTGAACATCAATATGCTTCAAGAATGCAGTTTACAATATGAGGCTATTTCTGATATACAATATAAAATATGCACAATGACCTATATGGTTGTCTTGGATCTTCATATGTATGACACGCTGCAACTACAGGTTGATACAATGTTTCTCAAGCAGAGATATATGTCATCTCTGATATTCTGGAGTTAATTATGCATTGTGTCTCTGATGTATGGGTCGTCTCTGATATATCGTTAATGGTATATGCTCCTTTATTATAGATGTCATCTCTGATATGTATAAATGAAATACTTGCACCAACAGTTGCTATTGCAACCTACTATGATCTTAATTGAGTGCTTCCACAAGGGAAAATATATGTTTATAATATTAAATCTTCACTGCCTCTAGGTGAGCTGATCGGCTTTCATGCATATGTGCTTTAAAATTTGAAAGGGTGCGGGAGGAAAGATGTCACCCTTCATAACATATATAATTTATTGTTTACAATAATCATTCATGATTATTGTGAACTACAATAATCATTCATGATTATTGTGAACTAATCATGGGCGATTGTTGACAACAATATCATAATTAATCATGAATCATTAACTGCAGCCGATTACATGATTAACCATGGATTAATGATCTGCTAGCCCGTTAATGTCATCAGCTTGTATAATAGCACAGTAATGAAGTATACAATCTGATATATGAATCGGAAGTGATGCCCGATCATATATTGTGATGATGCATGGTAATTACAGTATCAGTCCCAATGATATATATACGATGGCTATCATCTGGCAGAGACATATATGTGTATATAGTTGGAAATGCAAATATGATACTCAATGCAATGTGTGTAAATGCAGTAATGTGGTAATGATGGTATTGATGATAATGATGCAATTACATCTACATGGATGTATCTATGTATGATGTGGGTGTCACATATGTATGTAAGTATGAATGTATGATGGCATATCATGGATGGATGCACTCATGTGGGTGGCCATGTATGTGGGATGTGATGCATATCATGATGGTGATCACACGATGATGGCTGCAAACCGATCATCGAGCCATCAGTCCATCATGCAACTCGCATATCACTGATGGTATAAGAGTGAGTATTCGGAGTTCACTTGTACATATCATCAGGGTATCTGTCTCCATGGTGGATGGATGCCTTGGTGAGTGCCAAGCTACATTAATCATCAGATCCATTCTAAGTCACTATGCAAAAATGCAAGAAACGAAGATGTATACAAGACGAGGTATGTTTCTTTCCCTGTCCCTGAATAATTGCTCAAGCCAAAGATGCCAAATCTCAACATTGCAACATAACTTGTTCAGACGCTCTGCTAAAGATAGAAATCCTTCTTGAAATAGACACTTACTATAAATAGTAAGTGTGCCAAACTGAACCAAACAAAGAGCAATCCTAAACACTCATATCCTCCGGAATGGGAATCGGCCTCCGATTCTGCTAACTATAACCTTCTAACCAACTGACTTAGCCTGCGAGGGCCATTGATAGGCTAAACCAACCCACAAACCATGGTGAGCTAAATTGTCACTTCCTTTTGAAGGGCTTTTAAGGATAATAGGAAAAAGAAATTTGCGTAAATGTGTGACAAAGTTTGAGAAAGAAGAAAAAAAGTTAGAACTAAAAAAAGAACAATTTATACCAAATCATCAAAAAGCAATCAAATGAGCTACAATGCTAAAGCAGTTAATGCCACAATACAAATTTCATTATAAGATATCTCTTTTCAATCATAGGTAGAAGAGCCCCATTGTTGCAAAAAAAGATGACAGTAGAAATAAACGTAGAAGGCAAAACCTTTGCTTCTCATTCAAAAGGTTGTAACAAAGCCACAAATGCTAGTGCAAAAAGGAGGTAAAATTAGATGAACAATAAAGGCAGCCTGATGAATGTCCAGAAAAGAATGGTGATGAACTCTCGAAGAAATTGTAGAACATAATTCAAAATGAGGAATGCCAAAAACACAGCTACCGAAAATTAAGAAGGAAGAGTTGTAAGCAAGAACAAGAAGATTCTGCCACATAAGAAAAAGGTGAAGGATAAAAATACACTTTCATTCAAATCTGAAAAACATCTATGCATAAGGATTTGGTACCAAAGAAATATTTTGTTAAAGAAGAAATACAAAAATGGCAGATTGTTTCTGCAAGGTTGTATGCATGTATGGTATGTGATCTAGGTAGTATTTTGAGGCAAAGAAATATTCAAACATTTAATAAGTTTAATATAATTGTTGCTAATAAGTTCACCAGCCTATACATCTAACCAAGGGGAAAAACCGCATTCATCAAAGAGGAACATAATGAAACTGTTGAATATGTTGTCATTGATGTCAAAGGTTGATGATCAAGTTCGTTTAAACTTCAGAAAATTGGATTGACCTGCTTGACGTGCTTGACATGCTTGAGCTGGTTGTGTGTCTACTTCAGCTGCCTACTTGTCTTATTCAGCTGCCATGTGAGATTATATGCCCTGTGAGCATTTGAATGTCCTGTCAGCCAACAGAAGAAACAGAAGAAACAAGGCAAAAGCCTTTATCTGCAAAGGAAATTGCAAGAACTCTACCATCATCGTCCTCATCCCCTTGTGCATCCCCCTCTGCAACTCCATTTGAACTTCCCCCCTGCTCCCTTTCCCACTCGCAGCCATTTTTTATTAGAATATTCATGGGCTTTGTTGAAATTAACTATTTTGTATGATTGTTTGACCTATATTTTTGACTTATTGATCATAGGTTCAGTTCTCAAAATTTACACCACTTTATGTAAAATAGCATAGCTCAAAATCTTGCATGTATCCTATTTCTTGGGAGGTCACCATCCTAGGCTACTCTAGGCTCAGCATACTTAACTACAGAGTTTTTACGAACTTCAGAATTGAATCTCTATAAGAGGGATGACATATTGTGCATATAGGCATGACATATTATTTGCTTTATGTTAGGATTCTTTATCCCTAAGTCCATTGCCTTAGTATCTTAAGTTATTTATAAGTAGCTTGAATTACTGAAACTTTAACTAATAAGCTAACCAAGGTTGTTTATCCATTGAGCATAAAATGAGGGGAAAATCTAAATGATATATATACCTTTTCAGTCTCATTAACCTGATGCAATACAAAGAACCACAATTGTGTGAAAGCTCATGTTTTCACAGTCAGATTTAAAGATGTGATCCATTTCAGGTGATTCTAGTGTATATTTTCTGCATGCATGCATCTGTCAGCTAATATTTTTGCATATTTTTTCAGCAAACAGATTGCAACAGAACACATTGCCTTATGTTTTTTAGATTTTTATTGTTTTTAAATATGCTTTTGTCATTGGTCTTTAGACAGTGGCACAATAACCCTCTATGTTTATCCTGTAGTTTCCAAAAGTTTACCAAAATACAAAGTTCACTAGAAAGCATTAAAATCATAAGCAATTAATGGTTATGACTGGCACTTGGGAAAATTATCGAAACAGGCTTACAGTAGTTTGCCGTTAATAAATTAATAATATAATATTTGCACATGAAATCTTTAAATTCCATATCTGATTTATTACACACTGCCAAAGTAATGGAAAACTACTATTGATGTTCATAATGGTAAAAAAGAAGGAAATGACTGACCGTACTGCTCATGCCAACATGTGCTTCATAAATTCGCAAGGATTTACACTGCTTTGGTCGAGGATGCTTAAATTGATATTTTTCCTGAAAATATATAGAATTAAATTTTGAGCAACAAAAAAAACCATTTCTAGTGCAGAAAAATATGGTGTTCTTGATAAGACATGGACTCTCATGTCAGTCAACATTATATATTTGCTTTTTATACAGTTATTTGCAATAAAATTGTAAATGTTCCACAAAACATTCATGAATCAATGGAAAACCATACCTCGGGTGGTGGATCATAGAATACTGCGTTGTATGGAATCTCACCCGGAGCCTGGACAGCAAACTCAATCCATGCGGGAATTGCATCCTTTGGACCAGAGGGAGTATCCATGTGTATCTTCAAAATAAGAGACTTAAATGGTTAACTATCCAGATTCCCTAAACATCCAAATACACAAGACTTAACTACAATGGAAGAACAGAAACACAACGAAATAACTCTATCTGATTCATTCAAACTGAAGAATGATAGAAGAAATGAAAAGACTATTAGCAGATATCATATTTCACATGAAAAAAGATTGGGAAGTATGGATTCCAGGAGTTTCTCCAACTATCATTGTCATCACTAACGAAATCAAATAAAATAATAGCTTCCATAAGGATATTCATGTATAAGTAGACATCAATTCTGTGTTGAATGGTTCACATTTAAGTTCTAAAACAGAAGAATGAAGAGTACGTGCACAACCTTCAATCACTAACTTTCGAATAATAGATAGCATGCTGAAGAGGCACACACTCAACAACATTATCCATCAAATAAGAATGAAGAGTACGTGCACGACCTTCAATCACTAACTTTCGAATGATAGATAGCATGCTAAAGATAGAAAGAAATTAGAGTAATGTTGAAGAAACAACATTATCCATCAATCAATGGATGACAAAAGCAATCAATGATTTCAGACATGCAAGTGTATCATTACAAAAGATAGAAAGAAATTAGAGTAATGTTGAAGAAAAAAAGGTCAACACGATTCCAAAAGTACAATCAGTTCTAAAACAGAAGTACTACAGTAAAAAGACCTTGGTCATGAAAAATAAGTAGACACAAAGTACAAAGAAAGCTGAACAAGGAAAACGGGAGGAAACATAAAATGCTAACACACGAGCCATAACAAAAAGTACAAAGATAGACCACCAAGTTGCTTTTGATATAGGGATGGGTATGGATTCAGGTAATGTCGATAGAGCATTGTTTTTCCCTGGGTTATGGGCATAGGTTTGTGCGCATACATTAAAAATTATAAATTATAAAATAGTAATACTCATATTGCCAATGAATAAAATATTTAAATACCTCATAATTTGCAAAGATAAAATACTCAAACTCATATTATAATTCAACAATTTGTCAAATGTCAACACAAAACAAAAATTGCAATATATTCAATAAATTTATATTGCTCTTCATCAAAAACATCAAACTCAGCATTTAGTTCAATTCTATTTCAACCACAATCAGCTGGAGTGGCACTCCCACTACCCATGTCATGTAGAAATTCCCTCATCTATAGAGACGTTGGCAAGCTGTTCAACTGTAGCATCTAACTCGGCACACTTAGTAGTAATATCCAAATTACTAATGACCCCTTCATTGCAATCAGGTCTATTATGTCACAAGAGATGCAAGTTGGAGTGCACAAAAACTGAATCCTCGATCAATTTTACACCCAATCAGTTGCAGTTAACTAAGTGGATAAAGGAATATGTATTCCAGTTTGCTGAGCAGAACAATATTAAGGGTCACTTTTTTTGTAGCTGAAAAAGTTATGGCTACACAATTATGATCCACTGGCAACTATGCCAAAAAAAGATAAAACTAGAAATATAGGAAGTCAAATTTGAAACAAAATGCATCATTATCTTATGCACACACTAGCCATGTGGCAGAAATATTTATCTACAAGCATAGATATTGCACGTAAAAGTAAATAATATGAAAACTTCTTTACTATTGAATACATTGTCCAAGATATCCAAATGAAACTGAGCTTTTGTGTAAATGCAAAAAGTTAAAGTATATTAATGTCCACCAGACTCCAAAAGTAGGTCAGTGGAACTCATGAATACATCAGTGAACGAAAGAAAATTCTAGGCAGAAAGCATCCAAGGAAAATAAAATAAAGAAACCAAAGCACTAAAAACAAAATTAAGCAGTGCAACACCAACACAGGAGCTAAGAAACCAATACAACTAGCCATATAGCTGAAATAAAATCTAACAGAGAACAAAGGTTGTTAAAGACTAGAAAGATTTCATCAAAAAATTCTATCAAGGCTTGGAAGGAAGGAATCATCGGTGCCATTGTCAATCATTGTGAAAGGACACATACATGATCTAGTAATGATCATTGGGAAGTGTTTAAGGCCAAGGAGCTCCAGAATTTGTCCTCACATCCAAGATCAGAGCATCTCTCATAGTATTGAAGAAGCTCATAATGTGTGTCTAATCTTTTGCCTCTAGGGTCAATCCAGAAGTGGGTTATGATAATTGAAGAGCTATTAATGCGATAAACATTTTAAAATCTATAGGTTATGGTAATTGAACAGAAATGTTCATGCATAACCATAACATAATAAGAACTAATCAATAAACAAGAAAAACAAGAAGGGGTCTTAGCATATTCCACTTTTTAATCATTCATTTATTAAACCATGTTATTTAACTCAAAGTAAAGAGTACATTATAACAACTTAAAGAGTCTACATCTAGTACAACTCATCTGCAAATATCTAACCATTTTAGCAAAAAAAAATGTACTTGCTAGAATTACTTTTTTGTTGACATATAATTAGTATGTCAAATTTGTTGACTCATAATTTTATGTTTGAAAAATCTGTTAATGAACAATATCAAGCAATTCTAACATAAGCTATCTTTCTTAATCTTGTGTGGTTTAGCTATATCAAACATCTTGACACCCTCAATTGTTGATGTTTTGTAGCTTCAGTCAAACAAACACTGAGTAAATTCTAGTGAAGACATGTATATATATATTTAGTATATATGAGATGTGTGTGTGTGTGTGTGTGTGTCTAATCATCATGTAAATATTAGAGAAATTAATATAATACTCAAGAGATATTATATATATATATGTATATATATGTGTATATATAATCATAATTGTCATTATATTAATTACATAATGAATAGACATGTCCCATGAAGGGACATGTCTCTCTTCTTGGCTCATTCTCAATATAAATGAAAGAGATTGTTGCATTTGGAAAACACATACAATCAAATAGTGCTATTACATTTGCAATGATCCCAAAACCTTAACATGGTATCAGAGCCAAGTTGCAAATGTAAGAGAGTAGTTTGTTGATGGTGAATGTGTGACTATCTCAATACGAGGATCGTATCTCACAAATGCACCGTTGGATTTTGCTGAATTTTGGATATGTTGGTGATAAACAAATTTACAAGAATCTCACTAGAGCGATTGGAGAGAAAATATCAGGTTCAAAAGTTATGACCGACTATGTACGGGTCTATACAAAAAAAAAATCTGTAAAAGAGAAAGGTTCCTTCCTTAAAAGCCTAACCTCTTGAAGGAAGATCCGATCATATTGAAGGTTGTCATAATGTATAGAACCTTTGGATATTCAAGACAGGTCATGTGAAGAATTATGGTAATGTTCAAGAGTGGTGACATCATTTTGTGAATTTGCATGATATTTTCTATATGGGCTCACCTTACAGAATGAAATACTTGAAATTTATAAAAGATAAGTATTCCATGTTTTATTAATGCACATAATTTTTTAAGTTTGTAATTCATGCTATACTATTAGTTAGTAAAATCTTGTATTCTTCTATCATTGTTATTTTTGGTCGAGATAGTTTAGTGAGCTATTTGTAATCTCTCTCTGACATACCATTAGGATGGAAGCACAAGAAAATTGCATTCAAGGGAGAAAGAACTTAATGCTTACAAATGAATTGATGATTGAGACCAGATGCAGAGGGAGTTTGACATTTCAAAAGAAGACAAGATGATATGGTTAAATCAACTTTTGATAATCTTGGTCATATTGATTCAGAGGGAGTAGTCCATACTGAGATGGATTCTCCAGTGATCAAGAAACTATAATAGTCAGAGGACTAAGAATCATGAATACCTTTTGGGTCCTGTGTAAATCATGAGGAAGTGACGACTTCCAAATGATTATCACTTGTATTTGTTAAAGTTATTGAAAGGTGACAATCTTAAAATAACTTGATCTTCTATCATGATAGACATCTTATGATGGATGAAACAGATCATGATAGATGATATCTTGCATGGTGGATTGAGTTCCTTAAACCGGCCATGATCTTCTATTGTGATAGACATCTTATGATGGCTGAAACAGATCATGATAGATGATAGGAATGTTCTTATGGTAAGTGCACATTACCTATGGACATTTGTTGAGTACTCGGTGGACATCATGAGACTTGATGTTGGTAGGCCGTTACTCTTAGCACTTGGTGAATATCATGCGACTTGATATTCTACAGGCCAATGCTCCCGATATCATGAGATGATATCTTTATAAACTTTTGAGTACTTGGTGGACATCATGAGACTTGATGTTGGTAGGCCATTACTCTAAGCACTTGGTGAATATCATGTGACCTGATATTCTGCAGGCCAATGCTCCCGATATCATGAGATGATATCTTTATAAACTTTTGAGTACTTGGTGGACATCATGAGACTTGATGTTGGTAGGCCATTGCTCCGAGCACTTGGTGAATATCATGAGACTTGATATTCTATGGTCAATGCTCTCAATATCATGAGATGGTATTCTTATGAATCTATGAGTTATGGTGAATATCATGAGACTTGATATTCCTAGTCAGACCATATCTTTGATATCACGGTAAATGTTATCTTCTAATCCTAATCATGTGTTTAATCTTCCCTGGCTAAGAGGGAGTGTTGATGTTTTGTAGCTTCAGTCAAATAAACACTATGAGTAAATTCTAGTGAAGATATGAATATATATATTTAGTATATATGAGATGTATATGTATATATATATATATAATCATTATGTAAATATTAGAGAAATTAATATATAATCATAATTGTCATTATATTAATTACATAATAATGAATAGACATGTCCCATGAAGGGACATGTCTCTTCTTGGCTCATTCTCAATATAAATGAACGAGATTGTTGCATTTGGAAAACACATACAGTCAGATAGTGCTATTACATTTGCAATGATCCTAAAACCTTAACATCAATAATCTCAATTCTACACGAAAAAACCACAAAAAAAAAATTGCAATAATTACAAATCATCACTAGTCACAAATTTTTGCCTCTTAAAATGCCAGCGATCATCGACTTTCACTATTCGCTTGCCCTTTCATTACATTTAGTCACAATAAAATCAAGAAAAAACGCTCAAACCGTTCATCTTTCTTCTATTAGTGTTTTAAATGTAAAAAGCAAAAGGCAGGACCAACTTGTTTTACAACTTTTGTGGTTTCCAATTCTCTTTAACTGCAAAAATTTAATGTTTTGGGATGGCAAAGCTCTCATGAATGAGCATATAAAAGCTCATTCTTCAGATATCAAAATTTATTTGGCAAGGTGTCCATCTTGAAGTAGCATTAATTTTCCTTTTTTTCGAGGGAAATTGAGCATAGTTATTGTTCTTATGGCATGGTATGTGTCTACCAATCCTCAACCTCCTTCCACCTTGCAAACATTTTTCCGTTATATTTTTGCCATCTCGCTGCATTCACCCAACCATTAGAATTTGAATTTGACTCAAACTATGCAAGCATATTTGAACTAAAATTAATCAATAATTTAAAATTTAATATTTAATTTATTGTTATTATTTTATTAATTAAATATTACCATATTTGATATTTTTTATTAAAAGTTTAAATTAAAAAATATTCCATTTTCAAATTTTAGATCAATAGATTTTAAATATGTACTAAATTTAAATTTAGATAATATTTGAATGTAAATTTTAAGTTGATGTCTATGTCATTATTAATTATTAATTTTATATTTTAAATTTCTAAATTTTGGAAATTATATATATATGGTGTCTTCAAATATAAAAATAAAAAGCAATTTTTTAAAACATATTTATAAACGAAAATGTGCCAAACACCTAATTTTTCCAAAAGTGATAAATTTGGTAAAAAGGAGTGCGCAATGAAGGTTTGTGTGATTCCAAAGGCCTTCATTTGAGCACTGCCCCAAGACCCCCATGCAGGGTACAGCTCCTTAACCTCACTGAGGATGTTGCCCCTAGAACCCATGAAAGATGCTTCCTCTTTGCAGTAGCAAGAATCACTGGCTGCATCTGATTTTTTGTGACTGTGTACTTTGTTTGCAGGTTGACTTTGTACAAACTAGATTGTAATTGAAATTTCTGAACTGTCAACACCTAGTTATTATTTATGCACTATAAAGTACGTTTTTTGCAATGCTTGCTCTCTATGTCTCTATGCTATGGAAATGCCTTTAAGTTTCAAAAACAAAAAGTTTTTGTCCCTTTTTCTACATTTATTTACATTGCCTTTTTAAATCCATGTTTTTCACGTTTTCTTCCCCAAAATATTTTTTGCTGCTATGGAATAAACCCAATTGATGGCAATACAAGTCACAATATTGGATAGCTAACAGAAATCAAGTCCTCCTTGAAATGACAACACCCTAGCTGATAATAATTGACCTAACTGATCATATGGCAAGTGATGAATCTTTTGAAGAGTTAATCAAAGGATCTCTAGTGTTACAGGTGTTTTAGTGACAAGTCATATAATAATAAAGCATCTATAATCCCTGAATAAAATTACATTTAACCATGTTATACATATAACGGGATGTTGCCCAAGATATTATGGGACATATTTTGTCATCATGGAACCACAATGAATGACATCAGGTAAGTGAAAGCCATCTACAAATTATTACACAATCCAATGGTTGTTCATAACTTCATAAAACACCCAGAAAGCATCAATTTAGACATTGATTTATTTTGATTAAAAGAGATGAAGAGATATACCTTCAAATGAGATCCATGGGCAATTGGTGGAGATCCATCTGCATTGTTTGGTAAAAATATCTCCCATACTCCAAATTCATTCTGCCTCCATGAGAAAATCACAAATCAAATATCATCCAGAAAACAATCATATAACCTTAGGAACCATTCATGAAAGTTTAAGCTCACACCATAGAAATCATACTAGCAGTCCATTTAGAAAGCATCAACAAGGTATCATAAAGTATAAATGGAATTCAGTTACCCGATATTGAAACAGGGAATGCCCATCAAAAACTCAGAAACTATAGTGGTTTTAGTTTGATCTAGTATAGATATCTTTATGCAGAAATTCAAATTGTAAGCCCGGGAGGCATAGAAATGGGAGGTTTTCTTGCAGAATGTGGATAGTTGTTAGGTAGTCAGAGATATATCTGCCAAATCAAGTGGCTCAATATGTAGAAATTATTTTGATATCAATAAAATATTATATCACCTATCAAAAAACAAAAACTCAGAAACTAAAGAACAATGTATTATTTGCAAAAAATAAACTAATAAATTGATTTTAGTTTTTGTTATTTCATGTAAAATATACATTATTTATTATAAACAAACATTAATTATTACAAAACAATGCATGGGAATTCTAAAACATTTTAGTTTCACCTAAAGGCATATACGTAAAATAGGCAGCCCCTAAAATAGTAGGCTGTTCTGTCATTAAGCATGGCCTATTATTTTAAAGGCAGCATTAGTGTTTTTACCAAATCCACATTAGCGTATAAATTAAGAGAAACTTTCACTGTGGAAAACTCAGGAAACAAAATGACAAATGTGGCTTGTCATGATTGCTAGAGATTAATAGCAGCTATGTGTAATGCTATTATGTTAGAATTAGTCAAAACCTCCAAATGTTTACCTGATTGAGAACCATCGAGTAAAACCGAGAATTCACTTTACCGATATGCATTGACCTATGAAACAACATTTTCCCTTCACTTTTTTATTTCCTTCCATTTCAATGATCACTATTGATTGGTTTATTTTACAATTTTTACTGTTAATATAAACTTAAAAAATAATTATTCCCCAGATAAATTTATATAAGCTTAAAAATTAAAAGACATCAAGTTCAATTGTGAACGAAATCTTGTACAACAGAAACATAAAAAGACATAATATCATCACATATAGGACTACAGTATTTCAACACAGACAGGAATGAACAATGAGTCCAATATTCGCAATACCTCATATCCCAACAGGGGAATGGCCCTTTTACATGGATTCTCAGACACTATACTCATTGGCTTATCAATCTTACCCACAAGACCTTGACTTAATAATCCCTTCAAAACACAACCCTATCACATCATATCCAAATTATCTAAGATATGGTATTAAGCATTTTGTCACATACCATATTTTGCCCATTAGAAAGATAGAAAGACTAATAATATCATACTATTTAGCATATAAAAATCATAGTAATTCAACACCTAGAAACACAAAATATTATGGGTGCAATAAGCACCACGAATAATGAACCCAATATTCCTATCACTCATATCCCAATAAGGGGATGCCTCAATTTTTAGACATGTCCATAGACCATGTAATTATTGACATATCCACCTTACCCACATGATCTTGACTTAATAATCGCTTCAAGCCCACAATCATATCACATCGTATCCCAATATCAAAGATATGGTATGAGATCTTCTGTCGTATAGGTAAGTAGGTTAACTGACTCATGCTACTCATCTTCAATGCTCACAAATTATCATGTGTGTGACCATATAGTGTGACTTTCAAAATGTATGATCATGGTTGCAACTTTGGCACGTCATCACCCACTTCCCATTCTTGCCACTTACTACATTTATCATCAATATTCTAACAAACTGAACATTGCAAATAAGCACTCACATTGGACAGACAAAATTGGATTGTTGTCATCGAAAGATTCATCTCCCATTCTATGATTCAACCATTGTAAACAAATATTATCTTCTTCCCAGATATGTGAACATAAAGAAGCACAACTGCACAGAATAACTCAAAACAGCCTAGCAGCATTTTCAATACCTTATTACAATTTAAAAATGTATTACTCAACTAGAACCATGTCCAGTACCACCATTAATAGAATAGTGCAAAGCTCATAGCTTTGGAATAGAATTTTAATTTCACATGTCAAACTGTGAGCATTGAACCCAGTGTGATTTAGCAATTGCATTGCAAGCAGACCTTCTGTTTTGAATTTAATTCAAATTTTGAATCTTAGTACCCTCTCTCAAACAAAGACCATCACCAATCAGTTGAGAGTATGTTGCTGCCACTCTTTCCATCTACAAGCTAAAAGATAAAGTGTTATTTTGAAGACACCGTGTTAATTAGTCTTACAAAAGAGAGAAAGAAAGAAAGAAAATTATTAATGTATTAAATTATTAATGTTTCTATATGACCAAAAGTAGGCCAGTGGGACTCAAGAGTACAGCAATACACAATAGAAAGTGCAAGGAAGAGAAAAACCTAGACACACATCACAAACAAGAAATACAAAACAAGGTGCCACCAACCCAAACAATCAAGAACCTAGTACATATAGCCAAGAGGAGCAAGAACCCCAAAGAGTAAACACAAAAGAAAACTAGAGTCATTTAGTATCACTGTCAAATTTTGAAATTGTGAAGTCACTAGTGCCATCATTGATAATTCTGAAGGAACTAATATCAGATCTGTTAATACTCATCAATGTGCCAAGGACTGAGATGGTTAAACAAGATAAAAACCTCCCCAGAATCACATCTAACATCCATGGTCAAAGTAACCTATTGTGATGTCCCCATCCCTAAATTAATAGCACAAAGACAATAAAGGACTTATATGGTCAACGAGTGGCAGTCCTTGAACACCTATAGCCAGTTAGAAGTTAGCAAAAGTAGATATACATAGCAAATTGACAGTTAGAAATATATAGGCGGTTATGAATAAGATATTCGGAAAATCATGGAGTCTTATGAATAGGACAATTTTCCTAGTTACATTAGGAGGAATAAGGATTAGTCCAAGATGATGATCACATTTCCGAGAAGGATAGCAAGCAACATGTCAATCACGCCAAGTATGGAGAGCATCTCCTTTCGATAGGACAATCAATATTATATGGGAAGCTACTAGGGTCAATATTACCATCAGCAACTTTATCAAGAAGACAAAATGATCACTACATACCATCATTATGTAATAACTTATGCAAACATCCACAGAGACATGACTATGCAAGACAAAAGACAATTGATGGTTCCATGAAGATGATCTGTGTCTGATAAAGAGGAATCAACCATGAAGACAGTCATCGGGGCATCTTGGTTCTAAAGAAGGCATGCTATTGATTAAGAAACAGAAAGCATACATAAAGATAAGTTATCAAATAGATCAATAAACTAAGGCAAGAAGATAACATTTGAGCAAACATCAATACAGCATCTTGATCAAGTCTTTGAATATATCGATTAATAATCAAGATCAGAACAAGGCACTCATCAAATGGACAAAGACTTATCATGGCTTCCAATCGATAAGTAAGAATGTTTATAAGTGGCCAATAGTAATCATCAAACATCGATGGGAAGATAGCAAAGGGAACAGTACTTATAATCGATAGTGACAGTGATTATCCATGGAATTAGATGTCAATTACAATCTTCATCAAGGGATTTACATGTGTGAGGGCCCAGGGGGAGATAAGAAGGGATTGCCAGCTGCACAAATAGCAGCTTTGGTAAAAGAACAAGAAGAAGCTGACAGAATAGTTGCAAAAGGGAAACAAAAACTTATCCCGGGAAACATAAAACAATACTGCCACCCACTCAACTAACCTCTAGATCACATCCATTCTTGCCTATGCCTTCTAGGGATGAAGATGTAGAACAACCACATAACACCCCCTGCAAGAGAGGCCCATTAGATAGGGCATTTCGAAATAAGTTAAGAGATATTGTTGATCTCAAAGTTGGACATTGCCCCTTTGCGAATGGTGTTCCATTCAACTTAGTGAGATCACCTTATTGGAGGGAGATGTGTGAAGCAATAAATGAAGCACCTTCTGGTTACCATGGCCCTGGATATGAAAAGTTGCGCACTACCATATTACATAGTGAGAGAAAAAATATAGAGACCCAACTAAAACCAATAAGAGATTCTTGGATTCAAACGGGTGTGTCTATTGTTTCAGATGGATGGAAAGATTGCAAAAACCATCCATTAATTAATGTAATTGTTGTATCCCCCAAGGGGTCAATATTTTTGAAGGCGGTTGACTGTGAAGGTGAAGTAAAAAATGCAGAGTTCATTGCCCAAATTCTCATTGATTCCATAGAGTCTGTGGGTCATGACAATGTTGTCCAAGTAATTACGGACAATGCAAAAGTTTGCAAGGCTGCAGGTGCTTTGGTAGAGGCTAGATATGATAACATCTTTTGGACACCGTGCACTGTCCATTCTCTTAATCTAGTGATGAAAGCAATTGGCACCGAAATAGAATGGGTGAAATAGGTGTATGAGGAGGGTGAGGAGATTCAAATGTTTGTGACAAATCGCCATATGTCACAAGCAATTTTCAAAACTTTCTCAAGCTTGGAATTGTTGAAGGTAAATTTTAAAATTTAATTTATAATTTATTTAGTTTCATTTATCATTTTATAATTTTTATGTCATGTTTTACATAATTGAATAAAATATTGTATGTGTTGTTTACATATTTTAAATGTGTTATTAACTCACTATTAACATGTTCTTAGGTGGCTAAAACCCGGTTTGCCTATCACACAATTGTGTTGAGAGGTCTTGTCAAGGTGAAGGAGGCATTATCACAAATGGTTATTAGTAACCAATGGAGCATCTGGAAGCAGTCCAATGCAGTGAGGGCCCAAAAAGTGAAGGCATTGTTATTAGATGATGATTGGTGGACTCGTGTGGAGTATGTGTTGGAATTCACTGAGCCTATCATGTCTATGCTTCGATTTGTCGACACTGATGAATCATGCTTGGGGGATATCTATGATAGCATGGACACAATGTTGGAGAAGATAAAATTGGTAAGTTATAAATTTAATACATTCCTCTATCCTTGTATATTGAGAGTTATTTAAATTCAAAATTGACATAATGGTAACTTACATCAAGATAACTTACATGAACATCATTTGATATCCCAGGTCATACATAGGAGAGAATGATCCTGAGGACACCTTATACAAAAAGGTGGAAGAAATTGTTCTTCATCGTTGGAACAACATGACCACACCTTTGCACCTCCTAGCATATGCTCTTTCTCCCAAGTACTATAGCGCAGAAGTACTTGCTATTCCAAGTAGAGTGGCACCATATAGAGATGTTGAGGTTGCTAATGGGTATAAGAGGGCATTTGATAAAATCTTTTGTGATCCAGATGTTAGAGTAAGTGTTAGGAGAGAATTTGGATCATTTATCTTAGGAAGAGATCTCCACCCTACTGCTATCAATGACCAAAGCAGAATGGATGCTATTAGATGGTGGTGCCTTCATGGGCAAGATTATGTATACCTCCAACCTCTTGCAATTAAAATTCTATCACAAGTAAGTTTTTAAGTTTTAACTTTTTTTTTTGTCACTTGCATTGTAGAATTTAATAGTTAACACTCTTGAATTTATCTTGTATTTTTTTAATTTTGTTGGTTTCTCTCTAGGTTGCGAGCTCTTCTGCCACTAAGTAGAATTGGAGTACTTACTCCTTTATCCACTCAGTTAAGCGTAACCGGTTGGCTGCAAAAAAAGCAGAAGACTTGGTGTATATTCACAACAACTTGCGTCTCCTATCACAGAAGGATCCAAACTACAAGAAGGGGCCAGAGAAGCTTTGGGATGTAGCACCCGAGTCTGCTGACTTAGATATGACCATTCGGGATCTTGCTAGAGCCACTTTGGCTGATGTGGATGATGATGATGATGAGACAATACCCTATAGTGCTAGTGGAACTTGTTTGGGTTCCAATGATGATTTTGATCAACCACTTGCAGCTACTGGAGACCCCATTGATCCGGATTTTTTTGATAATCCATTGATGTTTGATGAAATGAAAACTTTAGTCTTTCATGATTGATGAACCATTGAACATTGAATCGTGTCTCAAACTTTAATGAACAATATTTTGAATTGTCATTTTGTTATTCAGTAATTCAATGTGCTGATTTTCTTTAGAATCGTCAACAATAGAATCATAGATCAATGATCAAGTATGCTATTTGAATTTTTAATGTTTATCTTTGACATTTGGCATTGATCAATGATCAAGCATCATAGATTCATAGTATGAAATGATTTAGTTTTAGAATTATGTATATTTCTCTTATATTTTTTGGATATATAATGCATATATATATTTATATATGTATATATATACACACGAATCCTTACGAATCCAAATTAGCAAAAAAAAATTTCACGAATCCACAAACCGGATTCCAAACCCGAATCCGTCCCCGAATCCGAATTGGTAACTTAGCAAATCTGCCTTCCAGCGGTTTTATTTATTACGTTTTGTTTATACCAACTGTTTATTTATAACATTTTATTTTTTCTGTGTGCCCTTCCTTTTTTGCTGCATGCTTTTTTTACATCTTTTGTTATATTTTCTTTTTATAAAAAAATCTGCACAGTAACTTTTATATTCTTTTTTAAAGTTCTCTTTATAACACACGTGATTTTATAGTTAATGTAGGTTGTTTAAAGGAAAACTTTCACAGTTTTTAAAGTTTTTTTAGATTTTTTTTTTAAGTTTAGAATTTTAATTAAATTTTATCAATAAAGTTTTTAATTAAGTTTTTTAAATACTAAACTTTAATATATACTTTTTTTTATAATTCTTATTAAGAATTTTTTATGAAGGTTTAATTTATTTTAGATTATTAAATATAAAAAAGGGGTTTCTTTCTATTAAAAAAATATTAAATTTAATTATTTAAGGGGGTATTTTTTTTCCTCAAGAACCCTTATTTCTTGTAATCATGTCCACTTTAATTCTAGAAATTAAATTAAATAGTTCTAACTATCATTCCTCGAAAATGCATATTTCATTTATTTTTTCATTTCAAATGCTTTTTGAATGTTGCTACTAATAGACCCTTAAAGACCGCTTCAACCGCTCCTCAAGCCAACCAAGACAGATGGAAGGCTCAAAATGAGGAAGCACTCGATTTAATTGGTATTTCAATGATTCCTGATTTGTATGTTCTCATTGGCCATTATACTAAAGCCTATCAAGCTTGGGAATTTTTTTAAAACAACATATGATAGTTCAAATGAATCACACAAAATTCAGCTTCAATATCAAATCGAAGACCTCAAGTATACTGATTTTCTTATTAAAATTCGATTCTCTTAAAGATCAATTACATGGTTTAGGAGTAACATTAGCTTCAGTTTAGTTCAATTTATTCTCAAGAAATATCTTCCTAGGCAATTTCAGCAATTTATTACAAATGTGCTTGCTCAACTTGCTATTCCTACTCTAGCTAGTCAATTGACTTATGCTATTTTTTTCAAAATTTAATATGTCAAGAAGAAGTAAAATTATTCAATTTGGTACTCTTAAAAGTAATGAACATGCATTCATGTCTAAAAATCATAATCATAATTTCTGATCAAATTATCACCATAATAATCATAATTATTCCAATAACAAATTTCATTCGAAGTCCTCTCATAATCATAATAATCATAATATCCTATTCAAATGGCACTCTCGTCCGCTACCGCTATTAGGGTTTCGCCCCAGGTCAACGGGCTTGTTTCTGCTTATAGTTCCCTAGCATATACAGCTTCAAATGGTGGTTTTCGAAGGAGTTGCGGTGCTTCTTCATGGGCAAGGGTGCTCAAGAGGGCGTCCCTTCGTTGGTCCTTCTATCGGCTCAATGGCGTTTGGCGGCGAACATGGGACTCACAGGGTTTCTCTACCTTGCTCTCAACCATGCACCTGGAATCTTCAGATGCACCTGGATGTAGGTCGGGGTTTGAAGGAAATCCATACGGAATGAAGATGAAACCTTTGGTATCCAAAAAGGGTGCCAAAAATAACTCTAGGAATGACGACAAGATCACCAGGGAGAAGGGGGATGTGGTTTTGAATGTGGTACATACAAGGAAGAGGCAAAGTTGGAGAAGGTATTAAGTTCAAAACAATTTGAATCACTTGCAGAGAAATTAACGGTTACCCTAGACAAAGATGTTGAGGCGGAGATAGTTGAAAATGCAAATTACTTCATGGAGACAGGCTTGATTGGGAGATTTGGGGGTTCTTGGCCCACCCTTGAAGAGCTGCACAGATGGATTTATGAAAGGTGGAGGCTATTTTGGAAGGAGATTTAAATCTATCCTGGAGCCTAGAGTTTCTTTGTTGTTACCTTTAACAAGGATCGGGATAGGAAGATCTTTTGTGAGTCGATTTGGAGCTGGGAAAACAAATATTTGTTGCTATTGAAGCCATGGGACCCATTTTTTAATCCAGTCACAGAATCCTTCGATAAGATTCCCCTACGGATAACACTTCCTAACCTTCCGCTTCAATTCTAGTTTGAATCTTGTCTGGAAGCAATCGAGAATACTTTGGGTAAATTCACGAGTGTGGACAAGGGTTCCCGGAATTTTCTTCATTCTACTTTTGCACGTATTTTGGTTGACGTGGATGTTACCAAAGCCCTCCCAGCAGATTTATCGCTAAAACTAGCTAATGACAAGTGGTTTCAGCAACTGGATCATGAAGGTATCCCTTTTAGATGCAGGAGATGCTTCCAAACAAATCATACGGCTACAAGTTGTCTAGAGAAGAAAGTGCACAAGCTAGCGACCTGGTGGAAGGATGAGTCGTTCAAATTTTATTCAGTGGAGAAAGAGGAGATGGCCTCAGAGGTGGCTCCAAATGAAATCGCTAAGACCCCCAAGCAAGTTTTAGCTTCAGATTCTTCAGGCAATCTTGTGGTGGACAATGGCTTGGGAGAGGACAAGGGCCAAGAGGAAATGAGAAGCGAGGCCTTGAGGGGCACGATAGAAGACAAATCTTGTGGTGGGTTCAAAGAAAGACAGTCTAATGCTCTAAAGAAGGGGGACAAGGCTGAGTCTTCTATTAATATTTTCAGATTTATGTAAGAAAAAAAATACAATCTATAAGAATGCAGAAATTAATCAAAGAAAAGGGAGAAGATAATACCCGGTTTGTAGCAAGTAATTCCTCTTCACCTTGAGCCTAATGTTCTTCCATCTTTAGCTGCATATCTTCTTCAGATGTGTATGAGAAATGACTGATTATTATGACTGCTACAATTATCAGATTTAGGTCTATTGTAGGTGTGAATTTTCCTTGACATGTTATGTCTTCGATGCCTTAGATAATTCGCACCACAAGACACATATATATATGTGTGAAGACATCCTCAACTTCAATGGTAAGGGCCGACCAAAATCGGCAAGAATTATTTTAGATAAAATTAACTCAAGTCGTCCCTTGCGGACAGTATGAAGTCGTCCCTCTAGGACAATACAAAATGTTTCTTATCTTTCATTTAGAGTTTAATATAATGATTTATGAGATGTATGTTGAGATGAATAATAAATAATATTATTTATTATTCATCTCAGTATACATGTCATTGATCCTTCCGAAAAGGCCACAAATATCAACACTCCCTCTTGGTCTCGAGGGAAGATCAAAATAAATCTCATAATGTAATCCCAAGATCTTTATCACACTAGATTTCATTCTGATATATGAATTATTGTCCTCAATAGAAATCTAAGTGATCTCAATGAATATAGAACCATCAAAGAAAACATAATATATCCATAATGTATTCATACCTGAAGTAATCAATGTGATTAACCATCCTCAAGATGTCCCAACCTTTGTAATATCATTTACTACAAGATGTAAGGTTATTCAAACATCGTTCACATGTAATGAGAGGTAAGAAGCATGATGTAGACAATAATCACATATAGATCTCAACTTTATGTATAGCATTATCTCAATAATAGATCTCAAATCTATGTAATCAGAAAATAAAACAATAGATCTCAAATCTATGTAATCAGAAAATAAAACAATAGATCTCAAATCTATGTAATCGGAAAATAGATCTCAGAACAATAGATCTAAAATCTATGTAATCAGAAAAATAGATCTCAAAAAATAACAATTTTAAGTATCACTTACATAATGTTAGTGGATTTTCTTCATGTGAGATTCCATCCACAAGTTCTTTGAAAGATAGTCTTCATTGGTAATTCTATCCAAGAGCCTCAACGCCCTAATGTCCAAGAGCCTCAATGCTCAAATGTCAAGAGCCTCAAAGCTCAGGAGCCTCAACACTCAAATATCAAGAGCCTCAACGCTCAAATATGCAAAAGCCTCAACGCTCAAGAACCTCAACGCTCAAATATCAAGAGCCTCAGCACTCAAATATGCAAAAGCCTCAACACTCAGGAGCCTCAACGCTCAAATATGCAAGAGCCTCAACACTCAAGAGCCTCAACGCTCAAATATCAAGAGACTCAATGCTCAAATATGCAAGAGCCTCAATGCTCAAATATGCAGGAGCCTCAACGCTACAAATATGTTAGTATAATAAAATACTCATATTTTCACCACATAATAATTTGATTGTTAGTTAGATTTAACATAACAAAGAATCATATTCTCAATGGATAGTAATATTTGATTTATTTACAAGTGATGTTAAAATCTAACAAAGAATTAGAAAGAGTTTATAACATGACTTTTTAAGTTCATGAAGGCCCATATATGAACTCCCTCTCAAGGTGAAGACTAAAGGTCAAGGTGTTCAAATTTTGTTTCTTTTACTTCTGCAATAGAGGCTTGATGATTGTTTCAATCTGGACAATTTGTTGCCTTGTGACCAAATTTGTCACATCTATAGCATTGTACCTTAGAGAGATGTCTCTTTTGAAATTTGTTGTTTTGATAGTCTCTCCCTCTCCATCCATTATTGTGAGAGTTCCCTTCTTGCTTGATTTGATAATCTCTCTTTCTTTTGTTCCTAAAGTTTCTTTCTCCTTTGTCTACAACAGGAATAGTTAATGGATGTTATTGTGGGGATATAACATTGTTTAACATTTAAAATATGCAATTATATTATATACTCTTCTATTAGGACAAGAAAGACAACAAATATATTCACTGGTCCAATTGCAGAGTAATGGCTAGCTAACATATATATCTTGAGGACCTGTAACAGTGAGTTGTCAACCTGAGATTAATACCCGATCCTTCTTACAGCAAGTATAGAACCTCTGACAGCACAAATGTTTTCAAAGTTGAGAGGCACTTATAGATTGCTATGTCAAAATCACTACCATAGGTGTTAAATTGTATTCGATGCTTGTTTGATAACCAAAGTGTAAGGCTCTTTAGTAGCAGTAGTATTGAACTATTTTTATTAAATGGCATCCTTCAGAGTATTAACGATATCAATTCACTTGTATTGGAGATAGGATGAGAAATAGAACCAGCAGATGCTATAATTTCCAATCAACTCGATGCAGGACTATAATAAACAAACTCTTTGTAGCTTGATAACAATTAATTTGGAAATATAAATAGAAACTTAAGCTGGAAATATTAATTTCCACTACCACTAGAGGTTCACGGCATAAGCAATAACCCACGGCAAACTCTGGTAAATATTTTCACGCCAATCATCTGAGGGTTTGAGCCGATGAATTATATAGTCTACCAATTCTGTTTGGGCTCACAGACTTACAAGACCACCTTATATTTCATCAATTTACTTTATTTCACAGCATATATTATAGACATCACTCCACAATATTATCGCTGATATTAGACAAAACAATATGCGGATCCCACAAGGCCACAATATACTATGTTTGTTTGCTTATGAATTTAAAAAAGACTCCAAACTGCATAAAGCCTCTATTTTCACCTCCATAAATGTGCTCAAAAGTTTTCGGCAAAATATTTACATGGCTTTTATAAGATTTGCCTATGTAAATATTTATCAAACTTCACAACACATTACAACGCTTCAACAATTATGTCCACCGCTTGATTTTCACGACAATTGAAAGAATAAAAATATTTCAAACCAACTATATTGTCTGGCCCCACCGAATAATATTTCATATTCAGATGTATCAATACAAATCTTAGCCCAACAATTTTATTGTTGTGGATGCTTGCAACCTCCCATAGTCATATATCGACATTCTGGAAATTCTTATTCACACCAATCTGAATGCACAGGGATCTTCTATATGATCAACTGGTATCGTTAAACCCTTACCATGCTTCAGACCTTATTTCTTCCACAATTATTGCTAGCCGCCTCACTATGGTAGTCGTTGAATCTGCAGCAAATGGCCATTTAAGATGACCGTCGCCTTATGAATGGTTCCCAAGATTGTACCCATTTTGTCCTATTCGAACTACTCTAAGTTCCGATCATTCATGATGAAACTAAACCTCAAATTGCTGATTGAATATATTCGATTGTTGGTTAATTTAGGTATTGTCCATGTCATCATGCCCCTGGTAAAGATGATTTCATCGCATGGCTCTCCAATATCTCTTGCATATTGATAATAATAAAGAATGAGAAGGCAATAACCAATAATAGTTTTCAATCTTCTTAGTATCAATCCCATGGTGGTAGAAACCCCTTCAAACAATTGAGAATAACTACAAAGTCATTGTTGTATGGAGGAGATGACAGTGGATTATTTCCAAGGTTTCATACACTTAATTTGATGTGTAATATCTAGCACCAATATTGAACCTAAGGCAATTGTGGATTGCATAATAATTATTGATAATGGAAGACATTGCTTTAATACTCCTTGATGTCTTGTTCTTTCCCCCGTAGATGCTTAAATCATCGAACGGCAATGTTGATCATGACTCGATATTATGTGTTAGATACTTAGCATGTCATTTTAAAGGTAAGATTGGTTTTCCTAAATCTGAAAATGATCGTTTTCTCAACCTAGGCTCTGATACCATGTTAATATTTTCAGATTTATGTAAGAAAAAAAAATACAATCTATAAGAATGCAAAAATTAATCAAAGAAAAGGGAGAAGATAATACCCGGTTTGTAGCAAGTGATTCCTCTTCACCTTGAGCCTAATGTTCTTCCATCTTCAGGTTCATATCTTCTTCGGATGTGTATGAGAAATGACTGATTATTATGACTGCTGCAATTATCAGATTCGGGCCTATTGTAGGTGCGAATTTTCCTTGACATGTTATATCTTCAATGCCTTAGATAATTCGCACCACAAGACACATATATATGTGTGAAGACATCCTCAACTTCAATGATAAGGGCCGACCAGAATCGGCAAGAATTATTTCACATAAAATTAACTCAAGTCATCCCTTGTGGACAGTATGAAGTTGTCCCTCTAGGACAGTATGAAGTCGTCCCTCTAGGACAATACAAAATGTTTCTTATCTTTCATTTAGAGTTTAATATAATGATTTATGAGATGTATGTTGAGATGAATAATAAAGAATATTATTTATTATTCATCTCAGCATACATGTCATTGATCTTTCCAAAAAGACCACGAATATCAACATCTTCTGCTATATTGGAGGGTGTGAGAAAGGAATATGTTTCAGATGCTTGTGAAAAGGAGTTTTTTTTGTTGATGGAAGACATGGATATGAAGGAACAACTTCAGAGGGACGACCCTGGAGCCACGAAAGGGAGGATGTGCACTTGTTGTGGCAAAAGCGGGCTAAAATGTTGGAAAATGGATGGCAAGTAATTAAAGGGAAAAGAGACAATAAGGTAAAGAAAGAGGGCAGTTTTGATATGATTTTAAGATCACACTCGAAAAGTGGTGTAAAGAGCCTTTATAGCTCTTATTCTTGCAATAGTAATTTTTAAGAAAAAAACTGACAATTCTGAATTCTTATGCTTCTAGAAATTAATATTTCACCAAACTTCGAATTACAACTTAAAACATATCAATGAGGAATTTATTGAATTGAATTTCCATTTCAAAATAACATTCACGCCTTCATATATTTGTCATTGTATAAACTAAATGGCAAATTATTGAGCACCTGTTTAAGACGCAGGCTGCAAAGACCAACTCCCAGCTAAGACCCTCACACAGATCCTTCTCTAGCCACGGTTGCTTCTGTAGACTATCGTGAGTATCCTGTTCCAATAGCAGGTGTGAGACCCACTACAAATGGCCACAACTCCTAGTTGGCACACTCCCAAAGTGCATACAGCTAACATACAATCCGTACGGTACTGTAATAATTTGTACGGCCCTGCAATAAATCGCACAGCCCGGCACAATTTATGGCAGGCTGTAAAACTTCATCAATGGCATTCTCGCACTATTTGCTGGCATACAGATCCAGCTCAAGGTGCAATCCTTAGGAGAAGAGACGTTCTCCAAAGCTCATGAACTAAACCCTTATTCACCCCATTATTTCGAACAGCTCCCAATTCACAATTTTCGATAAACATAGCATGCCTTCTTTATTCAAAACTCCTTGCTTTTAAATAAAACGCCAAGGGAAAAACTTCTTCCATGTGCCAAGAGATGTAGCTTCAAGAAGACACCTTTCACTAAAAAGTCTTCAACAACACACTTTCGAAATATAACATTATTAAGCATCTTATAAAATAAAGCCAAGCTTAATTTATTATCAAAACATGAGAAAAGAGATAGATTTATTCAAGAAGTCTAAACCCACATCCAAGACCCAAATCTCTTTGCCGAAATAGAAACCAAGCTCAATTGACTTACTATAAATAGTAAGTTCACACCAAAGACCCTCTAAACACCTCGCCAAACCCCGAGGATCACAATAAAGACCTGGCACCATCAACTCAATGACCTGCAAAAGATGGGGACATTACAGTCCTCCCTCCCCAAGATTACTTGTCCCCAAGCAATCACCGAAACAAGAAACATCACAATCCACCTGGATCCCACAAAAAAAAGTATATTGTGCCACTGACATCAACTATAGGCTCCTGTAACATCACCCAAAATACAAATCGAATAACTCTGTAAAGAGACCCAAAACAACCACTCACCCAAACTCCTATACTGAATCTGTCTCTGCCCAGATCCCGAAAGATGTGAACTTCAGGATCATCAAAAACCAAGATTTATGGGAGATTCAGATCCCATACACACTGAACTCCCCCTGTGCTCCCAACTGACCTGTACTGAGTGTGTAGACCATTTGCACAACAGTGATGAATACCCCTAAAGAAAGTTGTACCAGGACCCGGATATCCACACACTGCATAATCTCTGCAGTTACCATAACTCTGCAAGTCATCTGCTACTGACTTGCAGCCAAAACTCCCATCAACTACTAATGGCGAGAACCCATCCCATAATGGATGATAAGGACTAGGAGCCAAACTACCCTTGCGAGAGATGAAATCTTCTACTTGTGGGTCAAAAAACAAATGATGAACATGCCCCACCATATACAACCGGTCGGAAACCCCAATCTCTGTCAATAGCTCATCATTACCAAACTGGGGGTCATGAGATGGCTCCAATCTCTGACTCCGCATAACTGTAGGCTGGGTAGGCCCCTGAGCAACTCTCTCAACAAACCCAACCTCGAAATCCCTATGGGAAAGCATTGTAGATAGTCTCCACAATCCTCCCTACCAACCTTCAAATAACACAAGAGCCTTGGATGAGAGTACCCTCAAACACTCTATAAGAATCCTGTCGCACATCTGCACTCAAGTAAATACTCCATAAATGACTCGGTGCAGTAGAAATTATACGTGGAAGCGTCAACTTGCTCCCCCACAATCCACAGGTGATCCCTCTAAAAATGTGGCACAGCCAACTATCCCATGCTATCAACTATGTGAGATGATGAAATAGATTCACTCCCAGCTAAGGGAAGCAAATCAACCTGAGAGCTCGACTCCACTGGTACTCCTACCTCATCCGAACCAAGAGCTCCCATATCCTGAACATGTGTGTCTGCCACATCATCATGTTCCTCATCACCACCCGTAAGAGCAAACTCACCACCAGCCACCTCAATGTGCAATCGAACTGGATCTGGGCTAGTGTGGACCGCAAATGCTCCAACTCCATGGTCACCTCCTCTAACTGGATCTGCGACTCCTGAAGGGCCCGCTGAGTGTCCTCTAAAACGTCAGTAGTCGTTGTGAGCTCCTGGGTAAGCTCACTCACCTCCTCCTCTCTGTCCATCAGTGCCTCATAAGCTGTACTCCCCCACTCCACCAAGTGATCTCGGTCGGCTACCATCTGTAAGTAGTTATATCTCAATCTTGACAGCCTCACGCAAAGTATCAATCTCTGTTAATTAGAGGTAACCACCACTGACCTCATCTGTCATAGGAGCACCCCAACCATAAACCGCCAACAACTGACGAGCGGCATCAAAATGCTCAAGAGTAGAAGTAATATCTCTCACATCAACTCACAACTGGCTAGTCACATGATGACTCTACACAATAGGCCTCCTACGAACAACCTCAAATGCACTGTCTACACTATGAGAGGAAGCTATATCCAACAAACTCCCCTCAAGATCACCATCTCTCTGTGTACTTTCATCTGAGTACACATCAACAAACTGAGTACAGGCATTGGACACGCCCTCATCTAACCCCAAGGAAACTGATGTTGAATCTGACTCAACACAATCTCCAGCTACCTTGTCTTCTGCAACCATCTGACAATCTAGATCCTGAGACACCTCCTCATGAGTTATCGAAGAAGTAACCCCGTCTCTAAAAGTGGAAGCCTTGGTTGTAACAAACTCCTGCCACTCATAAGCTTCCTTGTCCTCATCTATGAGTCCTTGTAACATAGAATCCTGGAACCCACCATCACCATATGACAACGCTGAATCTACACCCAAGGTCAAATATAGAAAGCCAGAAACACTACAGCACTCATCGTCCTCGCTCTCAACATCGGAGATATATGCAATGCTAGTGTCCACATCATCTATCAACATCTCCTCTACTAACTCTGACTGCAAACACGACTCAATGTTATCATGTGAATCAACTATACAGTGGCATGAAACTACGTCGCCCAAATCAACTGCAACACTCCCATCCTTAGTGTCATCACCAGAAAGCTCCATGCACACATCCTCAACACAAGAAGAAACCACTGTCTCCTGTACTGATCCCACACTGCGACTGCTATCATAAATCTCTGAGCTGTCAAAGCTCATACGCTCCTCACCGTCATCACCCAACATCTCACAGGGGGTGTCATCTCCAATGCAACTCACAGCATCCTCAAAAGTGTCATCAGATGTGTCTATACTATCAGCTCCCACATCTCCTGCTAAAATCTCATCTACAGACACGTGTCTCTGCACACATGACTCAACATCAAGTTGTGCACCAATAATGCTAGAGCACGAACTGTCATCAACTGACCCCGTTGTAATGCCCAGATCACCAACCTCACCACTGGGAGACTCCGTACATGCCTCAGTCCTGTCTGAGGAAGCAACTGCCTCCTGAACTGGAGCAACACTACTACAGCTGACATAAACATCTCCAATAGTAACTCCCTCCATGAAAGAGTTTGAACACTCAGTGATAACTGCAACATCAACTGCCTCTGTACAATCCGTAGTGACTGCTCTGGGAGCCTCAACCCGGTGATGCTCAGCATTGCTGTCATCCAATGGCACTGAAACATCCACTGGTTCCGGTGTAATAAATCCATCATCAGCACTGTGAATGGGAATAGCAGGTGTTGAACTAGATGTAGGAACATCAGCATCACGGAAAACTGTCAGAGAAAACTCTAGCCTTCTCCCCTGCAAACTCGATGTCGGCCTTCTAAAGGCAGAGACCATATATCTCGCTGCCCTATCTACTGTAACTGGATCCAACAAACTCTCTGCCAATCTCTGCTGATGCAGTCTAAGTCTCTCCATGCTTTCTACTGAAGCATTTAATTCCGCTCTATTTCCCTTACTGCTATGACGACTTCCAGAACTGGATCTCTTGTATTTATCCATGGCTAGAGAAAATAGAAGTGTTGATCATTTTTTAAAACTTCTGAATAAAAATGAATCCAGACCCCACAGGATGGCGAGAAAATAGCTTTGATACCACTGTAAAGAGCCTTTGTAGCTCTTATTCTTGCAATAGTAATTTTTAAGAAAAAAACTGACAATTCTGAATTCTTATGCTTCTAGAAATTAATATTTCACCAAACTTCGAATTACAACTTAAAACATATCAATGAGGAATTTATTGAATTGAATTTCCATTTCAAAATAACATTCACACCTTCATATATTTGTCATTGTATAAACTAAATGGAAAATTATTGAGCACCTGTTTAAGACGCAGGCTGCAAAGACTAACTGCCAACTAAGACCCTCACGCAGATCCTTCTCTAGCCACGGTTGCTGCTGTAGACTGTCGTGAGTATCCTGTTCCAATAGCAGGCGTGAGACCCACTACAAATGGCCACAACTCCCAGTCGGCACACTCCCAAAGTGCATACGGCTAACATACAATTCGTACGGCACTGTAATAATTCGTACGACCCTGCAATAAATCACACAGCCCGGGACAATTTACGGCAAGCTGTAAAACTTCATCAATGGCATTCTCGCACTATTTGTTGGCATACAGATCCAGCTCAAGGTGCAATCCTTAGGAGAAGAGACGTTCTCCAAAGCTCATGAACTAAACCCTTATTCACCTCATTATTTCGAACAGCTCCCAATTCACAATTTTCGATAAACATAGCATGCCTTCTTTATTCAAAACTCCTTGCTTTTAAATAAAACGCCAAGGGAAAAACTTCTTCCATACGCCAAGAGATGTAGCTTCAAGAAGACACCTTTCACTAAAAAGACTTCAACAACACACTTTTGAAATATAACATTATTAAGCATCTTATAAAATAAAGCCAAGCTTAATTTATTATCAAAACATGAGCAAAGAGATAGATTTATCCAAGAAGTCTGAACCCACATCCAAGACCCAAACCTCTTTCCCGAAATAGAAACCAAGCTCAATTGACTTACTATAAATGGTAAGTTCACACCAAACTCTAAACACCTCGCCAAACCCCGAGGATCACAATAAAGACCTGGCACCATCAGATCAATGACCTGCAAAAGATGGGGACATTACAAGTGGGGCAGCTAAAAATTCTTAATCCTCGGACTTGCTAATAGGTCCTATTTGGTTGCTTTGTTTTTATGGAGAGGTAGTTCTCCTTTGTAACTACCACTAGTTCGGGCCAAGCTTTAACCTGCTTTACTTTTAATAAAATTATAACCTTATCACCAATCATAAAAATAATAATAATTATTATAATAATCAAAAGAATAACTCTAATAAATGGCCCCATTGCACATATTATGGGAAAGATAAGACTTTGTTAATAATTGTTTTAAGAAGAAAATTGATTAAAAGCCCATGAATCCAAATAATCAACATAATCAAAAACCTAATTTTAAGAAAGGTTATAATAGTGGTCTTCAATCTCATCATGCATTTACATGTAGCTATAATGTTTCCAAGCCTTTAGAATGGATTATTGATAGTAGTGCATCTCAACATGTCACTTCTCATAAAGAAGTTTTTGATTCTTTGCAACCTGATACTTCAAGTATTCCTATTCAATTAGCCAACAATAATAGTTGTAAAGTCGAAGGTTTGGGTGATGTGACTATTCCTAATGGAGGACTTCATGGTGAGCTTTATGTTCCTGAATTAAAATCAAATCTGCTTTCTATTGCTAAGCTATGTCAGAATTATAGGATTGAATTTAATAAGGAAATGTGTTGTATCATTGATCTTAAGAATAATCAAATTGTTGCTAATGCAGGAATGGAGAATGATTACTACTATTGATTTTAATGTATGGCATGAAAGACTTGGCCATTTGAATTCTGATTATATTTCTTGGATGCAAAAATAAAATATGGTTGATGGATTTCCAAAATTGTATGCATTGGTTGCATGAGTGGTAAGATGCATAGGGAACCCTTTCCTCATGCTCAATCATGGAAGGCAAATAATAAAGTGCACCTCGTTCATAGTGACCTTTTGGGATCCATGGAGAATAACTCCATCCAAGGATCAAGGGATGCACTTACATTTGTTGATGACTTTTCAAGGAGAACTTGGATATATTTTCTTCATAGTAAGGATCAAGTTCTTGATTTTTTTCTGAGTTTCATATATTTGTTTAAAGGCAATCTGGTTGTAAGATTAAAATACTGAGAGCCGATAATGGTAAAGAATATGTTAATAATGCATTTAATGGTTATTTGAAATCTTTTGGTATTAAACATGAGCTTACCATTCCCTATACACCTCAACAAAATGGTGTAGCAGAAAGGAAGCATAGAACCATTGCATAGAACAAGTTGTCCAAGCAAATTTTGGGCTGAAGCTATGGCTTGTGCTACATATCTCATTATTAGGACTCCTACAAAAGCTTTACAAGATATAACTCCTGAAGAGACTTGGTCCAATAGGAAGCTCAATCTTAAGCATTTAAGGATTTTTGGTTCAATTGCTTATGTTTGTAAACCTAAACAAAAGAGGCACAAATTAGATTCTTAATCGTCTTCTTATATATTTGTTGGTTATGATGGACATTTTAAAGCATATAGTTACAATCCTATTACTAACAAGGTGAAAGTTGCAAGAGATGTTTGTATTGCAGAGAATGGAGTACATGATTGTTCTAATGTGCAGGATGCTGAATTTGGTGGAAGTAAAGTTGTGGTTGTGGAGGACCAACCTACTTCTCTAAACCCTACTCCTAATGCATCTCATCTATTCCTTGTAGTGATAGTGATGATGATAATAATAACTGTACTCGTGATTCTTCTTCAAGTGATGATTCAGTTACTTCTAAGAAAAAGCCTAAATGGTTTAAGAATTTGCTTCAAGAAAGTGATAATTATTTAGCTAGAGCGAGTGAGCTTAAACCTAGCAGATTTAATTATTGCAATTATGCTTTGATGTCTTCTATTATGAATTCTAATGATCCTAAATCTTTTGAACAAGCTAAAATTCAACCTCGTTGCCAAAAAAATATTATCTATGCAATTTCCCAGATAAACAGGAAAGAAGCAACAATTAAGTATTATCTATGGCTGAGTACAAAGTAGGTACAAGATTCCTTATCAGTTGTAACACTACTACTCAAATTTTCTTCCAACATTTATTGCTTCCAAGGCCACAGTGAAGCTTCGGAATCTGTATTGCAGCTTTGGTTTCTTGAATAAAATATCAAGTATAGGAAAAAAGATGTACTGTACGAATATGTCAAAAATGTAGCTAATGGTTAGTGGATGAACACAAAGAAACAAAGACAAAAACAAAATGTAGATTTGATTATCTTTGACTAATCCACGTGTAATTTATTTGTATAAAACATTCTGGGGTAAAATGCATATACATGTAGATTATTTGTTTTTAAGAAATGATTTTTATATGAATATGCTAAGAAATAATAGAAATGCATATAATATGACAAAGGCATGGTCCAAGGGGCAAGGTTTGGCATTAGGAGTCCAATTAGAAGAAAAATACAAACCTTAGTCATAACATCAGCATTGGGATTCCAGTTGTTGAAATCTCCTATAAGTGATGCCCGCTGAAGAAAAATTATAAAAAATGATTAACTAACAGAGAAGACTTACTTAAAGACATAATATGTGCAAATTTCAATTGACAGAGGCACATGGAAAAAATGAATTCGCAAACAGAAGCATACCATTAAAAAATAATTACAAACTTCTTGGACACAATAAAAAGATAGAAAATAAAAACAATGTAATTAAAAACACTAATAAAAATGATACTGACCTTAGCACCAGGCGCCCATTCTCTATAGGTTATTCCAGCCGGACTGCAACCATGCTATACAACTAGCTCTTAGAAAAATCATAAATAATCACTGTTCTCATTTACAATGACTCCATACAATATAAACCAGTTTGAACAATTTTCCAACAATCCAACATAGAAAAAAAAAATTATAAGTTTAGCTGGTAAATGAATAGGGAAAAACTTATTGAAACAAGTAGTTATGCGGCAAGATAAATTTCAGCATATCCTAACATAACCTTATTTCCTAGAAAGCATTCTAAACTAGTATCATATAGAATTTGGAAATATCAAACTCAAGAGACCGAATCATATTCCCTTGGTCAATTGCAAGCCTGCAAATTATAAAATATTTAGATGAGGCACAAGCTTTTGTTGTATATATTTTTCAAATATATCCCGGCCACACTAGTCAAATATAATGCATTTAGTTAATCCATCAACATAAGTCTTCTATCTGCATTTCTCTTGGTACCTTAAAAGGAGTTATTCACCCTTAAATTCATAAACTCCACTCATCCGTAATTATTCCAATTATTTCCTATCCTTTAGACACACAGTAACAGAATGATTCCATCAGGCCATAATGCAGGTATATTTGAGTGAGTACATGAGTGCGGAATTCCAAATTCAATCCCAAAACATGATAAGCCAGACCATCCACCTAATAGACTCCTTTTTAATGGGGCACTATGATAAGGCAGGACATCCTCTTGATGGAATCCCCTTTAATGTTATGCCTTGATAATGCAGTTAAAATCGTAGGCACATTTGAATTGCTTAATATTCCAATAATATGGCACCATGTCATAGCTTAGGCCCCATGATGTCCAACGTACTCATTACAAAATAAAAATGCATTCAGAAAAAAATATTTCAATAGTATCCTCATATGAAGAGCTGACCAAGGAAATTGTTAACATTAATTACCTGCGAATAAATCCCATCTTCTCATAACCCCTAGAAAAAGCTTCCAATCCACCTTCATATTTGTCAATCAACTCTCTCGTTTTCCTATACTGTGAATATCTGGGACAGAAAAATGGCATTGTCAAATGGTCATTTATTTCTTCTATAGCCAAACCATACATTAAAAAGACCTAGTTGATCTGCACAGGTGTACCAAAATCTTGAATAAAATAGATCATAATGCACCAAGCTAATTGGAGATAAAATCATTTCTTATAAAGTAAGTAGATAGAGTTCTTTTGCTTGATATAATAAACAGCAGAATAACGCAGTCTATTGTCATTGGTTTGCCTAAACTATTTGCTATTTCTATATTCTCAATTAATTTAGCACAGTTTCTTGAACACCTTACCTCCTTCACTTGGTAAGAAAAATGCCATTGTTACAGCCAAGTAATAGGTAACAGCTGGGAAACCAGGGATCATGCAAAAGAACTAGGGAAATTATACAACCCGCTACAATTTCTTTCCCTGAGAAATCATGGTGAATGTCATTTTTTCTGTATCAACTTCCTTTGTAATCAGAAGAGATTGACTCCTTTAAGGTTGACTTAATCTGAACATATTTTCTTGATTCGAACATTTTACAGAATATATTGTCTCTATGCAAGCTGATTCAATACTAGAGATGCTGGATCTCTTTTCTCATAGGTACAGAGCCTCAGGGCCTCTTAAATATGACTTGCGTTTGTAACTTTTTTGTTCTCGTTGATTCACACCAAGATGCCTGGTTTCATAAACAATTATTGCATGGCTAATGAACTGATCAAAAATCTCATTCTTGGTGATGGTCCAATCTAAAATTATTAATCTATTAATAAGCCCAACAAAGGCTAGAAAAACAGCAAGGAAATGTGTTTTTGTTGCAACAATAAAAGTTTTGTTGTTTCAAGTTTGTAATCTGCCTTGTTATATTAATCTTTGTTGGTATTAGGTAAAGATGTGACTGCTTGTGATTTGATTTTTGTCGGTTGTTTAACTAATAGCTGTAAGTCTTGACATTCAAATGATAACTCTTATGACAGGTAAAAGAAAATCTTATGACAGTTGAGGGGCACTGTTAGTCTTAAGCAACACTCTCCAGCACCCTAGACAAATGCAGGGTAATTTGGCAATAGATAGGGTTGACACAAAGTTGGATCCTGAGATTGCAACTCCTAGAAATGGAGTTCCTCAGAATCTCTAAGTCCAAATCCTGCTAATCAATATGGAATTTTGTCTCAATTCTTGCATGGCAAGGGACCCAATTTCCAAGCCTTGCACAACATTTCTGAGGTAGAGGGTCATTTAGATGCTAGGATGCTTGCTAATAAATTCTTAGCTACCAGATTATAGCAATTTAAAAGGCATTAAAACTAACTATAACACAATGAACATGGAATGATCAAAGCTTTCATATTTAAAGTTAGCATTCATTAAAATGCTTAGTACAGGGAGAACTTAAGGAATAACACCTGTCACCTGTCTTAAGAATTACAATTTGAATGTCATGACTTAAGGTTATTGGTTACACAACCAACAACCACCAAATCACAAGCAGTTACATCACTACCTAATGCCAATAAAGATTAACATAAACAAGTCTGCATACAAATAAATCCTCATTTATTGCAGCAGTATACATTATATTTTCCCCATTGACTGAGTAGGCTTCATTTTATCCAGACTATCTAGTATATGGTTGTGATCAATAAATGGCACTAGTCCATTGTACATGTGATACAATCTCGACCCGAGTAAGAACCACCCTACTATGAATGAGTCGAGTACCAGTTAGATCCTTTTCTTGCTTCAACTGGGCTCGCTATTGACACCCCCTCCTGCACCCACTATTTCTATTTTCGATCAAAATCAGAATCTCGGAGGCATTTGACCAACTATTTCAGGATTCCAATCCTTTTGCAGAATATCCATTTGTTGACAACTTGACCCAGAAGAGCCACTCCAAACAGTTAGATCAGACAGAAGGAAAGGCTTCTGCTATCAGCAGTGATTCTTATATATGCATTAAGCTTTGTCTAGTGCATATCGAATAAAAGTATGAATTAGAGCACACTATCAAATCACCCATGGGCCACATCTATTATGTATTTCCATTGCTTTGCAGGGTAGAAATTACTTTCCTCCTTTTAATATTCCCATTTAAGAGCATAAATTGGACCAAGATGTATTCAAGGACACTGAAAGCTTGCAGAACATAATAATCTCAAGACTTGAACAAAAAAAATATGAACCTTGATCTAATAAATGCTTGCCTCACTTTACAAAATTATTAATTAAGAAGCTACAACTAAAGAAAGAGTTGCAAAACTACAATCTCTCTGATTTCTTTCCCACTATTCAAAGCACTAGCATAGCGTAAATATTTTACCAGTTGTTTGATAATCTCAGACAAAGCAAATGTAATTTAAAAACTCACATGTAGCAATTTATAAAGCATGTTACTTTTTATCATAGATTATTATATTTTTAAATGTTTTGTCAAGAAGAATATTTTAATAATATATTTGCAAATTACATCATTATAACCAGTTTAGACAAACTACATCTTTTTTCAGAAAGTCCCCAACCTATTGCAGACTAAGAATTTGGATAATATATATCAACCATTTCAAGATGACTAAATAAGGAATTGTCTAGATAACCAGCAATACCTTAACTACAAATCTAAATAGAAATTGACAGAATGTAGTATATCAGTGTTCCTTGTGTAAGCACCCAAATAAAAAGCTAGTGTTCATGCCTGAATACACATTGTTGAATGATAATGATGGTGATGTTGACCATCTTCAAATAATCATTACATGAAATAACTGTCAACAAAAATTAACTGAATAGTTAAGGCCACTTGGATGCTAAGTACCTTCTACTAACTTTCAGTTCTAAATTTTTATCCATAGCACAACAATGCCAACAAGAACAAAGAAATCACTTATTAGAAACATAGGTTCCCTTCTTACCGATACTCAAGATGTTCACGATGTTTCTTCAACAATGGGTCTATTTCATATATTTTTTGGCCACTCCCAGGTGGGGGCACAACTCTGGGTAGATTATTAGGCTCTTCTCCATTTTGTATTGACTTGGTAGTTTCTTCTTTGATGTCCTGAAACAAGATACAACATCCAAAAACACTGCATAAAATGAGACCAAAAAAAACAGTCAACCCAATCCTTACTTTCAAAAAAGAGCAGAAAACACCAATAACTTATTTAGAGAAACTGTTTAATCATTGCAGCAATTTATCATGAACAAAAGTAACTTGCATTTGATTTAAGTATTAGAATATCTGTAAAAGTCATATTAAACTTGATTATAAACTTATAACAGTTATGATCTAATTGGTAGCTATGAGTTGGTTGGTAATTGTGAGTTCACTGACTGTTAGGAGTTAGCTGAAAGTTATAAAGTTCAGCTGAAGAAGAACACTTTAAGCTTTGTTAACAGTTCATCAAAGAAAATGATAAATCCCTTGATACAAATCTGTTTTGAAACTGCTCTGGGTCCGGGTTCAAGTCCATAGGTGGCCCACCTGGGGGCACTGCTAAACAACCCCAGACCTGGTCCATATTCTATTGTTGGCAGAGTACGGGCAGAAAATTAACAGGCAGCCATAGCTGTAATGACCCCTTCTGGGATCTTACTTATTTTCCTCAAAAATTCCCAATTAGGGTTTGAATTATGTCTATAGATGACAACTTGTAATATTTCATACTAGGAAAGTGCCCATTCGCAATGATTAACATATGTCATATGCATTAAAATAATCACTTATTAGTTATTTATAATACATACTTAAGCCTTAATTCCTTACTCTTCTCCTAATCACTAACCCTAAGACGGATGGTAGAATTACCATGACCAAGGCGTAGAAACAGTCTCCAAGAGGCTCCCTCGTGAACAAAACCCATTTTGGGAATCTTCTCCTCACTATGACCAAATTACTCCACCACTCCTCTCACGAACTCCCTATTCGCTTAGTCGTACTAGTGAGTGATAAGAGAATTAGCCAAGTATATATTATAATATTAAATACATCACAATTATAGGGTTTGACATAACCGATACGTACTTTTGATTACCCATAATTGATTAAATATACAATCATATATAATTATATATAAACGTATAACCCTAATATATAATTTCACATATATATGTACATATCATATTTAATATATATTAATACGAAATAATTAATATAACTTAACTATATATATGTTCTCATTTTATCTTATTAAAACTAAGGATTTATACCCTTCAAAACCGTGTTTTGGATGCCTCCCTATAATTTCGGCTTTTTTTACTGATCAAAGTCAATTACAAGGTTTTACTTCAAGGTTACTCAGGGACGCGTCCCCGGCCTAAATCCCCAAGATTCCGGAACGGGGATGTTTCCGAGACTTGGGGACGGCTTGGTGACGTCCCACCTCGTCCCCTTTTTTTGCCTAAATGTCTGAGACGTCCCCGGAACGTGGGGACGTTTGTAATTTTTTGGGGGAATGGCTAGATGTCCTGGGGACAATCGGGGACACCATACACGTCCCCCAACCATACCAGGGACGTCTGTCCGTCCCCAATGACTAAAGCTCAAAAAAATAAAAAATAAACTTTAAAAAATGGAAAAAGTCGTACATGGGTGGGGTCGTTTTGTGGGCCCCACCACCACACTTGCCCTAATAACCCAAATTTGTGGCTCTATATTGGCATATGAGCATTTTTTTATTCTTAATACGCTGTTCATTATTTGTAACAGCAAGTCTGGGTTTTGCATTTTGTAGTAGCAAGAGGAGGTTTTCATATTTTCTCCATTGTCCAAATGATTGTGCAAGGGTTTCAACTTCCTACATTGTGCAACAAGTAAGTGTGAAACTCTTTATGCTTCCATTTTTCATTTTTTTACCAAACTAAAAGCTTGAAAGAGTCTGATTTTTTTTTTTTTTTTCATTGTCTCAGTTCATTGCATTCTTAAAACTCAAAACTAAGAACAATGAGCAGCAGTGGGGATAATAGTAGTGATGAAGATCATTTTGATTTCGGGGGTGAAAGTGCTAGTGTTGAAGCTAGTAGTCAGCAACAACAAACTGATAAATTTAAATGCCCTTCAACAATCATGAGCAAACATGTAAAGGGCCCCTTCAACAAAAAAAAAACCTTTTCTCCAATATGTCACAGCTAGGGGTGAAACGAAAAAGAATGCAGGAGGGACTAGGGTATGGGATTGCCATATTTGCAAAGATGATTTTAGGGGCAGCTCTACAAGGGTGAAGTCACACTTTTTAGGTATTGCATGCCATGGAGTTATAGCTTGTCCTAATTTGACTTATGAGGAAAAAATAGAATGTCAAAGATTGCACTTAGAGGCTGAAATGGGAGCACAGGGTATGTCAATAACATCACCTTTATCTACTGCAACTGTACACTCACAATCATCTAGGCCTATGACATCCGCCATTGGTACTACTAGCAGCCCAATTGAGACAAGAGGGAAGAGGAAGATTAGTAATGGTGAGAAGGGATCAATGGGAAGTATGTTTAATGCACAAGCAAAGGAAAACACGGAGTCATCCATTGGTAGATTCTTTTTTTCTAATGGTATCCCATTGCATGTGTCCCGTTCCACTTATTTCAAACAAATGGTCAAAGATATAATAACTATGACTCCCTCATTCACACCCCCAAGTGATCAATAGCTACGAACCACCATCCTTGATAAAGAGTATTCCAAGATTAATGTGTTGTTTGAGGATATGAAACGTACTTGAGTGAGGACGGGCTGCTCTATTGTGATGGATGGGTGGACCGATGTTAGACACTGGCCACTCATCAATATCATTGTCACATCACCTGCTGGCTCTTATTTTCTAAAAGCCATAGATTGTTCAGGGAAAATTAAGGATGCAGAGTTTCAATTCACCATTTTGAGAGATGCCATAGAGGAGTTTGGGTCAGCTAATGTAGTACAGGTGATCACAAATTCAGCACGTGTATGCAAATCAGCCGGTTTGATGGTAGAGGGTGCTTATAGGCACATCTTTTGGACCCCTTGTTGTGTTCATGCATTGAACAATGCATTAAAAGACATCGGGAAGATTGATTGGGTGAAACAGGTGGTGTCAGAAGCTAGAGAGATACAAATGTTCATATGCAACCACCACACTTCACTTGCTCAATTTAGGTCCTTCTCAAAGGAGTTCCTCAAACCAGCTAACACAAGGTATGTCAATTTTAATTACAATTTAATTTTACTAGTTTAGTTTAAACTTTACTTCATTTATTAAATTATTTTAATTATTGTTGCATGTGTTTTACTTTTGAGTTTTAAATTTTTAATTATAGGTATGCCACTTACTTCATCTTGATGGAGAGAATGATTGAAGTGCACGAGGCTCTCCAATTGATGGTGGTGAATCCAGAGTGGACTCGATGGTCCAATTCTAGCTCCTCTGAAGAAAAATCGGTGAAGCAAAAGATCCTTGATGACAATTGGTGGTCCACAATAAAGTAAGTTACTGATTTTATTTAAAAATTAAAATTAAATGTTAGTCTTTTGCTTGCTGATTTTCATATTATATTAAAATTTCTGATTTTAATTTTTGTTTACATCTTGTAGATATATTTGCTCTGTCATCTCACCCATCGTAGAGGTCATTAGATATGCCGATACTGACTCTCCTAGTCTTGGAGAGATATATGAGACATTTGACAGTATGTTGGGCAGGATAAAGAAAACAAATACATCTAAGGATCCTACTTTGGGGTTTTATGAGCAGCATATTAGGCCTATGGTGACATGGAGGTGGAACATAATGAATACCCCGCTTCATATGGCAGCCTATGCTCTAAATCCCAAATGGTATGCAGAATTGGATGGAAGGGCCCTCCCATGTGATTATCCTGAGGTATTAGATGGCTTCACACAAGCCTTTGAGAAGATGTATCCAGGGCGAGAGGCCTCCATTCTTCGCACACAATTCCTTGACTTCACACAACTCCGTGGCCCAAACTTGAGTAAACCACAGGCAAGGTTGGATAGAGTGATTTTGGCACAGAGGGATCCTATTGGATGGTGGACGTGGCATGGGAGGGATACACCAGAGTTGAAAGTGCTTGCCTCTCGCCTCCTTGCACAGGTTGCTAGTTCCTCAGCCGCAGAGAGGAATTGGTCTACATATGGCTTTATCCACTCCCTCAAGAGGAATAGGCTTACCTCTAGACGAGCAGAGAAGCTAGTGGTTGTGCATAGTGCTCTTCAACTTCAAGATCGTCAGACTCCAGAGTATAGGCAGACTCCAGCTTTACAGTGGGATGTTGATCCTGAAGATGTGGCCCAGATTGACGAGGATGAGACAGCACCGAGATTGGTTGGGGTTCCATTGGATGAGAGTACATTTCCAATGCAGCATGATAGTGACAGTGACTCTGAGGACTCTGATTTTGATGCCATGTTGGCAATAGAAGAATAGGAGCAGCAGTGTGCTTCATTTTTCTATATTTTGATTTTTATGTTGAACATGATGATGAAACTTTATGGCAGCACTTAAGCCTTTGGGCATTTTCAGTTTTACTTTCTATGTTAAACTTATTATTTTGTTATCATATGCATATTGACAATCCGACAATCAATTAAAATTTCAAATTTCCAATTTTATGAATGCATAATAGAGTTAGACTATAGTTTTACTTTTAGTATTTACTAAATGGCATTGAAATGTTGTATGTTAAGGTTCTATGATGTTTAAATAGCATGCATTGTCCATATTTTCAAATGAATGTAATGTATACTTGCAAATTTCCTTATATATTTAAAAATTTCCCTATATTTATATAGACGTCCCCTTTGCCGTTGGGGACAGGGGGACGAGGACAGTGGGACGAGGGGATAGAGAGACAGAGAGACAAATTTCAAGGACGAGGGAACAAAGGGCCTAAGTTTAGGGACAGCGGAGGAACGGCAACGGAGGCAGTAAAGGGGGACAGTGTTGTATATACTATATACCATACACATAGTACTGGAAATGCTAGTTATGTAGAGATGTATAAGTAAAATAGCAAAATTGCAAATGCCAAATACTAAATATTTGAACATTTATCAATGAACATTGAATATCAATAGAACTAAGAATACTAGTTAAAATTTCAATTTGACAAATGAAATTGTCGAATGGGCAAATGGAAGATTTCTATTCTATCAAAAATATCATAAAAATGATTACAATGAGTAGCATGATATCAAAACATGTACAAAATGTCAAAATGTAGTGAAGGGAGGCCTCTAATCATCCCTCAAGGAAACTCTTCATCACTAGAACTACTGGACTCCTCACAATCAAGATCCGCCAAACAAACACCAACCAGCTATCAATCTAAAGTCGCAGCATCTTGATTCTCATCAAACTGTCATGGCTCCTCTAGCTCTACATCTCATTGTAGAATGTTAAAATGAGATCCTTCTCTCGCACAACAGCCCTCATCTGGTCAAGCATAGAATCGATGCACTCATACACCTCTCCAAGGGTAGGTGCATCCCCATCCCCATATCTGATGACCTGGAAAATTGGAGCAATGATAGAGACTATGTATTTTGCATCACTCCAAAATATATCACTCTTCACTATCTCCTTCACCCTCTTCCCTTGCTCTATCTTGGCCTTGGCCCACCAATTCCACTCTATAGTCTCAACTAATTTCAAGAACTCCTTTGCAAGCTCCTAAAGAGTGCATGTGAGTGTGGTGGTTGCAAATAAACATCTGAACATCTCTCACATCGCTGACCACTCCTCTAATCCAGTCAATCTTTCCCACATCTTTGAGTGCATTGTTCATGGCATGCACACAAAATGGAGTCCACCAAATATGTCTATAAACTGTCTCAATAAGCTTCCCTTCAACTTTGCACACGTGTTGCATCTGTCACTACTTGGACCACATTTTGCAGCCAACCTCCTTAATAGCCTCCCTATAGACCTCAAGTTGAAAATCACCATCTTTGCGATGCCCTGAACAACCAACCGCCCTAAGAAAGTATCGGCCCTCTACACATGTAACCATTATGTTGATGAGTGGACAATGGCTAATGTTTGTCTACCCATCCATAACTATGTCTATAGACTGCCTCAATAAGCTTCCCTGCAACTCTGCACACAAGTGTTGCATTTGTCACTACTTGGACCACATTTTGAAGCCAACCTCCTTAATAAGGACCTCAAGTTGAAAATCACCATCTTTGCGATGCCCTAAACAACCAACCGCCCTGAGAAAGTATCGGCCCTCTGCACATGTAGCCATTATGTTGATGAGTGGACAATGGCTAATATTTGTCTACCCATCCATAACTATGCTACATCTAGAATCCACCCAACATGTCTTCATCTTCGCCATCAAAACATTGATCTTGGCATAGTTCTTATCCAAGATCGTGGCCCTCAATTTGTTCTCACCTGGTGGCACATATGATGGTCCTCCCCTCGCCACCATTAACATCATCTCCTTATAATAAGGAGATTGAGCTACATGAAATGGGATGCCATTAGCAAAGAAGAACTTGCCAACGGTGTCATCTATCTCATCCTTCTGCTACACATTAAACAATTCAGTTATGGGGTTACTTTGCATCTTGTGTTTTCCCTTGCCCTCTTGTGATTCAGCCACAACAGTACGAGTGGATGAAGGTCTTGAGTCTTGACCCTAACATCATTCCTTCTCTGATGCAATGTACAAGCAGAAACATGTGGCTAGCTCTAAATCTGCTAAATAGTTTGATCCTGCATCCTATGAGACGAAGTAGTGGGCACTGCAACTGTATTGTCTTCAAGAACACCCCAAAGCTTGTTGAACTGAATTCCATAATGGACATTTTTAGGCTCTTCCAAAAATTTACATGGATCCACACATTTTCCTTTCCAAAAGAGGAAGTGTGCATTAACTCTAGTAATGTTGCCAAACATTATGTATTACAAATGTTGCACCTTGTGCCACCAACTGTTGGTGTTAAGGTTGTTATTCTTGTTGCAAACTGTTTGAGAGGAGACTTGGGATCATAAGGACCCCTAGCAAACACAACCAAAAGCTCAAAGGGGCAATCTGTAGCGACTAATGAGCTATCCATGGAGCTAGTTTAGCCTTCAGATCAGCGCCAGGCTCATACCCCTCGACCTCGTGTTCAAATTCATATTCTAATTCACTTGCACCATGAGAATGAATTCTCATCTCATCCTCACTCATAAAATGACTATGAGAGCTCATTGCGACACTGCATTTCACAAAATGAAAATAAATTCAGTAAGCGCCTAATTTCAGCCTACTTTAAAAAATTAAAACTCTAAATTTTGTTTTAATTTTTTTTAAATTCAAATTCTAAACAAAACTTGAAAATTTTCAAGCTTGAGGGCAAAATCAAGAATCATAATGATTCTTCATTTTTCCCTCAATATTCAATATAAAGTCTGATTTAGAAAATGGAAAAACAACAAAAACAATTACAAATGAAAATCAAAAAATAAAACAAACAAAAACCCTACCTTGGGGGTGCAAGGAGGAAATAGATAATTTTTTGACACATCTGGACCTATTTTTTAATGCAGCCGAGTTTTTGTGAAAAACTCAACTTTGGGGCCCAAAATAAACTCATTGTTTTCATGACTCGCCAAGTTTTTGCAAAGTCTTCCATCTTTGGCATTAGTTATCACCCTAAACTAAATTAAAATGAACGGTTGTGTCCTACACAGCTATACTTAAAAAGAAGGAACAGAAGCCTCTCTCAAACCATCATAAGTTTTTATACTGCTCTTCCTTGTCACCTTCTCCTCTTCTATTCTAAACAAATTAAAACTCTAAATTTTGTTTTAATTTTTTTTAAATTCAAATTCTAAACAAAACTTGAAAATTTTCAAGCTTGAGGGCAAAATCAAGAATCATAATGATTCTTCATTTTTCCCTCAATATTCAATATAAAGTCTGATTTAGAAAATGGAAAAACAACAAAAACAATTACAAATGAAAATCAAAAAATAAAACAAACAAAAACCCTACCTTGGGGGTGCAAGGAGGAAATAGATAATTTTTTGACACATCTGGACCTATTTTTTAATGCAGCCGAGTTTTTGTGAAAAACTCAACTTTGGGGCCCAAAATAAACTCATTGTTTTCATGACTCGCCAAGTTTTTGCAAAGTCTTCCATCTTTGGCATTAGTTATCACCCTAAACTAAATTAAAATGAACGGTTGTGTCCTACACAGCTATACTTAAAAAGAAGGAACAGAAGCCTCTCTCAAACCATCATAAGTTTTTATACTGCTCTTCCTTGTCACCTTCTCCTCTTCTATTCTACTTTCTCTCTTTTGCTCTCCCTCTTCTTCTTTTGCATTTTCTTTATGAGCTAGTTAGGGTGGAATTAGACTAGTTTATCTCTCAAACTGAGCTTCGCAAAGTTCTGCACTCAGCTGCACCTGGAACATCATCAGATCCCTTGTTATAACAGCATCTTATTTCCCATGTGTGATTCTTGCAAAGGCAAGACTGGCAGCCTTGAGATCTTGGGAAGACTGTAAAATCTTCTTTCAAGAGAAGAATCAGCTCCCCAATTCTTAAATGTTGATCCAATGGTACTTTTAAGACCCAACAGCAATGAAGGTGATCAATAATTTTTGGAAAGCTATATCTGTTGTTTTACATCAGATAGTCACAATGGCCTTTGGGCTTTCTGGCTGCCATAAGCAAAATGGTTGTCTAACACATCCTAATTTGGCAACCAAGATTTCACCATTTGGGCACTCCTTAGGTACCAACTACTATCTTTGGTGCATCTACAGCCCTGATTTTCTGCAGTAGAAAAGCATATGTAGAATTAGCATGAAGTTCTTTCCACCCTAAAAGAAAAGTTGGCCATGGCACAAAATAGAACGAATAATCAAACACATCATAGAGTGCTCTGCCTACAAGGATATTTGGACCAATTACATTGATAGACTAAATGTGAACACTTTGAGCAAGTTGTTTGAAGAGGAAAGGATTATAAAGGTTGCAGATTTCCTGAAGAAGATAGACAGCAGAAGATCCAACTTGCAGAAAGATAAGTGGTGGGAGCCCTCTGTTTGGGCTTTGCTGCTTGTTTTGTTTGTTGGCTATCTGTCGGTCCCATAGGCTGTTTGGCCTCGTGGACATTATTAAAAACGGCAATTTGAGATAAAGGATAAGGTATTTCTGAAGCTGCAAACACACAAACAATTGAAAGACAAGAAATTAAAACCCAAATATTATGGCCATTACAAAGATGCTTTAGTAAATTGGGTAACATATAAACTACAGCTGCCAACATCCAGAGGTATACATATACATTCAGTCTTTCATGTGTCATATTTTAAGAGGGTTATTGAAAATAAAATTCAAGCTCAGATAAAATTTTGATGGTTATATGAAGAAGGAAGGTCCATTTAGAACCAGAGATCATCATTCAAACAAGTAGCAAGCACTTGAGAAGTGGTATCATCGACTATATCGTCAGAAGGAAAATCTTATCACTGTAAGGTGCTACTTGAGAAGATGAAGGATTCATTAAGAAGTACCAAGAAAAAAAAATCTTTGATAGGGGGTGCATGGTGTGCCTTAGGTAATGTTCCAAAGTCAATCTAGACATAAAAACAAAATGATAATACAATGTATAGGCAGAAATCAGAGATCAGCATCAATTATCATAATAATGTGAAAATCAGAGACAATGATATAAATGGTGATAAGTCCTCTCACGATAGGTATCTGCGTTGGGAGGCACAAATATACGATATACAATTGCAAGTCTGACGGTTTGAACTTGTCGTTACACAATCTTCTGATATTCTGATGAAATGTGTGAGAACCGAAAATATGATTGTGTCTCAGATGTGTTCTATGCTTGAGTATATATGTCTGCCCAATGTCTGTGAGTGTTGATGTTTGTAATGGCCCATGAATTAATATATCAATGAGTCTACCACTGTTTCTTGAATATCAATTCCCTAATTATGATGTCGAACCTCTGATGGAAAGTCTGAATGTATCGATGCAGTCCGTGCTAGCGAACCGATCTGGAATGATGACCAGCTCCATGGTATTGAAGGTTCCTATGACCTAGAAATATATCGATCTGATTCCTCATTGTAGACAAATGTTCTGCAATGGCATGATGAAGTTGGTGATCTCCAATGTCTGAATTATTGATCTGCCTGTATATCGATATGTTAATTATGCAGCATTGGTAAGACATACTGCAGAAGATTGATATCATCTAAGAATCTTGCGTATTTGCTAAGATTGTGATCCCCTCTTCATGGTGGTGTGAAGATGTGTCGTTGGATCTCTGAGTATGAATCTCAATGCAATCATCGTATTGCAAGTCGCAAGTAGCTGTCATGAATTCTATGATTGCAGATATGAATCGCAGTGATCAATTGGTTTGGCTTGTGATCATAATATCTCTGATTATGCAGTGAATACAGTCACTAAGATTTTTGCTGAAGCTCGGGAACATCTCCTAAGGTCGATCTCGATCTCAAGTCAAGAATCGCATCAAATGATATTGCAGTATGCTTAGGGGAATGCGCTGTGAAGTCTGAATGCTTGTATGAATAGATATCGATCTCCAAAATATGATGTTGATCTACAAACAAGATGATTTCCAATTAGTCTAATAAGGTCACGAAGTGACTTCACCTTATTGTAGAAACCAGCAAACTAGGAAGGATATCTCACCTCCAAAACTGCTCTCCAATGCTTAATTCCTCAATCGGAATTGTAGACACAAGAATTCAAATGCTCTCAATGATTATAATGAGCAACCAAACAACTTTCTTAAATAAGCAAGCCTAGGTCCTAAATGACAAGAGAAGCATTCCCAAAAGTGATTGCCAAAATTAAAAATATAAAATTAGATCCTACTTAAATAAAGTGATGCACTAGTGCACCCCTTCAATTGGGCCCCCCTTGTCTGACAATTAACTCCTGGGGGACCATAAGAGTTAATTGCAAAATAGAATAGGTCCAACCTAAAGAGGGGACATGACAGTCTCCCCTGCCCCGGAATCGCTCACCCTCAAGCAATCGCAAACTCAAATGCTCCAGAATCTGCTCGCTCTCTCATGTGGCATCATCAACTAGCAAATCCTTCCAGTGAACTAGGTACTCCTTGATTGTAAGAACCACTGCGAGTTCTAACTTTCAAACTTGGATGTTTGACATTTTGTCAAACACTTTGCACATAAACTAGTAAGTTGGTTTCACCAATATCTGATTTTCAAAGAAATAAACTTGCAAACAACTAAATAGTATCATTCAAATTTTGCTTAATATGTAACATGGCATTTCGTCATATAGTTTGCATACAAACTCAACACTGCAACTAATCATAATGAATTCTTCTTATTGCGATTCAAACACTTGAATTTATTTTCAATAATGATCAATGCATAAAAAATATAACTTTATTTGCCATAACAAGAACCTAGAAATCAAAATTTGTAATGATTGTAGACTTCTCTGATTTGAGTCGCAGCTCTCTGGAAATGCAGGCTCCCTTGCAGCCAAGCTTGAGACAAATAACAATGGCACTTTGAAATCACAACATGCCTCACCACTGACTGTCTAACACAGCCCTTAATATTATTGGCAGCTACCTGCAGATGAAAAAAATGGCTTCCCAAACCCTCAAACGCTGACCTTTAAATGAGAACGCAGGCCCACAACGATTGCCGCTTCTTGTAGGTAAATGGCAATCCCCAAAACTCCAACTGCAGGCCTTCATGAAGGCTGTGATCTGCACATTAATTACCCTCTGTATTCTGCTAATTATCACTAAGATAAAATGCTGATGATTCCCTTCGATTCGAATACCATATAAAGCTCAATTATGGTCTCTGAAGCACAATTAGCTGTATAGTTTCACCAGTTCAAAGTGCATGAAAATCTGAAAGAATTCGCAATTCTTCAGACTCTTGAAATCTGAAAACCCTTGGCTCTCAAACAACACCATTTTCCAAAATCAAATGCACAAGAATGCCTTTTGTTTTCTCTCCAAGGTTCTTTTATAATATTTCCCCATGAATCTTCATTAGCAAGACTCTTTAATGATTTTGATATTTCGTTTATATTAATGAGTTGACTTTATTATATATCATTAATAAAGCACACTTTTAATCAATGAGTATTAAGTACTCATTACCCTCAACATGGCCCCCACTTTATTTAAAGTCAATTTATAACTTTATAATATAGCTTAAATAATTAAACATCATTTAAAGGCCATTAAGCTATTAATATCTCATTAAATACTCATTATTTTGACGAGCCGTCTGAACCAGGGAGTCAACCACTGCATCCTCTGTACCTATGACTGCCTTACTAAAAATAGAAAGAGTCCATCTCTATCAACCTCAGACTTACTATGAATAGTAAGTATATGGAACTAAGCCCAAACAAAGTCCAATCTGAGCAAAACGAAGGCCAAATTGGAACATACTGAATTTTGGAGAAGGCAACAACCTCCATTAACCAAGCCTCTGCCTCAAAAGCCCCTCTATCCACAATAATTAGCCTACGAGGGACACAATAATAGGCTAACACCTCGTCTTCTGACACTGGCTAAAAAGGGGACATTACATTGATTGTGTGCGATCTTAACTTCCTCTCCCTAAAATCAATAATCTCCACAGCTCCAATGTAAGTCTACCCTGTTTGTCAAGTGATCAAAGTTCCTTGAACACTGTGACATGCTGCCCAACCGCTTTCTTGAGGCACGAGACATGAACACATTGTGAATTTGACTACCCTTTGGAAGCTCCAACTCATAGGCAACCTCTCCTACCCTCTATATCATCCTGTATGGTTTGTAGAAGAAACACTTGAGCTCCTCGGACCCACTCCTCTTCAAGGAGGATTGTCTATAAGGTTGCAATCGAAGATAGACCAAATCTCCCACCTCAAAGCTCCATTTAATCTTGTGTCGATCATTGTACATCTTCTACTGATTCTAGGCCTATTGTAAATTATCCTTGAGAGGTCCAAGGCTATCTAAACTCTTCTGCAACCACTCCTTGGCCCTCGGTGCTTGACTATCTCTGAATGCCAAATCCACAAATGATGCAACCTCATTACCATAAGGTGCCTTGAAAGGCAATATACCTATCGACACATGATAGGTAGTGTTGTAGCAATGCTCTCCAAATGAAGCCAACAGATTCACACTTTTCAAATTGCCCTCCAACCACTTATTCACAATCTAAGTCCATTCTTTCAAGGGGTGATACCTCATACTCGAAATCAATTCGGTGCCAACAAACTTGAAAATTTCTACCCAAAAGGCACCAAGAAAATAGTTGTCTCTATCACTACGTTCCACAAAAGGCCATGCAATGTAATATCGCCATTTTAGCAGGTTCCTGTAGTTGGGCATGGTCAGTTCATCATTGCGACCCTCGTGAGCTGACAGTTGGATTTGAGGGTCTCTATTGATAGACTTTCTATTTATAGTAAGTCAATTATGGGCGGTTACTATTTTTAGCAGTGCAGTGGAGGCACATGGTATTGGGTGTCATGAGCATTTAATTGAGTCTACTTAATTGAGCTTCATATTATAAGTTGTTTATTAAGTCTATCTTAATAAATGACTTTATCATTTAAGTGTTATAATTTGAAAGTGTGTGCGAGAAGCCTCTTAAGTGAAAAGTGTATTGGAGAAGCCACACTTCATATTTTATTTAAAAGAGACTCTATGGAGAAAATCGAATTCATTCTTGGCTATTGATTTTAAATAACATGGAGAATTTGCTGAAGAGTTTCAACAAGGGTTTGTGAGGACTAATTCCTCTTTGTTTGCACTTTGAAACATTTAGAAATTGTGGTGAATTGTGCTATGAACATCAGGGAATTAATTCTGATTATTCTTACAATTTGGAGTTGTTGTATACCAAATTTGTTCATTATTTGCTACAAGTTGACCAGGGTTTCTTAGCGTCTCATTTGCCTTCTAAGTCTGTTAGACACTGTGTTTTTGGAGGGTGTTTGGTGGTCTAATTTGGGTAGGGACATCACCATTTGAGGAAGTTGTGGTTTCTTTATGGCTGTGAAATGAAAGAAAAGGGCAACGTGTGTGTTGAAGGGCTGTGTGTATTCATTCTTGGGCAGTCATCTTCCCTATACAAGGCTGCGTTTGGGTTTACAAGGCTGTGTTTCACCTTAGGCAGCAGCACAACATCTTTGGGCTGCGTTTTTTACTCCCTCAACAAGCCATAATTCATGTGCTAGTGAACTCTGAGGTGCACACTTAAACATTTGTAATTGCATTGTCTTCTTTATACACATCTACAAGTGTTCAATAAATTGCAAATAATAGTTTTAGCTGGAAATTGTGCATTTTAGACTCGGAAATTCAATTTGCATCCTTCATGTTAAGGAAATTCAAAAGAAAACATATATTTGAAACTACAAAAAATTGCAAAAGACAATTCAAACAAAAAATAAACATCATCATTCAGCATTGATAGAGCAAGAGCCAGCAGGGCTCTTTACATGCAAATGGAACAACTCTTAAAAGAACAACTCTACTACCTGAACTGCCTGAAACTCCATGAGAGTGGCAAAGAAATGAGCATACTTGGTCAACCGATAGACCACAACATAGATGCAATCCTTAACCTGCACCTTGGGAAGTCTATTGATGAAGTCCATTGAAATGCTCTCCCATTTCTTATAAAGTATAAGCAAGGGCTGAAGTAACTTTACTGGAAGAGTATGCTCAGATTTATTATACTGACAAGTGGCGCACTCCTTGACATATTGTAGCACATCATCCTTGAGGCCTTTCCATGCAAACCTCTCACAAAATTGCCTATAAGTCTTGAGGTATCTCGGGTGTCCTGCTAAGGGTGAATCATGAACCTCACTTAAGATCTTCTCCTTCATCTTCGACTCTAGCACCAAAAGGATCTTGCCCTTGTAGCACATGACATCATCCACCATCTTGTATGTATCATCTTGTATATGACCATCCATCAACTAGCAAGCAAAAGTGTTCTTGGAGTACTCAACCAAACATATGAGCCCTCCAATTTGTTGAAATCTACAACAATGAACATACGGTAGGTCTCTTGGACAATGCATCGACCACCACATTCTTCTTCCCCTTCACATACTCAAGTCAAAATCCTAAGCCTAGATATTGCTCTCCCACTTTTGTTGTCTCTCATTTAGGTCAATCTGATCTAGCAAATATCTCAAATTGTTGTAGTTGGTCTGCAGCACAAATATCATCCCAACTAGGTATTGTCGAAACATGGCCAAGACATGCATGATGGCAAGCATCTCCTTATCATAGCTAGTACGATCCCTCAACCCCTATCTGCTTCCAACTATTGAATGCAGTAAGATGATGATCCTGCATCAAAACTACTCCAATGCCTTCTCGAGATGTCTTGCACTCGAGGACAAAGGGTCTACAGAAATTAGAAAATGCTAGGACTAGACAAGTACTTGTGGTCACCTTCAATTTGTCAAAAGCTTGTTGTGCCTCCTCATCCCAATGAAAAGCTCCCTTCTTCATGACATTTGTCAATGGTGCTCCAAGCTATGAGAACCCCTTCATAAACCTCCTATTATAATTGCATAGCCCAAAGAATCCACGCAACTCCATGACTGTCCTAGGTGTGGGCCAATCAAGAATCGCTTAAATCTTCTCCTAGTGCACTTAAACTCTTTGTGCCTTGATGATGTGACCCAGAAATGGGATTTATGTCATCCCAAATTCATATTTGGACCTCTTTGCAAACAATGATTGCGGCTCCATGGTCCCCAATACCTTGTCCAAATGCCTCAAATGTTCCTCCCAAGTCTTGCTATAAATGAGTATGTCATCAAAGAACACTAACAAAAACTTAAACAACTGCTTGTTGAAAATGTTGTTCATGCAAGATTAGGATGTGGTTGGTGCATTGATCAATCCAAAAGGCGTGGCCAAGAACTCATAGTGACCATAGTGGCAATAGAATGTTGTCTTGTGCACATTTTGCTCCCTCAAATAGATTTGGTGATACCCAAAACGGAGATCAATCTTGGAGAACTACACTGCTCCGTGAAGCTCATCCAATAGCTCATCAATCCTCGGAATGGGGGATCTTTTCTTGATTGTTTTCATGTTCAATGCTCAGTAGTCAATGCACATCCTGAGAGTTTCATCCTTCTTCTTCACCAAGACCACTAAAGATGCAAAGGGGCTTGAGCTAGGCCTAATATATCCCTTGTCGAGAAGCTCTTGGATTGTCTTCTCTATCTCATCCTTGAACTTCTTGGGATGATGATAGGGAGTAGTGATGACTAGCTTGGCTCTCTCCTCCAACTTGATCATGTGCTCAAAGCCTCTATGTGGGGGTATCCCTAATGAAATGTCACTATATACCAAACTGTGCTTGCCCAACACTATTGGTAGTATGCTTGTTGCCCACTCGAGGGTTTGGTCGAAACCAAACACTGTGTTGCACAAACGACCTCATATTTGAAAATTGCCTCCATTCGCTTCGCCGAAATCTCCCTAAGACCCCCATTGGACATCCCTCATAACACCACCTTCTTGTCATCCACCTTGAAAGAAAACTCCATCTTCATGAAACTCTGTGTATTAGTCGAGGGTCTCCATCCATTGAATGTCGATATGATATCTATATCATCTAAATCGACCACAAAGAAATCATTTGTCACTGTGTAGTTGCCCATGGTGGTGCTCAACTATGGAACCAAACATGTGCATGGCAACAATGATCCTCCTGCCACCTTGACCTTGAAACCCTCATGTTCTACTATGTGTAAGCCTCTCCTAGTGACTAGAGATGAGTTGATGAAATTGAGGGTAGCCACACTATCCAGCATGATTATGACTCATTGCCCTTAAAGTATACCGCGAACCTATAAAAACTGCATCGAGGAGTCCTGGAAAGTGCAACAATGGTGCCACCTTTCCTCACAAGTGTGGCAATCTTCTCCACATGATTAATCTCCTCTTTTGTCTCCTCAAATTCTTCACTTTCCTCCTTTCTATCGAACACCACCTCAATGTAATGGATATTCCCCTTGCCAAGGCATCAATGACCCATTGCCCAAGGCTTCTTGCATGTGTAGCAAAGCTTCTTCATAAGCTCTTGACATGTGGCTTCATCCACTAGTGGCCTCTTTTGAAATGGTTTCTTTCCCTTTTCCTTATGTGTGATAGGTGGTTTGGCATGTGTGTAACTCCTAGAAGAGGATTATGAGGTAGTCATGTCACGTACCTTCTTGATCATCTTGGTGAATGTCTTGGGGCTAAGGCCCTTGACCAAACCCTTTAGGGGTTCCATCAATCCATCCATGAATAGCACCACAAGTCTCCACTCAGAAATATTGGTGACCAAAACTAAAAACCTCTGATATTTTGTGTAGTTGTCCATCTGCCCGATTTGCCCCAATTGTGCCAACAACTTAAAGTTGAGTTATGGATCCTTCCCATCAAAGCGATCAATGAGTCTCCATGAAATCAGCATATTCAGTGACTTAATTGTGCCCAAGTGTGACCATTCCATGGTGCCACCATTCGTGTGCGATTCCCTCCAAGTGAAGAGCTACAAATTTGATTGCTTCATCTTTGAGCATCGGATTAAGCTGAAATTTATGTATTTTCCTTTTGTACCCATGCTCTTGCTGATGTTTTTCTAGATCCATCAAATGTAGATAGATTTGGCTTGCCAATCTTTCTCTTGATGTCATTATTGTGATTGCCATAGCTCCTAGTGTTATAATATTTCTTCGCAAATCCGCATAGTCCTTGAAGGGTATTTTTGCCTCAAGTCTAGCATCCCTCTAGTCTTGCCTCAACTACTCTTGCATCTCCAAGAAAGCAAGCTCTCACTCTCTGCAATACTCGATTCTTTAAGGGAATGTAGGCATCCATGGGCATGTGAAGGAGCGTTGTGTGTTTGTCCTCCCATTGACCAAATTATCACCATGTCCATTATGATCTCCATTTGTCCTTTCACCAATTGTGCAATGGCTCACCAATTTGTAGTCGTTGTTGGTGTCCTCTTGTCATAGCTTCAGTGAGCTGAAGTTGACCTCTGGTTAGCTTTCTTAGCAATGCCATTATTTCAGCATTAGTCTTCCCCATTCTATCCAAAAAGTGATATCTCCTCTAGGTGTAGACTGTGAGCTCGTGTTGCATCCACTTCTTCCTGACAGGCTGGCAAGATCACCAGCTCTAATACCACTGTAATGTTCCAAAGACAATTTTGACACAAAAAACACAATGATAATACAATATATAAGTAGAAATCGGAGATCAACATCAATTTATCATAAATATAAGAAAATCAGAGACAGTGATATAAATGGCGATGAGTCATCTCAAAATAGCAATCTGTGTTGGGAAGTGCAGATACACTATATACAATTGCAAGTTGGTGATGGTCTAAACTTGTCATTACACAATCTTCTGATATTCTGATGAAATGTGTCTGATCCAAAGATATGGTTGCCTCAGATGTGTTTATGCTTGAGCTTATATGTCCGCCCATTGTCTGAGTGTCAATGTTTGTAGTGGCACGTGAATTAATAAATCAATAAGTTGGCCATCATTTCCTGAATATTGATTCTCTGATTATGATGTCGAACCGTTGATCGATGTCACTGGAAAGTCTGAATGTATCGATGCAGTCTGTGTTGGCGATCCAATCTGGAATGATGACCGGCTTGATGGTATTGAAGGTTAATATGACCTTCTAGAAAGATATCAAACTAATTCCTTATTGAGGATGAATGTTCTGCGATGGCGTGCTTGAGATGGTGATCTATAATGTCTGAATTATCAACCCGCCTGTATATCGATATGTGAATCATGCACCATTGGTAGAATGTATCACAGAGATAGATATCATCTAAGACTCTCTGTGTATTCGCTAGGATTGTGATCCCCTGTTCACAGTGGTGTGAAGATGTACTGTCGGATCTCTAAGTATGAATATCAATGTAATTGTTGCATTCCAGGTTGCAAGTAGCTGTGATGAATTCTATGATTGCAGATATGAATTGCAGTCATAGATCAATTTGGCCTGTGAGCGTTGTATCTCTGAATGTGCACTGAATACAATCACCAAGGTGTTTGTTAAAGCTTGGCAATATCTCCTAAGGTTGATCTTGATCTCAGGTCAACAATCGCATCAAACGGTATTGTAGTATGCTTAGGGTAATGCACTGCCAAGTTTAAATTCTTGAATGAATTGATATCGATCTCCAAGATATGATGATGATCTACAAACAAGGAGATTTCCAATCAGCCCAATAAGGTCACAAAGTGACTTCACCTTATTGGAAAAACCAGCAGACTAGGGAGGATATCTCACTTCCGAAACTGCTCTCTAATGCTTAGTTCCTCAATCAGAATTGTGGACACAAGAATTTGAATACTCTCAATAATGATAATGAACAACCAAACAACTTTCTTAAATAGGAAGGGCTAGGTCCTAAATCACAAGAAAGGTGGTCCCAAAAGTGGGCGCCCAAATTAAAAATATAAAATTAGATCCTACTTAAATAAAGTGATGCACTAGTGCACCCATTTAATTCCCCCCCCCCCTTTGTGTGACAATTAAATTCCGGGGGACCATAAAAGTTAACTGCAAAATAGAATAGGTCCGGCCTAAATAGGGGACATGGCACCTTAAATCAAAACGTGTAATGTCAAACTTGGGCATAAATAGTCCTCAACTTAATTGATTGTTAGTTCCTAGATTTAATACTTCTATTGGCAGTTGTTCTCATTGAGACAAGAGGATCACCATAGCCCAGTGGTGTTATAAATAGAAGGTAGTGACTAGTTGTTAGATCATCATATTTTGCAAATTTTGTTCTTGTATTAGACTTGTGGAAGTCGCCTTCTCAAAGTAGCTTAGCATAATAATCAAGTGTTTTTCTGTGCTTCATCCAAATCATGTGGATCTTCTATATTCTGCTCTACTTGTGCATTTAGTCTGCTATCCAGCATCAGAAATCTTGTCAATTTGTTAGGAACATTGATGTTAGTCTGCTGTTGTGCTAATTAAAGTCATTACAAACTTAAAATTCCTTTGTCTCTCTCTACACTATCTAATGTTATGATATATCCTCAATCAAGAATGAAAAATACATGATAGATAAAAATAATCTAAATATATCTAATATAATTCTACCTCGATCAGCTCATCATTGGCCTCTATATCATGTGATGCATTATTAGAGAGTGGCACAGAGCTGTCACTCTTAACACCAGGCACAAGAACTTTCTCTGAAGAACCAAGTAAATCAATTGTTGTTGACGTTGGAGGAGTTTCTGATGAAGAAGCTTGTCCAAAAACCACCCTTCCTGTAAAACCAACATGGACCATATCAAGCATTCTGTTCATTCAGCTATATTCTTATACCAAAAAAGAAAATTGAATATTCCATGGTGCTACTAAGGTTAACAAAAGAAATGAGAAATGTTTAACACAAAACATATTGTAACCCATAACAAGAAGTTTTGAAGAAAAAATTTTGATGAATTCCTATAATAGCACAGACAATTTATGCATGTAAACATGAAGGAGAGAGAAACACTATAGATTTGTAAAGAAAGGATGCCCCCACTTTCTGAGTTGCTGGAAACATGGGAACATTGATAAATTTCATTATTTCTTTCATTTCCCCGTGAAATTTTGGTTATGTCTTAAACCCTTTTGCTTCTATCTGATGACATCCTGATCATAAAACAGTTTTTTCCTGAAACATTTGCAGTGTGCAATTGATTTAGTATTTCATTAACTAAAGGAATGGTAAATGAACTTTTTATGGACCTTTGTACAATGCCCTAGCCTTTCAAATTCAATATGGTCCATTTTATATACAAACCAACATAGCTAGGACAATGATTGAAATTTCATGGGAGCATTCACTGCAAGCATTTTCAACTCCTTGACCAGTCATTTTTCAAACTGTGTGAGTGCAGGCTTTGGCATGGCTGTAAGAGGCTTCATGTCATTATCACTTCAGTGATGTTTTTTAATACCCCAATGTGGGGTAGATTTCACAGTACATTCTCAAATGCATATTCAAACTTATAACATAAACAATATTGTGGTGATAGGTCAATTGCAGATCTGCTTTAGTTTCTATCTGAAATCCTTCTACAAATAGCTTTACAAATTCTTCTGGTATTGAATTATAAATATTACATGGCAGTTGAATAATTAATTGTTGCAGCTTGCACCATAGCCTTAGCTTCCTAAATCTTATGTTATCATAAAACTCTACCAGATGGAGTTTTTACATTATTATTGCTCTTATTCCATATGATCAAGTGTTAATATGCTTTCCCTTGCACATAGAATACAGCTAGATTTATTTAGTTTCTTCGCTGACTTCTCATGAATGCACGGGAAAATAAATAGTTCAACTTTCCGTAATACTAATCATTTTTCTCTAGCAATTTTGAGTCCATAACTAACCTCATCAATTTAGAAGGATTGAGTATTGACCATGAAAAAAAGAGCTTACTTTAGTATTTAGTGAATTCTATATAACCCTCTATAATAGAAGTGGGTTATTTACCGAGAATGAAATAACCATGATAAGTATCCTCGATTTTAAAAGACCTGATTATTTCTCCAACTTCTATATTTTCTGAACGGTAGACCATATTTAAACAACTAAAGCAAAATACATTCTTGAAATGAAACAAATACATACACAATAAGGAATATAGAAATCTCAGCACATGAGAAATATAGATTTAGTTTTTGATAAAATTTGCAAAACATATCAAGTCAGAACCTTATTCCCTTTAGGCAAAGCTTAAAGAAATACAGCTCGGGATTAAATAATAAGTAATTCATGCATACTTTTTTTATACCTCTGCTTACAATCTGATAATTTGAGATTCCAAAAACTGGCCTTGCACAAGAAATCTCTGAAGAAGGGATACGCTTCGTCACTCTGCTGTTTCTTAGTAGCAGCTGTCGACATGCTGGAAAAAAACAAGTTTCATTGGTGATTTTAAAGATGATATAGAAAGATGTAACCAAACAGACACTTCAACGCTAATGGTTGAATAGAAAATGCACTAAAAAATTTGTTTCATTTGTTGAAAAACAAAGGCATAGTGCTTAACAACCTGAACCTGACCAGGCAAATAGTAGCACATTCTTAAAAATGTATCTCTTGTAATGTCTTTCTTCAAAGAAATTGGAAGCAACAGTTTTATTGAAAACATGAAAACATTTCTAGCAAAGTATTACATTAATAAATTTGTCTCAAGCTCGTCACGACTATCTATACATAATATCCTGAATTAATACTATTTAGTAATTTAAATATTATGCATATAAATACAGTATTAGATATAATCCACAAATGGAAATATGCCTAAAACCCACAAATCTCACAAGCAGCTCATAGCATAGTTGCACTTATCGCCAATAAAATAAGTGCACTTATCCCAATAAAAGTTTCATGGCACTAAAACCCAACACTTTATCGCCAATAAGTTGGAGTTTTATCACCGATAAAACTGCAACTTATCGTCGATAAAACAGCAATAAGTGAATTATTTATTGGACACAGTCACCTAATAGGAACTGCTGGCCAAACACATGCATTTTACGTTTTGTGAGTCGTACGTTGTTGTTTGGGCAAAAAAAAAAGCTTCCAAGGTTTTGAGCTCCAATATTTTGTTTTTCGCATCTTAAAAAATGAAGAAACTGGTATGCGCCATGGAGTTCTGTGTGGTTCTCAAGGTGCTAATTTGGTCTTGGCAACAGGGGCGCTGCCCCTCGACCCTGTTGAGGGAACTGCCCCCAAACCCCCGCAAGGGGCGCTGCCCCCAAACCCACATTTTATTTTTGGAGTACATTACAACTTTGAGTTTGTGTAGTACAAGTCATTATTTGCACTCTTGTCATTAGTCTTCTTAGATATTACTTGATGGATACTTATCGCTTGGAAGACGACTTTTTCTCTTTTTTTTTTCTTTTTTTCTTTTTTTTTTTTGGGGGGGGGGGAGGGGGGGGGATGATGTAGTTGGTATAAAATGCCTATTGTTGTGTTTGATAATATAAGTCGAGTCATAGTCAGTTGTGCAAAGGGAGGAGGCGCAGCCACAACGGACTTCTAGGACTAGACCCCCTACCCCTCCAGTATTTTTTACTAGAGCTGGTGGGAAGGGGAAGAGGAAGATGTAGACTGTTTTGATGTTGTACTTGTATTTACTTATAGTTTTACAAAGACAATTTGCTATATTTAGTTTGTTGAAGAGTTCAAACTGTCAGGCTATGGCTACTAGCCATCAGCATTCCACATGAGGATGCCATTTTGTACCCTATTTGCATTTAAATATATATAAACTCATCTTGTTTGTTTTTTCTATTCATTTATTGACTCATTAGATGCATCTCCTCATTGAATTTTGCAAAAAAAAAAAGCATTTCTAATTAAATTAAGCAACTTTTTTAGTTGTCGATTAATCTCCAATTTTTTTTTGGCCATTGGCAATAAGTTGTTGATAACGATATTTTCAACTATGGCTCATAGTATAACTTGACAACAAGTTAATGCAGAGAAAAACCTAGCCAAGTCACAATAAATCTATCCACCAAAAGAAAGTTGATTTTTCATCCTTTCTCAAATCTGTTTTTTTCCTTTTCCAGTGTTCTATGGGGATGCATCACCCCCACCCCAACCACCAAAAAAAACCCGATCCATTTGTAGGATAAGGAATCCCAAGAAACATCCCCCCGCCATCCACCGCCACCACTTTCTATCTGTCAAGGGACATCTCCTTGAAAGAGAGGGTGTTTCTAGGATGTCACCCTGTTCTAGGGACCGCAAGGAGACACTAGGATGTCTATGAGACCCTTGGGGGACTCCACATCTCCTCAATGCACTTGAAATGCCAACTCAATCACACTCCTAAATACACTAGAAATGCCCATGTGTCCCCCATGTCATTCATCTCAAAAAGTGCTATCTTTTAGAAGAATCAGATTTTTTTTCTTATAATTGTGCTGGTAACCCTAACCATAATGATTAATGGGCCCCATCCACACACTAAGAAGTCAGAAAAAAGTGAGAGAGAACTGCAAGAGTGAAATACTTATGAAAACTAAGAGAAATAGCTAGAGTGACAGCATTATTCAAGTATTCTAGTTCAGTGCAGGCATTAGGAGTACTAAGAGCAAGAGAAAGTGCCAAGTCTTCCTGGAACATTGAAAAATAGTATAGCCCTCATCAGTTAGACTAAAAAATCCCATCCGCAAATCTAGGCTCTTGGTCCTCCCCCTCTCAAGACTTCATGGTATGTGCATGAGATTTGTTTCAAGTGAATAGTAATGTGCTGCTTTGAACAAGGGATAGGCGGCACCGTTTCTGACTATCAACATAAATGAATTAGTATCTAACAAGAAATTATTTTTCAGTTGGCAAATCCAAAGTTGGATGCAATAATTGATTTGGGAAGGGTGGAAAGAATTGCTCAAATCTTACATTACCAAGGTAGTCTGCGATTTGATTATCTTCACTAAAACAACACTAAAAAAGCTCTTCAAGAAGGATTGTTTGTGACTTGTCCAAGAGATTGTTTTCCCTTGCAAGTCAAGCTGACTGTGACTGTGTGTGTTTATGTGCCTGCAAATGTAGAACAAATGAAAACAAAACCAAGAAGCTTGTATTTAAGTCTAATGACAGCTGAATAAATCAAACATGTACAAAAGTTGCCAAATGAAGACACTAAATTCCATGAATAATGGCAACATGCTGCTTTCAAACAAGCGATACGTGGCAGCCAAGGGAGACTACAATTTGATTATCTTCTCTAAACCAACACTAAAAGCTCTTCAAGATAGATGGTTTGTCCACAAATTATTTTTCCTTACAAGTTGTTGCTTGTGTGTGTGTGCTGCACATGATTATAAATTGTTTTGTGAGTTACCATATTACTTCTATAATAATAAATTTATTATTCTATCATATACTCTCTGTATGAGTGTCTCTATCCCATATTACTTCTATAATTATAAATCAGTTGTTCTAATATATACTCTATAGTTGTGTGTGTAATACCATATTACTTCTATAATTATAAATCAATTATTCTATCATATACTCTCGGCATCTTTTAAATAGATGTATTTAAATATCTATATTACTTATTAATTAGACATGGAAATAACTATTAAAAGTTAAGGGGTTTTCGCAAGCACGCTCATGCCATTACAACCCACCCCTTGCTGCCATTGTAGTTATGCTCTCCAGATTTCATTCTTGCAAAGGGCATGTGGGTTTTCGGGAGTGTTTCTCTCTTTTCAAGTGGACTACTCAAATGTTAATCCTTTGATAGAATGTTCCTTGGTTTTCCTAGTTTGGGTAAGGATACCAAGCTACCACTCCTTAAGTTCATCTCTGTTTATTCTTAATCTTTAGGTCACTCATCATATTTTTGCGCCTATTTTGGTAGAAATGGATTTATCCGGGGATTCTTCAAATAAAAATATGGCTAGAAGTGGGTAACAATGTTTGAAAGCAGCAACAAAATTATGAGATGTTGGCTTTTAGATGTACAAATTATTTTGTTCTTGGCCATTTGTCAAATTAGTGTTCCTGAAATAAAGAAAAACCCTAGTAAGACATCCTTGTCCCAAAATGTATAATCGAATCATCAACTTGTTGATAGGCCTCTAGAAGAGCCTCCTTTAGCCAAAGCTTTGGATTCAATGGAAACCCACTTGTGGGAGTTTCCCCTTCTGTGAATTAGATAGCAAATCTACAGAAATTGAAGACGGGTAGCTATGTGGGAGTCATCACTTCCTCCATACAAGCCTCCTCACCTTATTCTTGAATCACAAGTAGAAGAGATTCTAAAGCCTTCAATTGTTCAAAAGAAGATTTAATGTTCAACAGAAGTTGTAAAATCAGAGTTATCTAGTGAACTCTATTCCAAGGACCTTTCTACCGTCCAAATTCCTAACTCAAAGGCTATGAATTTCAAATCTTGCTGATGATGATTGTAAAATCAGAGTTATCTAGTGAACTCTATTCCAAGGACCTTTCTACTGTCCAAATTCCTAACTCAAAGGCTATCAATTTCAAATCTTGCTATTGATGATTTTAAATGTGCCGAGGCAGATGAGAATTTAGATTTAGGTGACCTACCCTCTAGGAGAGGGCGATAGACAATGATCACTAATAGAAACTCTCTTCCATGTAAGAGTGTCCCTTCTCAAATAGTCCTTAGATTTCATAAGAAAAATAAGTTGAAATAGGATGTTGAGTGCTAGGTAATTATTTGAAAAGAAATTGAAGCTTGCCAAGGTTTTTATTGCAATATGTCTATAGCCCCTTCTATTGTTTTCTCTAAATGAGTGGACCCAAATAGAGCACGCAATTGATCCATCAATATGTGTGTGTGTATGCATGTGAATGTATGCATGTATTTAAAATAAATAATCTAAGTTAAAGAATAACAATAAATAATAGATATTTTAACTTAACAAATATATTACATAAATAGTAATTAAATTAACATGAAGAGATTTTCACAATCCATCAATAATAGCTGCAATTTTCTGGAATTCGATTGTGTCACTATTTTTTGCATCAATGTTTCGAATCACACTCTGTGTTTCATCACACACTTTGTGATTCTTCATCAGGATGAGAAGAGCTAGAGTAATTAAATTGATAAACAAAAAATTAATAAAAGTAAAAGTCAAAAGTATCAAAAGTTTGATAAATTAAACTAATAAATTAAAACCCAACTTAAACAATACTAAACTTAATATACTAATGATTCTACATTAAATTTCCTTTTTGTATTTTTCTACTGTTGTTAAATTCAAATGTTAGTTTTATGGTGCAGTAGCAACTGTAATCTAAAATGTGAAGCTTTCAAATTGCTTTCATAAGCTGTTTCTTAAAATTTTCCTCACAACTTTTCAGTTTCATTATTTGATTTATTTCATTGGCTCAATAAATGTTTTCGTCCTTGAAAATGCTGCCAAAAACCTTTTGGTTACCAAATATATGACTTGCTTTTAATGTTTGTGGATTACTGTTTTAACAACTTTAGCACTGGAACAGATACATTGAACTTATAAGCATCCAAATGACTTTATCACAGGGTATATAAGTTCTTGTTTCTGAACTTCTGTCATTCCCACGACTTTCCTTGACAATTAGCTGTCAATTGGTGCGATCTTGATGTTTGGAAGTTTTTGTATGGCTATAGTCTGGCACACAATAAGCCTTCGAGTTATGGCATACATTAGGTTCCCAGCAATTTTGGGCACACAAATGAAATGTCACCCGAATCCCACATTATGGCCCCAGATTCCAGTTCTCCTGGCAGATACATCAAAATGACAATAATTGCCACAAGCCAACCCTTAACAAGAGAGACCACTCGACATCTTCTACACCAAAATGACCTGCAGGACCTTTCATAAAGCCAAGTTGATCTACATGACCTTTCCAACAATCTACTATTTGAATGCACTGGAAATTTGGGCGGTTTTCGTGTTTTAGTAAATAAAGGAGAACAAAAACCCTAAAGCTGCAAAGCTTTGGAAGTAGGGAGAAGAAACAGTGGCCAAAATGGAGGAGGAGACAGGGGCACTTACGCGAAGCCTCAGCCGCCGATCCCATGGGTCCGGCGAAACGAATACCAGATGCGCTCCAAGCCATGGCCAATCACGCTTGCTACACTCTTCCTGCCGAGATTAGAGAAGGAAGAAGAACCGCCCGTTGTATGAACTACATGTCAGGGGCCAGTTTCCTCTCATCAACTTTCTGTTTCTGCTTGTTCGCCTCGTGGACCGCTCTTTTCTTGCCAACTCATCACGTCCGGATAATGAGGCAACCTCATTCTCCTCTGCTTCGTTTGGTTATTGGATAAATCGTAAACCAAAACGTAAAATACCTATAAGGGAAGTTTGAAAAAAAAGACTGTCCCCCTTGGTCTTTGTTTCCACCATGATCGGCCCATGTCCCTACAAGTGTCCCCCTCGCATAGGCCCTCTCTGGTATATTCCCGATGGCGATCGTAATTACAATCGTCCTTCAACTTCTGCACGATCTTTTTCATGGGAAGCAATTCAGTTAGTTTAAAATTTGATGGCCATATGACCGTACTTCAAGATATTTTTAACACGTCAAATACAACCAAAAATATCTCCTTCGAAAAAGAAAGATACATTTTTAAATGAGAGGTTTTGAGGAGACAGAACAAAATGACCTTGTTGTACGTACAGTTTTGAGATGGTGGAAAACTCAGAAATGGATGAAAAAATAGTGTGTTTTGTACGTTTGTAAGTTTTCCAAATTTTTGTATGTGTCATTTTGTCTATAAGAGTGGAATGGTCAATTGTCAAATTTAAAGCTTACAATTCTTAATTGAATTGGTTTAAAATGTGGAAAAGACAAATGTAATTAAATTAATTGGAACAAGTTAGGTTATTTAGATTACAAAACATATAGGTGATTTTTATTTTTTTTGGAAGGTTGAATTTCTTTAGGTAAGATCTATGATGAAATTTTATTTCAGGATCTATACTTGAGCTTTGGATTTATCATTACATTTGATTGTGTTTTGATGTGTATGTTCTCTTGATACACCTCTTAAACTACTTTCCTTGAATATTTAAAGATATGTGGATACTTAAAATTATCTAAAGAGGTGTCCATCTGAGAAACAAGTTCCCTTAAATCATCCCTAAAAGAACATGCAAGCATCTTAAATGTGCATATTACCAGTAGTTGTCCACTTTTGTACGTGCAACGATGAGTCGATAGGAATTAAGTGATATGTTTTGTACAATACCAAAAGTAGATCAATAATGGTATGTAGAAGGAATTATAAAAATGATATATAACAATCCTTAGGTTGTTAGGTTTTCTTGCAAATTATATGTGTTTAGATCTATGCCAAATTTGTGACTAGTTTATTGAATAATATCAATAGTTAATAAATGATAATATAAAATTTGAGAACAATCTACCATATAAATATGAAAAAATAGTTAACAAACAGGCTAAATCAAACCCTTTGTATTTATTACAATGTTGCCAACAAAAAATAACATTCATTCTTGTGATTGTGCTCAACAATGCTAAAAACAGTGTTATTGATAGCTATAGAACTACTAAATGGACGTATCATAAAATACAGGAGCTAAAATACAGGGTGGGCAAACTGGAAAAGGAGAATTGCAACAACAAGAACAAGAATACTAAGGAGAAGAATGATATGGAAAACAGAGTGGAGGAAGTGAAGAGTAGAGTTTAGAGCATGGAGGGTACCTTGCAGAAAATTGTTGAACAAAGCTACAACATTCTTAAAGCTTCTAACGACAACATAAAGGTACTGATTAGCAAAATTAAGGAACACAAAGGTAGTAAGGAGGAAGACCAGTCTCCTAACAGTGGCAAAGATAAGTCTCCTAAGGAAGGCCCGAGGAAGAGGACCAGATCCAGCACTATGAAAAAGGATACCCAAGAACCTGATAAAGATCTTTCAAACCTTAAGGAGGTGGCTGGTAGGGTGTCTGAGCTCGAGATTCATGCGGCGGAGATTCTCAGAGAATTTGCCTAAGCTGTTCTCCTGGCTTTGGGCTTTTCTTGGTTTTTTGTTCTGTCCCTGGTTCTGTTTTCTAGTTTTTTGCTTGATGTTAGTTGGGGGACTGTTGTTTTTTAGCTGTGGCTATTTTGTTGTTGCTACTTTTAACGTTTTATCTATGTTAAAATTTTAATACTATAAGGGTTTCAAGGCCCCATTAAAACCTATTTTCCTTAATCAAAAACATTCATTCTTGTGATAAATGAAACACAAAATAAAATTCATTCCTATGAAGCAAAGGCAATAATCTACCATATAAATATGAAAAAAGAGTTACAAAATAGTTGAAATCAAACTCTATGTATTTATTACAATGTTACCAAAATTGTCAAAGGTACGTCCGTAAATATGTGTGATATCCACCTTAGAGATGGGTAATATATGCAGATTCATTTTTGAAACAATTGTAATGAAAGAAGAAGAAGATTGTGAAAGCATAAACTTATTGATTGAGGCAATGACTAGATTTTTTAGTAGACCTATAGATCTAACATATAAGTAAAGGTCTCAAATCTTCTCTTTTTTTAAATCTCCATAATGGAAACCATTTGAATTAGGATATATTTTGTATCTTCAGTACAGTTTGAAAAGTAGAAAGAAAAAGTGAATAAAGGTAATATTTTGTAATGACATCAAACGTAAGTATGAATAGAACGATAAAAACACTATGACTACTTCAAAACTACATATTGAAAGACATAATGAAGAATCTACATCAGATACATTATAAGCTAAAACATAAAGAGATATTCATTCGACCAACACTTGCATATTTTTTTAAGCTTTGATAACCCAAATTTAATTTAAGAAATAAGAAAAATATGTATCCATTTTAGAAAAGGTATTACTTTATAGAAAGTACATGACGAAGACAAATCATTGAAATTTTGATTTCTAAATATTACACTATGATTTCAAAAGTCCTAGAGCCAAGAAAAATCAAAAAATGTAACCTAAATTTAATTTAAAAAAATAAGCAAAATATGTATCCATTTTAGAAAAAGTATTACTTTATAGAAAGTAGTACAAGGAAAAATCTAAAGATTCTAAACCCATTGGGGAAGTTTGAAAATTTGTGTCCAAATGTTACACTTTGATTTGAAAAGTCCTAGAACTAAGAAAAATAAGAAAATGTTCAGAAGGGAGGAAAAATAATGACAAATTACATGGATTTTATATCAAAAAAATTTCTACATTTAAAAAATATATATTAATTTTATAATTAAAAAAAGATGAAAAAATTGACATTCAGATTATTACAATCCAAAAAATGATTTTATATTAATATATATTAATTTCATGATTAAAAAATAGGTGAAAAACCTAACATTCAAATAATCAAATAAGATTGCAACCCTAAACAAAAAATAAAAGCATAATCATAAAGACTATTTTTCAGGTTTATATCAATATTGTTAGCGTACGTGGACTTCCAGCTATGCAGATTTAATCTTAGCCACCTCTTTCATTCAACTACTCCAACCACCGTAGTTATTACACTCATTTTGTATTTTCTTATTTGATGGATCTAGATGGTTCTTTTGGGGCATTCTAGAAGTATCATCTTGGATGGAAATGTTTTGTTAAAAAAAGGAGAAAATACTCTCTATTTTATGTATGAAAAGACATACTCTGGTTTGATATAGAATGATTTTGGGGGCATAATTGGTTTTGTATTGGCAGCTTTGTATTGAAAATGGATATTAATTGAAAAAATATTTGTTGAATCCTCCTATGTGCTTTGATCTGTGTTTGTGTGTTCATTTATTATCATTTTCTCTACAGAGTTTTATGTTTTATGACTTATATATGTTTAACATGTAGGCTAAAAGTCCAAAAGCATATGCATAAAAACTATAGACAAGGAATCCATGATTTATTTGTGAAGGAAGAAAAGTGTGAATAAGAGAAATTTTCCCCAAGATCAAGCAATCTATATCAATAGAAATATAAATACTAAAATTAAAATTATTTCAAAAAAATCACTCAACATTGAGGGTAGATTCGTACCTAGGCATAATGTCCTACACAAGAAATAGTGTACCTAAGGAATGAACACTAGTTTTCAAGATGAAAGGACCCACAAAATTTAGATTTTAGGGACAAATATGAGACATGCACCCAAGAACCAATTATCCCTTTCCACACAATGAATAACAATCTAGCAAATGACAACAAAATTTGATCTAGTATGCAACGAACCAAGCCAAATGGCTACATAATCTAATACGTTGATTTGGAAAAATGGTAGATGTAACAAGACTCACATCGATAACAAGGAAAGTGAAATACACCTAAAGGCACCATTTCGGTCCTCTTTAAATTTTGGGCCCATGATCAAATTATTACACAATCAAATGATACTAGATTCTAGGTCCAATAAAATTGATGCACATGCAGGATGCGCTAGCAGGATGATGACTGAATCAATATTGAAAGATTCAAGAGTACCGCTAGAATATTTGTTTATAAAGTGCAAACAAAGATCATCATATTTCAAACCTGATCCAAATAGTACCTTATCTTTAAAGTTCAAAGACATTGAATTTCAACCAGCATTGAAATAAAAATGATGAACGGTTAAAAAAATGGCTTAAAATAGATTTTCTAAATTTGAGAGCATGCACAAAAAAAACATAAAAAGAAAAGAATTTGAATGACTCTTCCTCTGTAATCTTGCATGAGAATGGCTATGGTAACAATCAAGAAGGAGTCCAAAATGAAATTGAAAAGTAGCCTCCATTACTTTGTTGTTGTGGATTTTTTGTCATACAAATTTCAATTTTTTCTTGCTCGTTATTTCTGATTTTAAGTGTTACAATTCGTGTGATAAATATTTTTCGGTTAAAATTGAGCAAATGTGGATGATCAATAATACTAAAAAAAATTGAAGATTTTGATAAGTCCAAAAAAAATAGGGATAAGAAGAGGGCAAAAAACAAGGTTTAACTTGCTATTTGTATTTTGAAAATTGTTTGCTACTATTGAGAAAATATCTGCATGATCGGAAAAAAGATACAGGGGAGAGAGGCTGATAATTTTCTGGCATGAATTTTATTTTTTAGGGAGCAAAGCTCCCACAAATAGCCTATCAGCTAAATTAGTGCACCATATCAAAGTGTTTTGCTACTAATTGAAAATTACTAGAATACTTTGAAATGATATTGATTTTGAATGTTAAAGAATATTAGAATATAATAAGAATGAATGGATTGTCTTTAAATACTAATATATAATATCAATTTGCACTAAAGTGTATTTAGCCAACTTAGAGTAGAAAAGTTAAGGGGAGACAATCAAACCTAAGTTATGAATATTACATTGAAATGAGATGAGTTTGAAATGGTAGACTTGTCCCAAAATAAGATAATAATCAAGAAGTAGGTGTATAAATTAATGTGATAATTAATCAAATTAAATATATAAAATAGATGTAAACAAAAAAATAAGATTAAATATATTCAATTAAAAAATATTAAAGAAATAAACATAATTTTATACATGCATATAAATAAATAAATAAATTATATTTATATTTATACACACATTTCATAATTAAAATATACTAAATAAAATGTTTTCGAAATATATTTAAATTTTAACTTTATAAAGAAATATCTAAAAATAATTGAAATAAATTTATAATTAATTATAAAAAATTAAGCACAATTATTCTTAAAACAAAGATTACCTAACCATAAAAAAAAAAATCAAAACTCCCAACATAACAACACTATAGAAGTTGATTATGTAATTGGTTATTACCTACCCCACATTTATGGAATCCTAAGAAGAGATTGCAATACATGGACAAGATGTTTCTCAACTTTCTAAAATTTTGAAAAAAAAAAATAATAATCAAACAAGTGGAACAATTATATAAATATGGAGAGATAATAACAATAGTAAATTGGAAATTATGTGTTGGATATTAAATAATATGAAAGGTGGTATTTTAACTTAATAATAAAAAAAAAGGTTAATAGATGAAAATTTGAAATTTATTTTGTGTCTTAAAAATAAAATTTATATTGTGGCAAGTTATCTATTAGTTTGTGTTGGATCTTTGTTTTATTAGAAGACAAGTTTGTGGGTTTATGATGAAGTTGGATATATACTTGAGGCTTGAATTTGTGTTGACATTTAGCGGTGTTGTGTCCTATAGCTCCTCATGGTATATACCCCCCACTCTATAATTCTAGAATACCTAAGGACATGTTCATATAATTTAAAAATTAATCAAGGGTTTTTTTTATATTAGAAGCAACAAAACTAGGGTGTTGGCCTTTTATACTAACAATCTAAAGGTAGCTTAAACAAGCCTATCAACCAAACATTAACAACACATTAACATAACACTAACAGAAATTCAACATCAAAACAAAATAAATTAAGAGTCTTAACAACATTTTAAAATAAAATGGTTAAGAGTCTTAGCAACATACACCAAAAATTAAAAGGTCTAATATCGACCAACTAGTGGCTAAGAGAGTGCATTGATCCAGTCATCAATGAGGAACTTAAAAAGATCCTTATAATTTCCTTTTTTGTTAGTGTGCTTTCCTAGCACTTTCTTCTACACCAAGCATAGAGAGGTGGTCGAGTTGTGCATCACACGAAGGCTAAACTTGGATGTGTTGATCATCTTTTTCTCCATCTCTAGCACCTTTTTCTTTAGGGCCTCTAGCTCCACTATCGTATTCATGCAGCCCGCATGGGTACTTGCACCACCCCCTTGATGAGTGTCTTCTTTTGGTGGAGCATCCTAAGTTAGGTCCATCAATTCAGTTTGGGTATTGTCAAATATGTGTGTGTCACTATCATTGTGGACTTAGCCAAGATTTCTTCCTTCCCCATGTCCCTAGCATCAACAACATCACCTTCATGAGTAGCATCATCTTCTTCTAAATCTTCTTTATAATCCCAATTTCTTTCCTTTTCCTTTATCAATCATGCCCCCTACTAGTATGTTTAAGTTCCTAATGTTGGCACTCCTTCTTTTACTCTCTTCTTCCCCCAAATTTGTCTTTGCATCACTGGAAATTTCCTAAATGGTTATGTGTGCCTTGGGTTTTTTACTAGCAAGGTAGGTTTCTTGAGTTTCCTTTTTTGCCTATAACAGAGGTGGTTGTGGTATGCTTAAGGTTGCAAAAGCATTTTTCTACAATGTCATGGGTGGGGGTGTCCAGGGTACCAAGTCGGGAAGGGATTTTAGTGGAAACCATGATACATAGACACTTCTTGCTCGACTAGGGTATTCAAGAATAATGTTATTAAGGGAGAATAAGAGTATACGGATTTTGTTCCAACAACTCGTTTAGGGGGCATTGGGAAAGAAATTATAAAGGCAGGGAATAAGACCTTGACGGAGAGGGATAAGCTTCATATACTAGGTTTTGGCCACTTCAACAACATCTTTAACTGAGTTTTCAAGTGACTTCAAAAGTAAAAATAGAAAGGAAATCAAAGCTTGCTGACAAAATTGGTTTAACAAAAGTGAATAATAATAGTAATAGACTTCAAATCTTCCATTTAAAGTGAAAATTTTCATAATCATGAGACAAACATTGTAATGCCCCGTCAAGGAACCTAGGAGAGATTAACCTAAAATTGTTACTAAGTTTACTGAATTTTTATTTCTTAAGAGTTTACAAACAATATTGAATAACAAAGCGGAAGTAAAACATAAAGTCCATACATACTCATATACACATCCTCAATTACAGATTATAAATCTCAAGGGTTCCTTGAAATATAATTACGTAAATATAATTCAATCTATTAAGTACAATAATCATATAAATCTTCTACATAGTACATCATCTCCAAGAAAAAACAAATACATCTGAACTATAAAGCATACATGATAACCCACATTCAGTGCACAAGTTGCAAGGTATGTAAATACAACTAAGTACAAAGTACAAATAAAGAAAAAGGAGTAAGTCTCCCAGAAAGATAGGGTAAGAAGCAACTGCAACAAGGGTCATCTATCACTGGTACAGGAACGCCAGAGTTTCAAATGGTAAAAGAATCACTACCTCCTGACCTCATGGAGACATGAGATTCCACTCCCAGCATGCTGAGATGATAACATCATACCTCACTCGGATAACAATACCAAAATCAATCATCAGGTAATACCAAGAAAGGGTCCTATAAGTTCCTATCTTGAGGGTACAACTCAATAACTCAAAGGTATGCATACTAATCAAGAGGAAACCAACACACTTAGGAAACATAAGATGAAATCAAGGAAGTGTCATCACATATGTCAACCCCTTGGAATGATCTTAGTGGACTTTGACTCCCAAGTGTGATCATATGTGAAACCTGAAATCCTCTCATGAACACAAGGATAATCGGTCATGATAGAACTCACTGACACTACTAGACGGGCAAGCATCTTCTCCCTCTCCCATCCTTACCCTCTACTAGCACTCAAGGCATGGGTGAGGAATCCATTGTCTTATTAATTTATTTTAAAACCTCATTTAATGTATTATATTATCACTTATTTAAGTAACCTACTAAGGATACCCAAGTAGCCACTTCTGGGCTCTAACATCTCCAAAGCAAGTCACTTGCCCTTTAAAACCTAGATAACCTACCCTAAGTTCATAGATCTCAAAATAAATTGCATAGGTCATCATGAATCATTATATCAAAACCTAGTTCCAAAATATCATAGGAACATACATAACAATTTACATCACATTAAAATCAAAACTTCTATAAGTTTGGGTTATAACAAAATTGAATGCCACAAAAGTATGCAAGGAAAACAAACATAACACATTAATCCTAACCATGCCTCTAGTAACGATCCTAAAAGGATGACATAAAAAGATTCCCTCCTAACCCATAAAAGGAAAAATATTCATAAAAATTTAATAATAATAAACTAATTTCTAAAGTACCATTAGGCAAATTAATTTATTAAAATAATCACTAACAAAACTATAATTACATTCTCTAATTAAATTCAAATACTGAGTAAATCAATTTATAATGTTAATTAAAATAAATCGATTCTAAATTTAATAATTACTAAAACAATATAATTTCATAAAAATTCTCAATTTAGAAAATAAAACAAATTCCCATAATTATTAATCAATAAAATGTATTAATTAACATTTAACTCATTTACCCATTACAAGAAAGATCAACTAATATACTTCCTATTTGGATACCAAATAATCCTAATTAAAATTAAAAATAATCAACAAGAAGTATATATATGTATGTATGTATGTATGTATCAAAATAATTTGCTAAATATTTATTTATGAATTATTAATTATTAATTATTATTTAATATTTTATTATTTTTATTTAATATAGTAAATATACATATATTTTTTATATAAAATAAAATTAAAAAACTTTTTTTTAAAAACAACAAAGTGCTCTCCCTTTGGGATTGCCGCTAACACATATGCTTTGTAGGTAGCCTTGGCTATCAAGTAGGGGTGGGGGAATTACCTTGCCTCCACCTCAATAAAAAATTATTATTTGTTTTTTTTAATATTTTTTTCATCGGGAAAAAATTCTGATAACAGTAGTATATATATATAATAATAATAATATATTATTGTTATTATTATTATTTTAAAAAGGAAAATAATAAGATATATATTTATATTTAATAGTATTCTTTTCTTTTTCCATAAAATTTTAACAACGAGGAATTTAAATAACTGGCTATTACGAGGAAGTAAAATTACTTGAAAATTCAATTGATATAAACCCTAAGCTTTTCTACCACAAATTTATCAAACCCTAGCTAATTTAAAATCAGATTTAAAAATGGAAATTCCTAACATACTCTCAAAGCTTAATTCCAGAATTCCAAACATGATAAGAAAATCAACAAAATAAGAATATCACCCAGATCTAACAGGCACAAAGAAAACAATCTTTTTGAAATACAAGAATTACATCTACGAGAGTTTTTAAACCCTACCTCAAACCATGAATTGAATAAACACAACGAAGACCAGAAAAATGTTGAAAAAATCCCAGGCTTTCAAAAATCCTTCAATTCAATCCTTCCATCCAAAACTTGCAAATTTGTGTGTAGAATAATGACCAAATTCCTCCTCATAAAGAAAAAGGAATATGAAATTCAAACTCAATCATGCAAACCCAGAACTCAACTCAACTCCACAAACTTTGTTTATATCAATCTCTTTTTTTGCCTGATTTATTCAATTTTATAATTAATAACTCCATGCACTTTTGTAATTCTTGTTTATATCAGTTCACTTAACTAATAAAATTACTTTATTTATTTAATTTATTTAAATTGAATGTGCAACTAATTGCATGTCAATTTTAACTAAAATAATATAATTTTAATTCACTTCCTTATTGTTATTATTTTATTCAGTTTTCCTCAAATTTAAATTTAATAATTATTTAAATCTTTAAATTCCACCATTAGACTTTTAGTTGTCTTTTTAATTAATAATTGTATTTAATTAATTTTTATTAATTAAATACCTTCACATTTAATTTTCTATATTTAACAAGATTTAATTATTTAGACCACATAATTAATCTTAGTAAATTATTTAAGCATTTCACAAAAATCACACCAACCAACCAAAGACCAACTGAACCTAATAAAAACAATAATCATGCTCAAGGGAAGGCTATGAACTCACGTCACCGGGTGGAATTCAGAAAGGTAAAATATCATAAATTTGTCCACTATTTTAGGACAATAAAATGGCACAAGTTGGGATTCAGATCTTAATATTATCTCCCCTATCTTACCATTGAGACTTTGCGATAGGGCATACTCATCCTGATAATTTAAGGAAATCGATGCCCAGTACCTGCAAACCTACATAAAAGACAAGAATGTACATCCATATATATATATATATATATATATATATATATATATATATATATATATATATATATATATATATATATATATATATATATATAACAAGCAATGGAAGGGATCAGAACATCATGTGGATCCTGCAAGCAGGTAACTACGACTTTGTTCCTCAACCATATCAAACACATCAAACAAAAAGGTAAAACATACATGATAGCCATACACATGCAAGTATGGGGTAAGTAAAATCATAAATATAAACAACATTTTAAACATATAAATAATCATCATCAAAGTAACTAACATCATCTACCTGCAACATATGATATTTCATAACTATACAATATCAAATCACCATGTAATGTCATAAATCCAAAACCACATAATAAAGCTAAATAATCAACACACACATAAAAGTGGCCTAAAAGAGTTTGGTAATATAAAACTGAAAAGTAAACTATGGGTGGGCACTACAAACCTACTTAACTATGACATATTCATTGATGTCAAATGAGATACCTCCAACCCTAACTTGCTTATCATTCCAAAACATGGAAAACTATATGGACAAGTCCTAATCAAGCTCATTAATGCATTAGATATAAACTAGGCTACTCTTCTCTCTGTCCGGATGTGTCACACTATGGAATCCTCTTTGAATTTAATATAGGTACTTTGTTCGATCCACACCCTATCCCCACCCATAGTTTCAACAATTATTGTTAACAGAGTAGCAAAGAGCACAAAAAAAAGACTTAACATTTCTTTTACCCAACCAACTAAGAATAGTCACAATAAAATGCAATAAGGTTTTATTGAAAAGGGTGCAATATGTGCCAATGAGGAGATAATTACTCAAGGGTTGTTGATTAGTCACTAGGTGATGGCTTCTCCTAATCAACCCCCAAAAATTGAACAAGATGAAAAAAATGTAAAAGCATCTAAGTATGTAAAATAATTAATCTTCTTATTGTATAATTCAAATTGTATTGTTATAATAACTAAATAACTCTAGAATGATGCACTTTCAAATATCTAACTATATTAGCAAATTAATAGAATTAATGCATTCAAGATCTTTATATACTAATATATAGTATCAAATTACACTAAATATGTGTTTAGACAACTTAAAGTAGATATATGAAGGGTGTCACTCAACTAAATTTGAGTTTTGATTTTAGATTGAAATCAAATAATTTTGTAATTGTAAACTATCTCAAAATAATATTAAAATCAAATCAAAATGATAAATGGTTAAATAGTGTTGGGTGCATAAATTAATGTGATAGATGATAATATAAAATAAATTTATAAGATATGTATAGAATAAAATAAGATTGAATATATCCAATAATGGATTGTAAATTGAGTGTTTAACATGTTATCTAAGGATTGGACACATTTGTTAGAATGATTTTAGAATAACTAAGAGGGGGGGTGAATCAATTATCCTCAGGTCTAGATATACCAATTCAACTTTTCAACACTTCAACTAACTTAGATCTATTTAGCAATCCACTCGGTCTCTATAGAATATATCTAGTAACATAAACTTGCAGTCCACTATCCAAAAGTAATCAAATTGTAGAATATAAAACTCTTAACTGTAAAACATGTCAAATAACATTCACACAAGTATGACACCAAGATTTAACATGGAAACTCAATTTGGGGAAAAACACTAGTAAAATGCTACCAAATTTTGACTCTTCTGAAGTGAGCTCTTTGAGGAGCCAACCCTGTTAAAGGTTACAATACACACGATTAGGTGTGACCCTATTAAAGGATTTAATCACCTTGTTAGGAGTGGCCTTGTTAGAGGGCTTACGAATATCCCATTAGAATGTCACCTTGATTAAAGGATTTACATATGAGTGTTAGGTTAACCTTGATTAAAGGATTTTTACTGATACAATGGTTAGAAAGCAACAATAGGTTTTGATCTAAAACATACAACTCACTTTGCAAATATAGATCCAATGTAGCTCATATGTTGATCCATTGACTGGCCTTCATTATCATCTCCATATCTGATTTGCTTGGAAATCCTTCAAGCAATCACTTCACAACTCTTCTCAGCCTTGTGCTTAGGTTCACCAATCAACATAATTAACCTCTATGCATAACCTACTATTAGGTTATCCTTATACCTCCTTGATTGGGTAGTTTAATCTTTTTCCACTTAATCATCTCTGTAGATCTTAGGTTTAGGTCAAGATTCATCGAATCCTTCCAACATTTTGTTCACCTTCTTATCCTTCTAGATACTTCTCAAAACTTCTCCTTGAATCCATAATAAAATGGTTTATCGTGCATTAAATACTCCAGGTCATTCATCCTTATCTTTAACATGTTTTACATATTTCAAGAATTCAACTATGTCGGATGGGAATCTCAAATCCTTTACAAACTATAAAATACTGACACTTGGTCATCAATGTGTTCTTCTGCTCGGTCATCACTAGATAACTCGATCATCGCTAAAACTGTTCTTCTCAACAATTATTGTCTTCACTCAATTATTATCTGATACTCAGTAATTACTGATGCTCGATCAACACTAAATTTTCTCAGCTTATACTGGCGCTCTATCAACACTAGCATCACTCGGCTTATACTTAAGTTTCTTAATCTTCTACTCTTTTTCTTGGTCAAGCCTATGCTTGTAGGCTTTCTTTCATTATCTCTTCTATACTTTAAATCAACTATCTTCTTCACGTAGTGTTATAGATAAACAACACATTACCTTTCCAATGTGCCAACTAATCAAGTACCCATTGTAGTTTCTCATAACTCAACCTTTCCCTAGGTCTTCTTTTTATCTCCTCTTTTCAAATCCTCTTCATCAATCAAATGATATGGAACTTTACTAGATAGAAACTATCTCACATGTTAAGGTTTGACATCAATGACAATATAACAATTGTTTCAATTGTAGTTTCCAATAACATTTAAGATGGAATGGGATGTAATTAAGATGGACATTTAAGATATTACGGTGGCGACATGTGTGTCATAATTTTTTTGATGTGTGTTTCCTATTTTTTGTATATTTTCTTTTTTGTGGTGATGGATCAAGTTCTAATATTGATTTTGTGCATTTTTACTGGTCAAATCTATAGGTAAGAGACATGTGGGAGGCATAAAGATAAAAAAATAAATAGGCCTTAGGAAAGGGGAAGGTTGTTGTTTGTAGGAAAGCATAAGAGAGTGCACTATAATGAAGTGTTGGGAGGTTTCATGAAGTATATTGAAAAGGAGATTGATAGGATTGATCTAAAAAGGTAAACATAGAAAATTTAGGTATTATCGAAGGATTTCAATGGTAAACCAAAAGTGGCTTTGGGCCTAGTTATGGTTGATTTTATGTTTGACCCTAAACATTCTCAAGGTCACTAGAATGCTTTTGATGTATCTCAACCTCTCTCTTATGCTTTGATCATGGCACTAGTTGCGTGTTCATTTTTGCTTCACAATGATGTTGGCAACATGGTTGAGTAGATGAATTTATTCCATGATTGTATCATAGTCCATATACATACAATTTTGAAGAGAAAATATTGTGATATCCCCATATAATCCAACCAACATTATATAAGTAAGCATAGCTTTGATATAGGTACACAAAGGGACCCTAGAAATTAATATATTGAACAATAATCTATTCCTACAAGGTTTGGCAAAATGAATATAATTAAGAGCTTAATATTTCATCAACATATCCTATTGTGGCAATTATTTTTGGCTAGAGCCTTGAAAATATCAAATACATCATGGAGGAGCATTGATATCTTAAGTAGATATTGACTAATGTGGTGTAGAGAATATCTTCTAAAGATATACATTAATATTTGTTGAGATTAATAAAGGACTCAATCATTATAGAGACCAAAAATTATCAAAAGAGCCATGAACAAGTAATCCTTAGTTGCATCATCAATATCCTTCCCCAAGGTAACATGATGTGGATCCACTTGATACCCATATATGTCAATGCCATACAGAGTATCAAACATTCATTAATCTTGCCAAGAAGAATTTGGAGACGTCGTCGAGAAATCATTATAATTATTCCTCTCATTTGTTGCTCACGTTGAAGAGAAAAGACATATCAGGCATTGTATTATTGTGGTTGTGATCAAAAGGACATATAAAATACTTATGGAGGGGAGATATTATTTTATTGGTAGCACACTCTAAGGAGATTCACAAGAGTAGTTTTCTTCTTAAATGTTGCTACCATATAGTCTCCAATGAATAAAAAGGATCATACAAGACAAAAGCAAAGAAAGATATATTATTGGTGCATCGATAAGAATGATTTGGATCAAGTATATATTAATGAAAATCTAAAGTATGATGCAATGTGAACCATGATTAAATATATTTACTAAGGCATGAACAATAGGAGAAATCAATGACATCAATTAAGATTGTTAAACATCTTAACAAGAATTGATTAAGGCTAATAAACATTAATTACATTGACAACTATAATAAAAATTAAGGAAATAGTTGACCAATTTGGAGAATAGTCATGACCATTGATAATGATCATCATTATAAGGGGCAACAATTTCTACATTCTTTTATGAAGGCATAATCAAGGTAGATCAAGTATTTACCTTTACATTTTCATTCCTTTATGCAATTTTAATTCAATTTCAAGGTTGATTCCTAAACATGGGTTTGAACAAGGAAAACCCCTTTCCACAACCTTTTCCCTAATTTTTTTGTGTGTAGGAACATGTGGCGTAGCTATTAGATATTTCATGGAAAGATCAGGAACTATCAGAGTAACCCTACAAGTTTTAGCTTGAAACACAAGGTACAAGTCATTTGTAGCATTTTGTACCTAGCTAAAAGTCATTTGGACCATTTTTTACCTAACATTTTCAATTCAAATTTGTACCACTAGTCAGTTATGTTGTGTAGTTTCCATTTTAAGTCATTTTTGGTTCTTTGTTATTCTCTGTTGTTCTCTATGAATTTGTATTTCCCAATTCGTCTACATTTTCTTATTTTTCCCTCTATCTTGCATACTTTTTTCAAATTACACCTATCCATTTCCTATTACACATTCTACAATAAATGATTATTTCACCCATTCAACACTTAAGTCTTTCTTGAGCCCATTGGGTCATTTCCCTTCCAAATTGTGCATTAGGGAATTGGACCTATCTCTTGCATCCTTTTCCTCCATGTACATTTTTTGTGAGCCCAACACATGACATATCCTTTATGATTTTTGTGTTAGATTCCCTTTTGCATTGGATCCTCATGTTTGATTTGTTGGTTAGATATGCTCTTCATTAGTTTCATTGTACTTAATTTAATTTATGTTGCATAAAATTGATGAGTGTTTGCATATCTCTTTCAAAGTTAATATTTTCATTTGTTAAGTCTATCTACCTTTCATTTTTTTTTGCATTAGTGTTATCACCTTAATTCCTAATTATAGTAGTCTGGTTAGGAGAGGTTGTAGACTTATGGGTTCCCTTGATCCTGATCCCTCTTTGTTTCCTAGGAATCTTGATGAGACAAACATGTCTACTAATGACAATCCTACCATATTTGAGAACAACTCTTCCAACTCTTCTCTTGATGAAAATGAGACTTCAAGAGTTCCTCCTATGTAAGTGTAAAATATTTCCCATGACTTTGAAAAATTTGAGCAATGGTTGGGACAAGAAAACTCCAATCCCAAGTCCATATCGTTAGTTTAGGGTTTGAGAAGGTTAATTCACAATGATGACCATAGTGTTAATATCCTGTGTAATATATCTCATCTCATTCATAATAATGTCAAACCTATTAGAGATTGTGCCCAAGAACTTGTTTTCACTCCACCTCCCACTAGTGTTAAGACTTCCATTCCTATTCCTACCTCAATACCTAGTGTGTCCACTTATGCTCCACCTATCATGGCCACATCTATTCAAAATACCAATCTTACACATGTTAGCATTCCTAATCCTATTGTTCCTCCTCCTTCAAGTGTTCCACATGTTTCCCTACCTTCATCCATGCCCACTTATAATAGTGTTCCATTTTCATATTATGTCATTCCTTCTATTTCTCATAATGGTCCAAATATTTCACACATATCTCCTATCAATTTTTCTACCAAATCCACTATCAATAGCCTTTCTAAAATCGTAACATCATTACAATAAAAAAATGCTTCCATGACCCAATCCAAGCTCAAAATTTGTACTTGTGACATTGCTAGTCCTTTGTCCTTAGACATCATTCATGTTGTTATCCCTCAATACATGGAAATACCTCATTTAAAGACTTAAAATGGTAAAGGTGATCCCTTGACTCATGTGAAAACATTTCAAACATTGTGTGGTGATTTCTTTCATGATCATTGGTTCATGGCTAATTTGTTTACTAGAACCTTTCAAGATAAATCCTTGTAATGGTATTGTGCTTTGTCTCCTTATTCCACTGATTTCTTTCAAAAAATTACTAATTCTTTCATCCAACAATTTCAAAATAATATTGGTCCTAAGATTTATTTGACTAATTTGATGCATTGTAAACAAGGTGTTAAAGAAAAAGTGATTTATTTTATTAATACATTTAAACATTTGCATGCTTAGATTTCTTATCTTATGTCTGATATTGGTGTGCAACGTATTTAAATTGTTAATTTACAAAAGGGCATTAGAAATAAGATATTACTTTCTGAATTATCTTCCTTTACTCAATTATGTGCAGTGCTTCATAATTATCAGCTTCAAGTGAGTCAATTTGAGAGCACCACTTTAATGGCTCCATTTGATAAGAGTGATATCACATCCTAGTCCTTTAAAAAATTTAAAAAATCCAAGGGCTTTATCAAGATCAATAATTTATCAAACATTGATGAGCAAGTAGCAACAACATCCAGAGGTGTGGCTCCTTTTTCATCTATTTTTAGACCTTCTCATAATTTTGAACCTCTTTCTGAATCTTTGCATAATGTGATGTTGAAGTGGATTAATGCTAATGTTTTAACATTTCCTCCCATTAAACCAATTGACACATACAAACCTTTGTCTAAATCCTTTTATCACAAAGCTTGTTTCCAATACCATCGTCAACCTAGTCATGACATTGAGAAGTGTTTCTATTTAAAATTTGTTATTCAAGACCTCACTGATTATAATATTATATCTATTAAAGGTGTTAATGATCAAGGAAAAAATTCCATTGCACCTCCCAATCAAAACTTTCAAATGTATACCAATCAACCAATACTGTTGAGTCTACTTAGTATTTACAACCTTCCCATTCAACCAATATTGTTGAGTCTAATTAGTATTTACCTTCTTCCTTCACCCATTTTTTTGACTATAACGTTGAGTGTACCAACTCTAACAATGTTGTCAACCTTATTGACCAATCCAAACCTAAAAATAAAGGTTTGAGTTTGAGCTTTTCATTAGATTTGATCCCAAAGAGACTATTAAAGAAGATGAAGGTCCTCTTTATATTGTTGTGAGAGTTAATGGTCTTCTTTATCGTGGTGTCCTTATAGATCCTACTTGCATGGTGAATGTTATAATTGAAGAACATATTTACACTAGATGATTGAAACAAGATTTGTATCACAAATTTGATGTGATGATCAAAAAAATTAATGGTTTCACTTATCCTGCCCATGGTTTTATTACTTGTCTCATAGAAGTTGGTAGTAAAACCTTATATGTGACCTTTGTTGTCATTTAAAATTTTAATTAGTTTCAAGTTAAACTTGGTCTTCCTTGGATCACCTCCATGAATTTTTAGTCTCTCCTATCCATAAGTGTTTAAAATTCTCCATGATGGAGAAATGATCATGATTAATCATAGTCTCTATTAGCCTTTACCACATCAAGGGAACTTTGAGCTTGACTTATTTTGGACTTCCATTCCTTATCTAGTTCAACCTCGCAAAGATAATTTATTCCTATCCTATAAAAAATTCAAAATAAAAAATATTTGCGAGCTTAGCGACCCTAAGATTCTTCCATCTCCCTACCCTGGACCTAGATTTATTCCTACAACACTCACACCTCCTATTTTTTCTTATGTTCCACCTTCAATATCCTATAAATGCTTCATAGATTTTATCTCTCAACCTAGTGTAATGTCTTTTGTTCCTCCTCCTAAAGAAGAAAAGAACCCAATGTTGATTGATCCTAAACCAAGCCAATTTAAAAAAAAAAAACCAAACGTAATCATTGTGCTCATGACCGTCACCATAAACATAATGATAGAGGTCATGAGCATACTTCCCAAAAACTTTCCTCCCCTAAGACACTTACTAATTCCTTGATTCCCTTTGACCAACCTATGCATAGCTCAAGGGAGGCAGTTAATTTGAAAAAGATGAAATTGAACAAACATGATAATTCTCTTTGTATCTTAGATTCTATTGCAATTAACTTAGATGGATAAGATACTCTGATGGAAATAATTTCAATGTTCCTAATGCTAATGATGATGTTCATTCTAGTGATTTTGATGATATATATGAACTTATTGATGTTAATCATGATTTACCTGCTATATTTGCAAAACAATTACCTCTTACTCCTAGTGACAAACATAGTGACTCATCCTTAGAGTATGGTCCTTGTTTGGAGCTTGCGATAGTTTTGACTACCATGCTTGATGTTTCTCTTCTTGCATGTTTCCCACCTTCCCTAAATAGTATAGACCGAGATGGGGGTTAGATGATATACTTGACTAGATCCTCTTGTATGGTGGGCCCTTTTATCTATTTGCCTATCATGTCGTGCTTCCCCTGTGATGTTTTTATTGTTACATGTTTTGTTTAGATTTATTTAGGTGACCCCTATTGCTTTTTTGGTACAAGGTTATAAAGGAATCAATCTATTGTGATATTCCCCTATTTATATCGCACTTCTTCTACATGTTGTATACATGTTATGTTGTGCATGTTCTATTTTCATAAATGTGCCTTTGTGTTGTCTAAGTGAGGATGATAAAAAATAGTACATACTTATTCTTTTTGGTCTCTGTGATGCCAACCCAAAAAGAATCTTCTTTGTGTCTCTTATGTGACATTCTTTCATTTTGTTTGTAGTTTTACTACCTTTGGAGAATGCTGACATTTTATTTTGATATAATTCTTGATATACATAAGCTATCATATGATCATACTGACCCCACAGTTAGTATATCCCTTCCATTCTCTGTTTGTCACATGTTTCATTTCCCTTGGTTTGTCCTTGTTTAGGGGCATCTCATAGTGGAAATGTATCTTGTAGGCTGCATGTATGCTTTGTTAAAGTCATTGCTCCCATAAAGGAATTTACAATCACGTTAACATGGGGGCATACACTTTTCTCCTTGTTTCACATTTACAAACACATATACACACAATGATTCATGCAATATCTTATGTAGATGGCTAAGGAGACAATGCTTTCCTTATGTTCATCTTTACAATATCATGCCCTTGTGCTTTATTCTATGGATTCTTAGGTTGATCCTTCCTTCCTTCATTTGGTCCTTTAACTGACTATTGTTCTAGATCCATTTAGAGACAATGATTTTGTTAGGACCAGTCTCCTTTTCTAGATCCCTTAATGAAGGCAATGTTTTCCTTTTGGACTAGTCTAATTTTTTTATGGGTCGACTATCATAACACATCTTGCTAAAATATCACTGCCATCTTTTATAGTAGCACTTTCTCTTTACATGATCCATAGTAAGGAAATACCTCATCATCTTGACACCCAACTCCAATTTCATCACATTCTCCTAGGTACATAGCATTTGGAACATTATGTACTAGTATATTTTTGCTCAAATTTGAATTGGGGGCCTGTGTCAATGTTTTTTGGGGGAAATAGATCTTGTGGTTGGCCTGGCTCAATTTTGAATCTTAAAATGTGTGAAGAGGTATATAAACACCCTATCTCTCCTCATTTTTGTAACAACAACAAAAAAGAACAAAAAAAAAGGAGTTCATGCTTTGCAAGTTATAGGAAAAATCTCAAGAGCATTCAAGCATTCCAGTCCAAGATCTGACATTTCTTCAAGCATCCAAGACAATTTGAAGACAATATTATCCATTGAAGAAAACTTCTCTCCCATGATGGCCAAGAAGAGGAATTCTCAATCAAGCTAGAAGATCCTTTTGTCCATCCTTTTGCATCCTTGTTCCAAAGCAAGTGATATCAAGCATAGCAACATTGAAGATCTAGGAGTGATATTCATAGATCTATGTATTTGATAGAGAATCCTTGATTCCTTTATACATCAACAACTACAATTCAAGAAATATTCAAGTATCTTCATGAATATGAGTGATTTCTACATTCGTTTATGAAGGTGTAATCAAGGTAGATCAAGCATTTACCTTTACATTTACATTCCTTTATGCAATTTTAATTCAATTTCAAGGTTGATTCCTAAATAGGGGTTTGACCAAGGAAAATCCCTAGCCACAACCTTTTCTCCATTTTTTGTGTGCATGAACATGTTGTTAGAATAACTGAGAGGGGGGGGGGGGGGGGGGATGAATCAGTTAGATCAATTATCCTATAGTCCCAAATACAAAGATGTACCTTACAAAACAATTCCAACAAATTATGTAGCTTGGTAACATAAAATATCAATTTGTCTATCTAGTTTACCAATTACCAGTAATTATCCAACTATGATTACGAACTAGATCAACTATGCAGTATGTAAAGTATGATAGAAAAACAATCATAACAAGAAACACATAACATAATGATTTAACGTGGAAACCCTGCTAAGGGAAAAACCACTTGGGACCGGTAACCCAAAATAATTCACTCTTCTGAAGTGAGCTCGATAAAGAGCCAACCTTGTTAAAGGTTACAATGCACACTATTAGGTGTGACCTGGTTAGAGGATTTATCACTAACAGTTAACTTTTGATTAGCATTCACTATGGGGTCAACAAGATAACACTTTACATTCAATGAATGTCATAGGGTAATACAATAAGACTGTTAAGTCCACTCGGTTAAGAGATTTTCTAAGTCAATGGTTAAACTGATACAGTACTGATCTGAATCAAATACAACTCAATTGCAAATATTTAGATCTATGTTAAGCCCTTAAAAATCCTCTGATCATTAATCAATTTCACTTCCTCAATATTTCTCAACTTACTTTCACTCGGTAAATAGTTCTCTGACGCTTGGTAATGTCTACAGCTTGGTTCTTTCAATAACCAGTTTGATCAGACATGCATGAATAAATTCTTCACATGAAATCTCTGTAGTCTCCTTCTTTCCAACATGTTTCAATAATGAAACTCATATCTCTTATATAGAAAAGTAAAACATTTTCATATCAACCATTATATTTTGCCTCTTAATCTCCTTCATCCATTTTTCTGCTTAAACCTTCCTTGATAGATGTGTCAATAACACGTTTCAATCTCATCCTTTAGATCTTCTCTAAATTTTGTCAATCATGGATCTCATAAAAAACTTTATCCTTAATCTTGAAATCATAACACTTTCCAGCTCATCAAATTCAGTCGACTGTTCTTAGCATTTAATGTTTTCATCCATACTCAGTTAATATAGAAATGCGTTGGTGATAACTAGCTAACTAGCTCGGTTAATACTGTCACTCGGTATACACTGCACTGGCTCGATGCATACAGAAATCTTCAATTACCGACCACATTGACTTGTTCAATTTCAAATCTCTTCTTCATAATAGATTAATGTAACATGCTCAATTCAACAATATAAAACCATAGATTCATCAATAAGTTACCCAATGTTTACCTTATCCTTATCTGTCATATCCATCTTTTCCTCATGTAGATATCTCAGTTCTTCATCTTTTCTACCTTCAACAGATGTTCAAATGTTTGTAACTAACATGATAAGTATTGTCAAAACTAGTTGACATCAATGACAACATATTGACTAATTTAATCATCTTACATATCATTTCAGTAGCTCTATGATCTCTAATCACTATTTGTTCAGTTCATTTCAAATATTCAATCAGTTGTAGTTCATCAATCTCTCCCTTTGGCATTGATGGTAACACAAGCAATATGAAAATATGTCATACACATACCAAACATGTATTCTATAACTATGTAAGTAAATGTTGTAGCTCGGTAAGCTCTCCCTAGCTTGATATTTAATATGTTTAATCACTACAAAACAAAACAACATTACATGTAGACTCTCCCTGTGGATTTGATCTTTTCAGTTCTCAGATTCCTTTGTTCTCAGCAACAAATATTCAAGTCTCTCCCTTTCTCTATGTTCTCACTAACTGATTTTTCATATTTTCTCTCATCTTCTCTCCCTTTGACAACAATGCCAAATAAAAATATACAAACAACTCTTTAGCAGGCAAGTAATTCTCTGTTGTTCGGTTCATATCAAGTACCTTCAGTGTAAAAATAAACAAATTTATGTTCTAGTCTCTGCAATCTTTTACAACCTTAGAAAAATTCCAAAGTGTGAGCTATGTGCATCAACATGAATGATCTTCTGATAAGTATAGGTTGATGCAACCTCCAGATCACTTCAGTGAATGGTAGATAGGGGACAAACCCCAAGTCTAGTCCTCAAATATTCAAATGTGTCCTTCGGTAAGGGTTTGGTAAAGATATCAACAAGTTGTTCCTTAGATGTTACAAATTCTAGTTTCACCTGCTTCTCTTAAACTTGTTCCCTTAAGTAGTGATACTTAATAGATATATGCTTTGTCTTTGAATGCATCATAGGATTCTTGGAAATATTTATAGCACTGGTGTTGTCACAATATATAATCATCGGGTCAGTGATTACCTCATTCATCCCTTCCAACACTTGTCTAATCCAATCAATATTTGAACAATTTGCAATAGTAGCAACATACTCTGCTTCAATAGTAGACTGAGAAATGCATTCTTGTTTCTTGCTAATCCAAGTTACAAGCCTTTCCCCTAAAAAGAATGCTCCATCGGTTGTGCTCTTTCGGTCATCTATGTTTCAAGCCCAATCTGCATCGATGTAAACTCTAAGTTCAAATTTGTCTTCCAATGTGTACCATAAACCATAGTCTTCTGTCTTATTCAAGTATCTCAAAATTCTTTTAACTGCAACCATATGTGAATCTTTAGGATTGGCAGAAGATCTAGCCACAATCCCAACAACATGTGTAATATCAGGCCTACTATGTACAACATACACTAGTTTTCCAATCATAGATTGGTACAGAGTTTGATTTACTTCTATAGATTCATCATCCTTTGTCAATTTACATCTAGTTACCATCGGTGTTCCTACTAGTTTAGCATCTTCCATACCCAAAAGTTTTAAACACTTCTTTAATGTATTTTGATTGAGTGATGAAAATCCCATCTTTCAGAGCAACCCAGCAAGTTTTATCCTAAAACACAAGGTATAAGTCATTTGGAACATTTTGTACCTAACATTTTTAACTTAGATTTGTACCATAGGCCAATTCTATTGTGTAGTTTCCATTTTAAGTCATTTATGGCTCTTTGTTGTTCCCTATTAGTTTGTAGTTCCTGATTTGTCTACATTTCTTATTTTGGCCTCTATCTTACATACTTATTTTAAATTAGACCTATCCATTTCCCATTACACAATCTACAATGATGGATTATTACACCCATTTAGCGCTTAAGTCTTTCTTGAGCCTATTGCATTATTTTCCTTCCAAATTGTGCATTGGGTGTAAATGCAAACATAATTTATATCAAATTCAATCTGCTAGAAAATTGCTTAAATAAAATATTTGATGTTTAAATATATTTTGTTGAATCTGAGAATTCAAACCTATTATTATTATGTTTTGATGAACCTATATTTATCGATTTCTATATTTTCTCATCGACTTTGACTGCGATCATTTATATGATGTGGTGACTATGAAGAGTCATGTCTATGATAGATGTGACTCCTTAGGGAGTCATGTCTATCATAGGCATGACTGTTCACAGTAGTCATGCGCCTTTTGGTATGCGCAGTTCCTTTATTAACATAAGTTAATACTGCTATCACTCGGCGTTTAGTTAAGTCGACGGTGTAATATGTAATATCGACGGTGCATGGTGAAATTTGATCTTTTATAATATATATTACTTTGACATTCGATCTTTTATAATATATATTTAATAATGATATCAATATAATAATATTGATATTATTATTATTATTTATTTATTCTTTTATTATATATTATTTTATATCTGATATAATCAATCTTTTATATATATTATATTGATATTAATAATAATGATATCAATATTTTTATATTGATATTATTATTATTATTATTATTATATATAAGTTATAATTTATCTTCTATTTAATCAAAGCTACTATAAATAACACTCCCTCTTAGCTCGGGAGGATAGACATATCACAATAATATCTGATATAATAAGTTACTCAACTTGAAATAAATATTCTCATATTACTTGTCAAGTGATAGTATCACATATCTCATGTTAAATAGAATCACATATCACATATCTCGTGATAAATAGTATCACATATCAGATACCTCATGATATGAATTATCACAAATCTCATGATAAATAGTATCACATATCACATACCTCATGATATGAATTATCACATATCTCATGATACTAGATGATATACTATGCTCAAGAACATTACATTCTCCTTATATATCCTAGTTATGGTATGTGCACTAACATCATGTCACATAATGTCTACCATAACTACTGATATCAAGTCACATGATATCAGTCTACTAAACATTATAAGATCGTCACCTTACAATGTTAAATACAAGTGTTAGTTGTCCAAAAAGTCATCACCTTTTAGAAACATACACAGGAAGTGTAGGCCCATAAAGTCATAGAGTCACACACATGACAAAAGAATTTAACACATTAAATATCTTTAATATATATTAGTACAAATTAAAAAAATTACATTTCAATCATACCAAGCTTCTTTCTGAAGTGATCAACTTACCTTGAGAAGAGGTTTGGTGAGGATGTGTGTTGTTTGATCTCCTGTACTGATATACTCAACTGGATTACGTTCCTTTCTACCATATCTCTCACATAGTGATAAGGAATTTCAATATGCTTAGATCTATCATGAAATACAAGATTCACTAACAGCTTGATACAACTTTGATTGTCATAGTGGATGATAGTTGGATTCAGAGGTTTACTAAATAATCCCACAAGTAGTTTCCTGAAGCAAATTGCTTCTCTAGCAGCCATAGATGTTACAATATATTTAGCTTCTGTAGAACTCTAAGCTACTGAAGACTTTTTTTTGCGAATCCAAGATATTATAGACGATCCTAAGCTAAAACAACATCTAGAGGTTCTCTTCCGATCAATTACACTTCCTACCCAATCTGAATCTGTGAATCCATGGAAGTCTAAGTCAACGTTCTCATACTTTAGGCCATAATTAATAGTACCTTGAAGATATCTCATTATATGCTTCACAGCCACAAGATGTATTTCCTTGGCCTCACACATAAACTAACTCAAGGCATTTACATCGTAGAAAATATCAGGTTTGGTATTAACCAAATACATCAAGGATCCAATCATCTACCTGTAGAGTGAGGGATCTGGTGATGGAGAATCTGTTGCTACTTCCTTTAGTTTATTAAGGTTTTTTTCCATGGGAGTTGACATAGGTCTGTAGTTAATCATACCAAATCTCTTTAATTTATCAATAGCGTACTTCCCTTGATTCAGAACAATACTATATTATTTCTATCAGACTTCAAGTCCAAGGAAATAGTGTAGGAGACCTAGATCCTTCATCTCAAATTTTGAGGCTAGATCTTTCTTACATTGTTTAATAATGTGATCTTCTCCTCTAAACAATAGATCATCAACATATAATATTAATATTAATATATCACCTTTTCTTTGTTTGAAGTAGAGATTTGGATCTACATCATTCTTGGAGAAACCTAATCCTATGAGATATTTGTCAATCCTCTCATACTAGGCCCTGGGAGTCTGTTTAAGTCCATATAGAGCTTTCTTTAATTTACACACATGAGATTTTGCATTGTGAATTTCAAACCCTTCAGGTTTTTCTAATTAGACTTCTTCTTCAATGGTTCCATTTAAGAAAGAATTTTTTACATCCATTTGATGTACTTTCCATCCCTTGGTTGTTGCAATGGAAAGGACTACTCTAATTGAGGTATATCGTGCAACTGGTGCAAATGTTTCTTCATAGTTGATTCCCTCCTTCTGTGAAAAATCTCTGGCCAAAAATCTTGCTTTGTATTTTTCTATGCTACCATCTGCAACATGCTTTATTTTAAAGAGCCATTTAGAAGAAACAACATATTTCTCTTTTGGCCTAGGTACTATCTCCCACACATCATTCTTTAGAATACACTGATATTCTTCTGTCATGGCATCCTTCCATACTTGGTGCTGGAGAGCATGAGTAACATTGGTAGGTTCTGATTTTATGAGTTCACTCATCAAGGCCACATAGCTAGAGAATCTCTTAGGTCTTTTACTTTCTCTGAAAGTCCATGATGGAACTACACAAGACTTTGCTTCTTCCATTTTTTTGGTAGCCCAAAGTGGTCTTCTTTTAGGATTTTCCAAAGATGTGATTTATTCTTCATTTCTATCTTCCTTAGGATAATCCCTCTGAATCTTAGGGGTGGGTTCTTCTTCTAGATCCATGAGGGAAGTTTGAATTTCAAACTCAATAGAATTTCTATCCCTTTTAAAAACTATGTCTTCCTCAAAAATCACATCTCTTCTTAGTTTAATCTGTCTCTGACCAGACACGTATATTCTATAGGCTTTTGAAGTTTCACTATAGCTACGAAAATACCTTTTCTCCCAAAAGGTTCTAGTTTAGTCCTTTTCTCTTTGGGTACATGAATGTAGACATGACACCTGAATATTCTTAAGTGACTAATGTCTAGTTTTATACCAGTGAAGGCTTCTTCAAGAGTTTTATCATCAATATGGGAGTGAGGACATCTATTATGAATGTAGATAACAGTACTAGAGGCTTCAACCCAAAGTGAATTTTTTATATTTTGATCAAGTAGCATAGCCTTGGTAGCTTCTATAATGGTTCTATTTTTCCTTTCAGCAATGTTGTTTTGTTGAGGGTTGTAAGGTACAGTGAACTCCCTCTTAATCCCATCACTTTTACAAAATTCTTTAAAGATGTCTGATGTATATTCCTTTCCATTATCTATCCTTAGGGTTTTTACTTTTTTCCCAGAAGAATTTTCCGTAAGGGATTTGAATTCTTTGAACCTTTTAAGGATCTCTTGTGATTATTTACATTTAAGAAAGTAGATCCATGTTTTTCTAGAGAAGTCATCAACAAAGATTACATAGTAGAGAAACCCTGCTAATGAAGGTATAGACATGGGTCCACATAAATATGAGTGGACTAATTCTAAGACATTATTTATTTTTTGAGTACTATTTTGAAAAGACCCCTTAGTGTTATTCCCTAAGGCACATCCCTTGCATACCCTTGAATTGTATTGTTTGAGTTTGGGTACACCTGTGACTAGTCTTTCCATGGAAGATAGGGCATGAAAGTTGAGTTGTCCTAATCTTCTATGCCATATTTCATTAGAGTCTTCAACTTCATGAATTAGGGCTAGATTTAGTTCAATACACAACTCATACAAATAACCTTGTCTATGTCCTATAGTTTTAGCTTTCTTAATGGTAGAATTCTTTGGCCATGCCAACACTTTACTATCCATGAAAGTTATTCTATATCCATTATCCTCAAGTGTGGATATGGAGACCAAGTTTATTTGTATGCCTGGAACAAATAGTACCCTAGTAAGTTGGATTGATATGTCAGATTTTAATTTGATAGTGCAAGTTCCAACACCTTTGACTAGATGTGTAAAGTCATCTCCAATTGTTACTTCCTCATCAGTCTCTTCTACCATGGAGTCTAAGAGTTCTCTGAACCCTGTGATGTGCCTTGATGAACCACTATCTATAACGCAAGAGTTGGATTTATTTGATACTTGATTTGAAAGAGCAAAGTAGAATACATATTTCTCAGGTTCATGATCTTTTTTGGATTTTCTTACTTTGGCATATGATGCTTGCTGCTTGGTTCTGTTAGGACATCTGACTGCATAGTGTCCATATTGGTTGCATCTAAAATAGTGGACATGAGAAACATCTTTCTTGGATGAGCCTTTCTCAGGATGACCTTTCCTTTTCTTAAAGAACTTTTTCTTTCCTTTCTTGTGGGAGTTTGCATTCAGGACATGAAGATCTTCATCTATATTCTTCTTATTGAATCCTTTATTTGTTTGTCTCAATTCCTCTTGAAGGCAGTCTGATCTTAATCGGTCAAATTTTGGAAATTTAGACCTTGTACTAATGCCTTGAATAAATGTTTCCCAGGAATTTGGTAGACCATTTAGGGTGATAAGTGTTAGCTCCTCACTTTCAATTTGGCATCCAAGAGTTGATAATTGATCTCTTAGAGTCGATATCCTCATAAAGCATGCATTGATAGATTCTCCTTTGTTCATACTTATTGTAGACACCTAAAATTGTCCTAACAATTACCCTTATTCTAGCCAATTAAATAGATATTTATTATTTATTTAATAATTAACCTCATTCTACCCTTAATTAAATAAATTCACATTTGTTTAAATACACTCTTATTTATCCCTTATCCTTGATTAAATAAATTTACATTTATTTAATTTTAGCCTTTTTCCCCATCTTTGATTAAATAAATTTACATTTATTTAATCCCATCTCCCCTCATCCTAATCCTCCACTTAATTAAGTAAATGACATGGTTTATTTAATTAATCCCCTCTTATCCCACTTAGAATTAAATATTGAATTTAATTCTATTTGAGCACATGGCTCCTAACTTTAACCTTCACCTAACCTTACTTCCCTAACCTAACCCATCCTTCTAACCCAAGTCAACCCACTTTCCCACTAATTAATCCTAATCTCCCACCTAATCCCATCCTAATCATTTGCACAACCTTAATCTAAGGATTAAGAAATCCTAATCCAAACCCAAGTCACATGTGACTTTAAACACATGTGACTCTTACACACTCTTACAAACCCTTACACACTTGTCTCCCACATGTCATTGACATGTCACTTTCCAATATCTTTGTTCTCCCCTTCTCTTCCACCTTTTGACCCATGTATTGACATGTCATTTTCCAAAGTTGCTCACACATGTGTGAGCAACTTTAGTTCTCCCATCCTCTTACAACCCTTGACCTTTGTCATTGAGCCATCATTTTCTCAAGTTGCTCACACATGTGTGAGCAACTTTATCCCTCTTACATCTTCTTACACCCTCTTACAATTTGTCATGGACATGTCACTTTCAAAGGTTTCTCACACATGTGTGAGAATATTTCCCCCTTTGAATGGTCAAACCCTAATCCACATGGCATCTACTTGGCCGCCACCTCATGGCCACCTCATTGATCCTGAATAATCCTAGCCCTTCATCCAACTTTCAATCTCAACCATCCATTTCCCTCAAACTCTTATAAAAGGAGATATCTCTCTTCATTTTCAAAAAGCCTTTTTCAAGCATTGAAATGCTGCAGGATTTGAGCAACCACATCCCCTCTTCAACAAATCAATCAAGACTTAGTCATTTTGGAGGTTTGCATTTGTGTCGAGTAGATTAAACTAGTTTATTAGTTTATCTTTTCATATTTACATGCTTATTTCCATAGTATTTTGAGGTTTGCATGAATATGTTAGGATACGCTTAGTTTATTTAAGTTTGTTCTTTTGTTACATTTTTATGCAATACATTTTGGCACGCCCGGTGGGACCCACAATCCCATTTTTCTAACAATTTTCTTGATTTCATGAGAGTTCCCCGTAAAGTTTCTAGACAGGCATCTCCGCTCGTCCAGAGACGTCTCTGCTACATAGGTGTCTCTACTTGTCAACAAGCATCTTTGCTACATAGGTGTCTTTGCCTGTCAATAGGCATCTCCGCCTGTAGACAGGCGTCTCTGTGAGAAAGGGGGTTTCTTCCACTTTAATTTGTTTTAGATAATAAAATTTACATGTTTTAATCACTTAAAGGCTTATAATCATTAGTGAAACACCTTATGTTATCTGCAAGTGCATAAAAGAACATAAAACTAATAAAATCTTTATTTTTGTGTAGATAGGTGTCTCTGCATACACACAGGTGTCTCTGCTATAAAAGGGAGTTTCCTTTGTGTTGTCCTTTTTAAGCTGATTAAGTAAATTTTTCTAACATATTAAGGTTAAAAAATCACTATGTCTTTGTCATAAGAAACCTTTTTATGCATTTGAAACTTAATGGGAGCATAAAACTTTAAAACATTGGTGGTTAATCTTTTTTTTGTGTAGACAGACATCTCTACCTGTACATAGGTGTCTCTTCCTGGAAATAGGCATCTCTGCTTGGAAATAGGCATCTCTTCCTAGAAACAAGCGTCTATGCCTGTACATAGGTGTCTCTGCCTGTACACAGGCATCTCTACTTGTACACATGCATCTTTGCCTAGAAACATGTGTCTCTGATAGGCAAGCATCTCTACCTGGAAACATGCGTCCTTGACAGGCAGGCGTCTCTACCTGTACACAAGTGTCTTTGCCTGATTACAACTTATTTTTCATAAAGAGGCAACTTCATGAAAATGCTTATAACTTCCACATACAAGATCCATTTTGGACGATTCAAAAAGTGTCAAAAAGTTGATTCAGCCCTCTATCCAGATTTGTAAACCATTTTACCAAACTGAATCTATAAAATCAAGTGCACATGTTCCAAGTTGAACCTTCTTTGCAAACTTCAAACACTCGTAACTTGGGCATAAAAAATAATTTTTCAACAATTTTTTAAAAAAATTTCATTAGAAAAATGCAAGGAATATGATTTGTCAATACTTTTTAGCCTTATAAAATCTTTTAGAAGTGTTTTCCACACATTTTCAAATTGGGCTTAAAATTAACCTTCACATTTGGGTTTGGAATTAAAAAGAACAAGTGTCTTTTAAACCCCAAGGTCACATATGTATTCTGTCCTCTTGCACCTTCGGGTGATCTAGAGTGCACAAGAAATACGTGGTCTTGTTTTCTTTTTAGGAGGCTTGCTTGGGGATTTGATCACCTCAAGGGACGACCTCAACTCCCATGTTCTGGTGGAGTATAAATAGCGGGGGGTGAATCCAAAGACACCTCTCTTGGAAGTAGAATCTTATCACTCTTGGCTAAGCCCCAAAGAACTTTATACCTTTGGGAAGTGAAGGTGGAGATTTGGGTTACCGTCTCCTCCTGGCTGTATGACATTATCCTCTTTCATCTATGGATTTGGGCCTCACGTACCTTGCGTATATTGAGGACATCCCCTAGTTGAGCTTGTATATCCTAGTTGAAGCCTCAATAGGATTGTTGGTGTGTTTGATGTGCTTGAATGTTTAAAAACTTTCCCATTTGCAGCCAAAAGGGGACACACCATATGAATTAATCCTTAGCAATTGTGCTTGTCTATAATTTCATTTGTTTACTTTGCATTTTAAAATAAAAAATTGAAAAACAATCATAAAATTTCAAAATCCAAAAAATAAAAATAAAAATATAAAAATCCAAAAAAGCATGAACTTTCGAGAATTCAAAAACATCAAAAAACTTCCAAATTAAAAAAAAATATAAAGTTTGAAAACTCAAAAAACATTACAAAACTCAAAAACTCATAAAAATCAAAATCATTTCAAAAACAACAAAAACATTTTGTTAAGTTAGTGTTCTTTAGTCAAGCTTTCCACATCACTTCTTTCATTTATCAACTTCATCACCATCTCCATACTTCTTATCCTAATCACTTCTAATCATCCTAATCACTTCTTCTAATCATCTTAATCACTTCTTCTAAATCCTTCCTAGTCTATTCCTAATCATCTTAATCAATTCTTCCAAGCCACTCCTATTCTATTCCTAATCATCCTAATCAATTCTTCAAAGTAATTCCTGTCTTCTTCTAATCATCCTAATCACTTATTCTAATCATCCTAATCACTTCTTCTAATCATCTTAATCACTTCTTCTAAGTCCTTCCTGTACACACTAAAATGGTGCACTTCTATGAACCATTATATGCAAGGTTGCTCAAGAATGAGGCCTCACAAAGTGGCTCATAGCTCTCTATGCATGGAGTTGCAAGGGACTATGATGTATTTGCTCTCAGCTAGAGCTACAAGCTTGTGACCTTGCTAGTCAACCATACAATGAGAGATTCACAATGAAGACAAGGGCAAGAGTGCCAATATCTTCAATGAAATCAAAGTATGCAATGAAAATCTAAATGAGAATGCAATCTAATCTATGAAAGGAAAGTACAATGCAACTAATCTATGAAAGGAAATAACAAGTGTTACAAATCCCTCCTATTAAGCTATGTGAGATTAATCTATTGCATCAAAGGAAACTAAGCTATGAAATGAAGCTAAAATGCAAGAATGAAAGACTAAGAACAATAAGGTTTCCAAAAGCTCCAAAAAGTCTCCAAGAATTCCTGCAGCATAAGATTAGTATTGAAAACATGATATGAAAATGGAGGAGAGAGCTTTCCTTTTATAAGAAATGCAAAGGAATGGGCCATGGAGATTAAGAGGCAAAAGTCTTAATCAGCGGTGGAGCTTGAAAGAGGAGCAATCCATGTGCACAAGTATCCTCCAATAGGAAAATAGGAGTTGACTTTATGTCCATATGAGACAAAAAGTGTTTTTTTCCTTTTTGTGAAATAGGAATAATGCTTTATTTGTGCAACTTAGGATAAGAGGAAAAGGTGGGGCTTTTTATTTAATCAAAAGGGGAGGAAATATTCCTTTTAATCAAATAAAGACTTAGGATAAATGGTTAGCCCATAGGGTAAAAATCCAATATATGATCGAAATTAGGATTTGATCAAGGAATTGATAATGTTGAAAATATTGATTATTGATCAAACTGATTCAAGATTGATAAATTGAATAAATGGGGCCCAAAGTCTAGGCGACCATTTTAGGGTGCATACACTTCCTAGTCTATTCCTAATCATCTTAATCAATTCTTCCAAGTCATTCCTATTCTATTCTAATCATCCTAATCACTTCTTCTAAGTCCTTCCTATTCTATTCTAATCCTCCTAATCACTTCTTCTAAGTCAACTTTATCATCCTTCTTAATCATTCTAATCATTCTTCTAAGTCATCTTTATCCACTTCTCAATCATTCAATCAAGGTCCTAATCTTCATCTTGGTACTCCTTCATAAATCAAATCTACTTTCTTAATCCAATTTCATCATTCATCATCCTTCTAATCTAATCACATCATTACCTTTCTAATCCAATCCCCTTTTTCAACTTCATTCCAATAAAATTCTAATTCAATCTATTTATCCTCTTCATCTAAATCAATCACCCATTCAATCTATTTAATTGTCTTCCAATACCCCTTATTTATGTTCTAAATTTCTTTTATTCCTAATATCACACTATATCCACATCATCTTCTAATCCAAATTTTCATCAAATCTTCCACTTTGAACTTAGGAGCAAAATCATCATTTGGTCTTTAAAAAAATCTTGTCTTGATTGACCCATATCCAAGCATAATCAAGACTAATCAAATCAAATCTCATCTTTCATTCCTTAATCCATCTTAGGTTGAAAGATATTAATCAAAAGTGTTACATAGACCCTCATCATTAGAAAACACATCTAATTGAATTATTGCTTTGAGAACATCAGTCTGTCTCAAGTAACTAATTCCATTAATCCTATCTTATTTTGCTTGGGATCACAAGTCCATCTCCAAGTAGAATAAGATCATCATCCAAATCAATCCTTTGTTTACACCATCATAGGGTCTTGTTCCACCTAGGTTTGTCTCAAACCTTCAAATCAAAATCAATTCCAATCAATCAAATACTTGAGGCCCTACCCTCACAATCAATCAAATCCAAATCCAATCAATCAAATCCTTGAGGCCCTTCCCTCTTAATAAATCCAAATAAAAAAAATCAAGTCCTTGAGGCCCTAGCCTCACAATCAAATCAAATCAAATCCAATCAATCAAATCCTTGAGGCCCTTCCCTCTTAATCAATCCAAATCAAAACAATAAATTCCTTGAGGCCCTACCCTCACAATCAATCAAATCCATACTCCAATCAATCAAATCTTTGAGGCCATGCCCTCACAAGAAGTCAATCAAATCAAATTCCTTGAGGCCCTGCCCTCTCAAATAAATAAAAAAGTCCAAACTTTCTCCTATTCCTAAGTTCATATTTCATTCATCCTCAAATATCTCACTTCATCTACTCCTAATTCAAATCTTCATCCACATCTTCTTCTAATCCAAATCCAAACCTTCATTCCAAGATCATGGATAAAGATCGACTTCACACAAATTCAATCTCACATTCATCCAACTCACACATTGACCAAAATAATCCAACTCCCACTTACCAAGACCATCCCATATCCCCATCTATTCCACCTCAACATTCCATATCCAATTCCAATACACCTCACATTTCTTCTCCTTCCTCTACCTCTGACAAGGGAAATCTATCTCATCCTCCCACATTTACCCAAATCCATAATCTCCATCTCTCATCCAAAACCATGCTTTTCTTTGCATAGATCGACGAGATAACAAAGAAGTATAGATCTCCACCTCTAAATCAAGCTACCCAATCTCCACAAGCCATGCAGTCACCATCATTCCCTCCAAGTCAAGGCACACCTAAATATTCTAAGTCTCATGAGTTCTTCATACCTCCATCCACTCAAGTTGAAGCTTCCACTTCCTCCATCCCATCACCCTCCCAAGTCCAAACATGTCATAAATTTTTTCCAAAGCATGCTTCTATGGATTCTTCTCCTCCTCTAGATCTTAGCATCTCTCCATCTCATGCTTCCAATCCATCTCAAGATCCATTTATCCCTCTTAATCCACTTCATGATCCAATTCCTAATCAAGATCAAGACATCCCTATTATCCCATCCATTAATGACTCCCCCTGTCTCATGAACCCATCCCCTCTACCACATCCAATGATCCCCTTCCATCTCGAGCCTTAACATCCACTTATACTCCACTTCATGAAGATATTCATTCTCTCCAATCTACTAATTCCCCTCCATGTCAAGATCAAATCACTTCATCTCATGATTCTCTCCCCTCTATTCCATTGTATGATCTTCTTCCCTCTCAAGATCCCATTATTCCTTCTACTTCGCCACCTAATTTTATCCAAAGTAATTATCAAAGTACTCTATCATCTCCATGTCATGGTCCTTAGCCCTCTCAAGATCTTATTTTCCCTCCTAATCCATCCCAAGATCCTATCATCTCACCTAATCCCCCTCATGATCCTAATCCTCCACAAAATCCCATCACACCTATCCAATCCATTCATGAACCCCATACACTTGGACTCGCATCTTGTGTTGCAAATACTAAATATCCCATTGAAGAACTAATGTTTCAAGATGTTGGTACCCCATCTACTCCTTCCAAATCCCAAATTTCTCCATCTAAATCTAAACTTCCATATTCCCATCACTCATATTCTAAGTCCATTTTGGGCCCTTATGTTCAAATCTCCACCCCCCACCCTCCAAATCCATTTTGGGCCCCTATGTCCCAAATTTCCTCCCTTCCTCAAACACATCCATTTTGGGTCCTTATGTTCCAAAACCTAATTCGTCCTCCCTTCCATCCATTTTAGGTCCTTACATACATCCATCTTCCATATCCAAGTTTACCTCACCTCCCTAAGAAAGACCCACAAAGGCACACATCCTTGAATTCCTTCCAACTCTTTAAACCATTTATCCTGATACACCCATACCATGGCTAATGGAAGCAAGTTGGATGCCAAAGTAAAAAATAAAATAAAATAATAATAATAAAAGATGCATCAAGCCACAAATCCACACAAACAAATAGAAGGATCAACATGTCCCATCTAAAAGACATGTTCAAGAAAAGAAAAATATGATCCAAAAGGACACAAAGTTCAAAAGGCCACAAAGGCCTCAAAATGAAAAATGAAAAATGAAAAATCACATGGATTCTAGAGCTACTCAGTTATAAAATTCATCTCAATTCAAAATCCAAATTGGCATCCAACCTTGCTAATCCAAAAGCTTCTTCCTAAATTATCCCTCTAACAATCCTCTACTTTCCAACTACATTACCTCCTTCTTCTATTTTGGGTCCTTATATCCCAAATCCACCTTTTTTCATCTAAAAATATCTTCCTCCACCTCTCCACCACCCTTCAAGGTTCGAGACGGGTGTACATTTGACGGGTGCACACCCATCTCGTGGTGGACACCCCTCTCGGTGGGTGTACACCCATCTCGTCTCAGCGGGCGTACACCCATCTTGGCGAGGTGGGTGTACACCCACCCATTAATGTACAAGTCTTCCCTCTTCCTATCCATTATTCCCCAATCCTTCCATACTCCTCCACTACTTTCATCCAATATTTTGTATCAGTCCTCATTCTCCTTCCCCTAGTCCATTTCCTCTACCATCTACCCGTCCTACCAACATCTATGAGAACATATCCAAAATTCCTTGATACAAAACACACAACGCTATATCATGACACTCGACGCTTGATTCCTTCCCTCCATCTCCCTATCACACATCTATTGTCTTCTAAAGTTCACCTTTTCTATCCATTTACTTATCCTCATCCCCTTGTACCCTACACTTGGGGGAAAGCTCCATCCATCCTATGCTACCATATATGTCTTCCATCTTTCATATCCACCATCCATCCTCCTATCCAAGTCCAGCCTCATCCTTTATTATGTACGGGCGGGTGTGTGTACACCTATTGTACACCTGTCGAGACGAGTGCCCACACCTGTCAAGATGGGTGGGAACCCATCGAGATGGTTGTGCGCACCCACCTCGATGGGTGGGCACCCATTGAGGCAGGTGTACACTCATCGAGGCTCAGCGGGTGTACACCCATCTCGTCACCCGTCCATTTATGTACAAGTCTTCCCTCTTCCTATCCATTATTCCCCAATCCTTCCATACTCCTCCACTACTTTCATCCAATATTTTGTATTAGTCCTCATTCTCCTTCCCCTAGTCCATTTCCTCTACCATCTACCCGTCCTACCAACATCTATGAGAACATATCCAAAATTCCTTGATACAAAACACACAACACTATATCATGACACTCGACGCTTGATTCCTTCCCTCCATCTCCCTATCACACATCTATTATCTTCTAAAGTTGACCTCTTCCATCCATTTACTTATCCTCATCCCCTTATACCCTACACTTGGGGGCAAGCTCCATCCATCCTATGCTACCATATATGTCTTCCATCTTTCATATCCACCATCCATCCTCCTATCTAAGTCCATCCTCATCCTTTCTTATCTTTGATCTTGACTATCCTATTTATTCCATCCATTTTCCTTACTTGTTATCCATCTCCTCTATCTCATAATCCTTGTCATATTTACTTCCTCCATCCTCCATCCATAATCCTATAAAGCTCCATCCTCCTTTCCATGCCTTTGATCTTGATTATCCCATGCATTCCCTCAATTCCATTGTATGCTTCTATCCATATCCTCCCTACATTATAAATTGTCATTTTCCATCCATATCCTCCTTATCATTATCCTCTATCTTATTCATACCCCTCATCCTATCCATCCACCTCCCACTTTCATCCCTTTTCCTTCCTACAAGGCATAAAAAATACCAACGAAAGAAAATAAAACATAATAATATCCATGCATGCTTTGGAACATACATTCCTTCATTCCCTCCATGCATATTCATACCTCTTTCCATCCATTTCATACCTCCTTTACCCACCATCTTTTCATCCATTCTCCTCTCTTTAGTGTGTGGCATTTACTTCCTTTGCAGTCCTTGTATCCTCATCCCCTTTTCCCCCACCCTTTAATCCCCCATCTCCTATCACTCTACATTCCCTCCATATACCTTCCATCCATAAACTACATCTATTCCCCTTTCTTCTACAATTCCTTGGTTCTCCCTTGTCATTGGTCCCAATCCACTCAATCTTCTTATCCATCTTCCAACTTCTCCCCATCACATCAATTTATCCTTTCCCTCTCATGTCTAATCTATTTCTCTTTCTTCTATCCTATTCAATCCAATTTATCTTCTAATCTTTGTCCATCCCATATACTTCTCTTCTAATCTACTCCATTTATTCCCATTCTATTCGTTATCCATCTTTCAATTCAATCTCTCTATCCAATCCTTTCATTTCCAATTCATTTTTGTTCTTCCTAAATTCTTCAGTTACATTCCTTTATCTTCTAATCCCACTAAATCAAATTCATCTATCTTCTCATCTAATCAATTTACCTTCTTCCCATCCATTCACTCGAATTCCTCTACTCTTGTCTTATCCTCTCATTTTACCTTCTTCATATATTCTTCTATCTAATTCATTTCTCCTCCAATCCAATCCTTTCTAATCTATTTTCTAATCATCTCAATTTCCCTCCTTCCTATCATCTCCAATCTAATTCATTTCTACTCCTATTATCTTATCCAAATCGTCCAATCCAATCCAACTCATATTTCCCTTCACTATCCAATCCACTCATCAATAAATCAAAAAATCCATAAAATCACAAACAAAAAAAATCCCAAACTAGTCCAATCAAGTGCAATGAATACTAATCCAATCAATCCAATCTTGTAATCTTGTACATCAATCCTTAATCAACCCATCATATTGACCCGACTCAGTTGATAATCAATTGAACCCAATTTTAATCAAATCATCATCCTGGGATGTATCCTTCCCAAATCCTTTGGATGTGCATTGTTCTTATCGTTAACTTTGCCATCCTCAATCAATCATCATCAGTGAATCCATCAATTGGTTTTTAGCTTGACTAGGGGCAAAATTTTAGTTTGCATTTGGATTGTTGTGCATGCTTACTTGTTTCTTGTCTATATTATTATTTTTTGCATTTATCATGGTCTTTTTATCCTATTGTCCTAATGGCATCACGATCTTCCATATCAAGGTGTCATAGGCATATGATTGTATTTGACCTTTTTTATCACGTACTGGACACATTGTCATCTTGGTTTCCCATACCTTGCTGCATAGTGTTAAGTACAATATCAAACTTAGGTTGCTCACACCATCGCAGCATGACTTTATATATTCTTCCTTCGTCATCCATCACCTTTTTCCCTTCCTTTCATAGCCCTATCCATTTCGAGAGCACACCTGTGTTCTCCAAACCCACATGTCTTCTCGAGGAGCATACCAATCCTTCCTCGTCATCCTTCTGTGATTGGGGCATCATGCTACTAGTCTTATCCCTTTTATCCACTATGTTTTAATCTTCTTTGATCTAACATCACTTCATGATGCTACATCAAAGAGGGGCAAAATGTAGACACCTAAAATTGTCCTAACAATTACCCTTATTCTAGCCAATTAAATGAATATTTATTATTTATTTAATAATTAACCTCATTCTACCTTTAATTAAATAAATTCACATTTGTTTAAATACAATCTTATTTATCCCTTATTCTTGATTAAATAAATTTACATTTATTTAATTTTAGTCTTTTACCCCATCTTTGATTAAATAAATTTACATTTATTTAATCCCATCTCCCCTCATCCTAATCCTCCACTTAATTAAGTAAATGACATGGTTTATTTAATTAATCCCCTCTTATCCCACTTGGAATTAAATATTGAATTTAATTCTATTTGAGCACATGGCTCCTAACTTTAACCCTCACCTAACCTTACTTCCCTAACCTAACCCATCCTTCTAACCCAAGTCAACCCACTTTCCCACTAATTAATCCTAATCTCCCACCTAATCCCATCCTAATCATTTGTACAACATTAATCTAAGGATTAATAAATTCTAATCCAAACCCAAGTCACATGTGACTTTAAACACATGCGACTCTTACACACTCTTACAAACCCTTACACACTTGTCTCCCACATGTCATTGACATGTCACTTTCCAATATCTTGGTTCTCCCCTTCTCTTCCACCTTTTGACCCATGTCATTGACATGCCATTTTCCAAAGTTGCTCACACATGTGTGAGCAACCTTGGTTCTCTCATACACTTACAACCCTTGACCATTGTCATTGATCCATCATTTTCTCAAGTTGCTCACGCATATGTGAGCAACTTTATCCCTCTTACACCTTCTTACACCCTCTTACAATTTGTTATGGACATGTCACTTTCAAAGGTTTCTCACACATGTGTGAGAATCTTTCCCCCTTTGAATTGTCAAACCCTAATCCACATGTCATCTACATGGCATCTAATTGGATTCCACCTCATGGTCACCTCATTGATTCTGAATAATCCTAGCCCTTCATCCAACTTTCAATCTCAACCGTCCATTTCCCTCAAATTCCTATAAAAGGAGAGATCTTTCCTCATTTTCAAAAAACCTTTTTCATGCATTGTCATGCTATAGGATTTGAGAAACCACATACCCTCTTCAACAAATCAATCAACACTTAGTCATTTTGGAGGTTTGCATTTGTGTTGAGTAGATTAAACTAGTTTATTAGTTTATCTTTTCATGTTTACATGCTTATTTCCATAGTATTTTGAGGTTTGCATGAATATGTTAGGATAAGCTTAGTTTATTTAAGTTTGTTCTTTTGTTACATTTTTATGCAATACACTCATATGATTATTTTCCCTTTTAAGGGCCAAGGTTCTGTTGGAGTTATTTATTTCATATGTACTTTTAAGTGCTTTAAACATATAATATGCAGTTTCATATTTCGTTAAAATTTGTACGATATGATCTCTAACTCCATCAACTATGATTTTCATGGCTTTTTCATTTCCTTAAGTCCATGCTATTTTCTTAGGATCATTCTCTGGTTCTAGTTTATTCTCTTTCACAAATGACTCAACTTTATTTTCTTTTAATAGCATCATAATTCTAAATTTCCATGATGAAAAATTATTTCCTCCTTCTAGCCTATCTACAAATCGAATTATAGTAGCCATAGAGAAATTTAATGTTCTTTAGATTAAATTTGAATTTCTCAAATTCTGTTGCTGCTATGACCCTTCCTAACTTGGCTCCGATACCATGTAAATGTAAACAAAATTTATATCAAATTCAATCTGCTAGAAAATTACTTAAATAAAATATGTGATGTTTAAATATCGTTTGTTGAATATGAGAATTCAAACCTATTATTATTTTCTCATCAACTTTGACTGTGATCATTTATATGTAGTGGTGACTGTGAAGAGTCACGTCTATCAAAGTCACGTCTATGATATACATGACTCCTTAGGGAGTCATGCCTATCATAGTCATGACTATTCATAGTAGTCACACACCTTTTGGTATGAACAATTCCTTTATTAACATAAGTTAATACTGCTATCACCTGACATTTAGTTAAGTCGATGGTGTAATATGTAATGTCGACGGTGCATGGTGAAATTTGATCTTTTATAATATATATTACTTTAATATATATCACTTTGACATTTGATCTTTTTTAATATATATTTAATAATGATATCAATATAATAATATTGATATTATTATTATTATTTATTTATTCTTTTATTATATATTATTTTATGTGATATAATCAATCTTTTATATATATTATATTAATATTAATAATAATGATATCAATATTAATATTAATATTATTATTTTATATAAGGTATAATTGATCTTCTATTTGATCGAAGCTACTATAAATAACATTGGATAATTTACCTATCCCTTGCATCCTTTTACCCCATGTACATATATACACAAACATATACATATACATGTAATGTATGTATACATACATGCACACACACACACACACACACACATCTTTGTGTGTGTATATATGTGTGTGTGTGTGTCATATATATATCTTATCAATTATATAAGTTTAACATTTATTAGCAATATCATAGAACATAATTCATAGTAATAATCAAAACTTGAAGGGAAGAAAACTCTTGCAATTGATTTTGCAAGGTAATTTTCCCAATTTCATAAGTTATCTAAAAAATGGATAGTACATATGTTGTATTCAATTGGTGGTGGTGGAGATCTCTAGAAGCATTGAGATAGATATGGCTAGGGTGACCTTTCTATTGTATGAAATATTGTTTAGTGGGTGTGGTTGGGTGTGGTTGAAGTGAATGTGGTTCTTGTATATGAGAAGACTTTATATGCAATGTTGATAATGCTCTTGTTCTAGGTGGGTGAGAGTTGATGTAATTTACTCCTCTCACATAGTTTCATAGCTTAGGTTTTATTATCTAGGTGGGTTCTTTTCTTGTGGAAGTTATGAATTGCTTGGACTTATTATTAAATTAGTTACATGTTTAGTTCATATTATAATGTTTGATTATGCATGAACTCTTGACTAGACCTATTCTTTAAGACTTCTAGTCCTAAAAACCAAGTTATATATAACAATAAATAAATATATTCAAGTAAATAAAAATACTAAAGAAATGAATTTCTGTTTATATAAAAAAAATTATATATATACAAATTTTACTATTTTAAATATATTAATTAAAAGTATTCTAATATATATATAAAAGTTAACATGTATCCATATATTAGAAATAGAAATTAATTTATTCAATTTATTATTGAATAAACCCGAGGTAGTGGATAATTCTAGAACTAAAAATTAGTATACAAGCCAAAAATAAACATAAAAATGAAGTCATCACAATCATCAATGAGAGTAGCAACACTACAAAAGTTGGTTATATGAATACAATGATATGAATTTTGAACTCTTTATTTACTTCCTTCCCATGTTTGTGGAATCATGAAGAAGAGGTGTGATATAATGTAAAAGGTGTTTTTGAAAAAAATTAAGCTTTTTCTCTACAATTTTTCCAATAATTAATAATGGTTAATAACTTAATAGATGATGTTCTAATACTATTGAAAGCTCATTTATCATGTAAAGATGAATAAAAAATATTTAGTTGATAGACTTTATATTGTGGACTTCACTTCTACAATTGTTCCCTAAACCTGTCTCACATTTCAAAACCACCTTAATCTCCCCTTAAACCATTTTCAACTCAACTTTCCAGCTAAAAAATCTCTACAAATTTTACTAGTCAAAAGCAATTATAATGATTTTGCATTACTTAAAAATTAAAAGTCATGTATATTTAAGTAGTATTACTAAGAAAAGGAGTGTGCATTAATGAAAAATGTATATTTTTTTATTTCTTCTTTTCATAAGAATATCTTTTAATATTATCTTTTTTATTAAGATATTCTATCTTTTTAATATTTCAAAAAAGAAAGAATATTTATTAAAAAAGAAGATAAATACTAAATAAAAAATAGATCAAAAAACTCTTTTCAATGCTCGTAGATAAGATTGTAGTGATTATATATATATATATATATATATATATATATATATATATATATATATATATATATATATATATATATATATATATATATATATATATATATATATATATATATATATATATATATATATATATATATATATATATATATATAAAATTAAGAAAAAATGTGAATCTATATTTTATTATTATCTTTTTTTCTAAGAATATCTTTGAATATTACTTGTTTTATTAATTTATCTTTTTTAATGCTTCAAGTTTTTGTTAAAATATAAGATATATACTAGAATAAAAGATATTGAATTAATTATCTATGTTATTGAATAATAAATGAACAAAACAAATTAAAAAAAGTTTATTGTGTTTTTTCTTTTAAAATAATAGTTTTAGATTGCATAAATATACACTAATCATTTTTTTTTTTAAAACAACAATTTGAGATTCACATAAACTCCATCAACAAGGCATTTGTACTTTTAAATCTTCAATCATATCGATTATGTATTTTACACATTTTGTTTTATTAATTTTAAACACAAATCTTTCCATTTTTGCAAAGAATAGTTTCTATTGAAATTCAATAGGGATAAACAAGAGTCTGAGTATTCAATATCACTTTTAGAAGTGGATCAAACATGCATTAGCAAACTATAGATTTGATTAGGTATCAATAGCCATTTTATTTTTATTTTAGTACATTGCATAGTGTGTTGCTATTTTGGTAAACATTTTGATTAAACATGCATATCTTTATTGATGGTTTTCCACAATTTTGAAGACCATTCATTTTGATTTGTTGAAATATTGGATAAATAACAGATATGATTGTTGTAGACAACTTGATTTTCTTTATCAGACCATAAGTAGAGATAGAGCTATTCAACTAGCCTTACTCTCTCTACAATTTGCAAACTTTGAGGAATGAAATTAGACTTGCATGTGATGATTGATTAGAGGGAACACATGATCTTAAATGTTCCACTCTTGATCTACAAACCATGGTTGCATACTTAATTGCACGCCTCTTCTTTGTTTTTAAGTTTATACATATTACATTTGCTTGAATGTTTCTAATTTGAGTGGAGGTTTTCTAAAATTCTTTCTAATAAATATAAACGTCCTACCACTAAATCATTGTATTCCATGAAATAACATCCAATTATATTATATTATTCATCCACCTTATTTGATGTATGAACATTTTGCATGCATGTTTATTGAAGATTTCATAGTTACACTATCTAGAACCCATCAAACCTTCCCTATCTTGACAAATGCTTATGCTCCGATTCAACTATTGAAGATTTCACAGTTACACTATCTATAACCCATCAAACCTTCCCTATCTTGATAAATGCTTATGCTCTGAGTCAACATGCTCAACTCTCTCACAATGGTTGAGGGCATTCAATTTGGTTTTATTTCATTAAATTTATTTTGTGCATGGCCTCTTAAATATTTTTATGAAATGATAAATATTAATAAAAAATATTAGAATTAATTTAATTATAATTTATTTTATTAATATTTTAACTAATATATAAAATTTATATTTTAATATAAAAATCTATTTTTTATATTTTTCACATTTGAATTCTAACTATAATTTCCTATCAGCTTATCCCTTGACCCTCCTTAGGTGCAAGCGTTGATTTTATAAGTTTTGGTGTTTCACTAATTTGAATTATTTTAAGGATGGAGAAACACACCTTTTAAAATAATTCAATTTGACATTATTCTTATAGGGAAAAAAATATACTAGTAAAAATTTCTAATTTAACTAATGAAATATAACAATTAATAATACAAATTAACATAAATGAGAGAGTTAAGTCTAAAAAATAATTCATTGTGATGTATAATCTACGATCTTAATAAAACTTCACCAAACTAGAGCATACATTGTGTTTTATCTAGGGTCAAAATGATACATACAACCATAAACCTCAATGTAGATACACTCCTCCAATCACGACCTTGAAGTCTATTTCCTTATTCTTCATAATGACATATATTCTTGCAAATGTTTCATAATGACCACTCTACATGTCAATGTCAATGCTCTTTATAATCAAATGATGATGTTTGTAATGTATGGTTTAAGACCTTTTGTCTTTTATACAACAATATAGCATTCAAAATTAAATATTTTATGCACGAGCCATCCATAAATGATTTATAGAAGCCTTTCTTTTTTTGAATTTAATTGTATAGACAATATTTTGTATCAATGTTTCAGATTATAATTTGTTATCTTTTATCATAAACATAGTTCTATGATCTTGATAATGAATCACAAAATATAAAATAAAATATTAATGCAAAAAAAATTCTACATAATTAAATCTTGAAAGAAAAACTGATTATAGATTGTGGAAATCTATTCCCCTTAAAGAAATGACACATTATAATTAAATTAATTTAAATCCATAACCAAATTTGAATTTGAAAATAGACGTCAAAGTCACCCTAAAGATCACGTAGCATTGACCGTGAAATTTAAACTAACTAGCCGAGTACGGTTGAGAGTAAACTTTAAGGTTGTTGCGTTGGAGAAATGAACGGTTGAGGGCTCACATGCGTTCCAGATCTGATTTTGGGAATCGTACAATCCTAGCGTGAGATATGCCTACACTCTTTCCTAGTTCTGATAAAGAAAGCTCCTTCACATAACGGTGGATTTTTAAATTTCCTTTCAACTCCTCCAACCATGACATTGACAAGGGAATATACGCGCAGAGTGGAGTTTGGTTGGCTACCAAGTATATGCTCTTCTAAGGGAATAAAGGATTATGACAATTACTATAAAGTTGATATTAAATTCTAGTATTATAATATTATAAGAATTTTATATTATTGTTTTTGTTATACCAATATTATTAGTCTTTGTTTTATTAAGGCAAATAATTATTTTCAGCTCTTTCAATTTAACAAGGTGCAATTGTTAGTATTAAAACTATGATAAAATAGTTAATCTATGGTTTGTAGTTATTTACTTATTCGCTGATAGGCTTCTTAAAAGAGGTGATCGAAAATGTTTCTCACACAAATTACTAGTAACGAGAAAGAGCAAACAACCAATTGGAAAATTTTCTCACACAATATTACCTATGCCTTTTTGGTATATGTAATAAATTTCTAGATTGGATATGTTAAATATCACTGCTTATTTAGAAATTGTCTTCCTCAACTGATACATCCACTTCTTGTCACTATTGTCACTGAGGGGATATTGACTGCATAAACTCTGTTGGTTCCCACACTTGTAAATATGGTGAAAAGAGCATGCTCTTTAGTATTGAAGGGCCATGGATTGAGAAAAAAATGTCATTTTGTTTCAGGAAGATGAATTATTTTCTTGGGCAATGTGGCCGCCATGAAACGACTTGCTGGTAGAACTACAATTTGAGTAGACACAACTCTAGGCTAATGTGATGTGCTCTATAGGAAACTAATTGATTCAACATTGACAATACCACACAAGCTGAAAGTCACAACACCCACACTCGAAAAGTTAACATAGGGATCTTTGGATCATCAATTGTGGGCACTATCAGAGGCATTTCTTCATACAGGAGAAACTTATGATTCTTTGATAAAATAAAATGTCAAGAAATGTAGCTATTATAAATGTAAATTAATTATCAATATTTGAATTTTAAGAGTTCTAAGTTGATTAAATAAATATAATTTTATTTTTTTTTTGATGTTGAATCAATTTTTTTAGACGTTTTAATAGATTTTTTCTACATTAAAAAATAGAGTTTGTTAGATGATTAGATATGAATCAATGAAGTTTTTGTTTGATTGTTTAAGTTGGTTTTAAATTTGTAAAATTGCCTTTTGCAAGTGTAAAATTGATTAAATGTTTGTGGAATTGATCTTTTGTGTGGTTTAGATCTTATGCACATATATATAAATACAACAATTGAAAATTTCTCAAAATTAGGAAGAGTAATTATCTTGAATTTAGAACTTGTATAATAAATAATCACATGGAAAATTTGGTAGGCCAAGTTATTTCTCCTTTTTTTTTTTTTTCAAATTCCACGTTATTGATTTAATACCATTTTACAATGATTAAAACAACAATAAATCACAAAGTGTGTCTATGATGCTATGCAAATACCAAGATCCTTATGATAATGTGATGTGTAAAATGCTTTCTTGCTAGGTTTTAGATGTGTACTAAAAATGTTGTTGGATGGTTCAAATGAATTGGTATTACAACTATCATGTAATTCAAGTGTTTCATACTTCAAGTTAGCTCATAGTAGCTAAGTAGAGAAAAAATGTTCGAGCCCAATGTTAAAATTTTGGGCTCATTTGTATAAATCACAAAGATAACCTAGGTTAATCTATAATCTACAAATATAGACCAATTAGATGGATGAATAAAGTAAGGATTAGGTCTAAATGTAAGCAGTGAGTGAAAATGATTTTTTATTAATCAACTTTCATGTGAAATATATAAATTTTGCACAGTAGACATTATATTATGGACCAATGATTCAAAGTGAATCCACATTAAAGAGAAAAGTGTAAGGTATGCAATTTTCACCATGACATGTTGCTACTTTGAGTGAACTACCATTAAGATGCATGTCAAAGTAAAACAAGTAGGCAATAAGAAGGTAAAAATATTTAGCCATTCATATAAAAGGTACAAATAAGGATGTTGATTTTGCACACTTTTTCCAATCCAATAGTGCAACTATAAAATTGCAATCATGATAAAAATATATATGGTGAACAACATTGATTAAATCATATAAAATAATACTTCATAACACATTGTAAGTATTATTATAATTGTCTAATGTAATAGTGTAATTTGTATGATGGGGAAAAGAGTAACTTATTTGTCACTCTTTTAAATTGAGTTTCAATGTGTTATGTGATTGATTATTAAATTTTTTTTATAATAATTATAGAGTTTTATTTTAACTTGTATATTTTTTAGTCAATGAAAGTATGTTGGTTTTATATATAAAATTCATTACTTGATGATCTTGCATGTACCATGTGTACCTCCATATGCATATATGATTAATGTTATACCTAAACTTTGATGCAAGCTTGAAAAATATATGTGTATAATAATTAAAACAATATAAATATATAATAATGTAATATTAAATATTAATAATATAATAATATAATATCAATTATTATATAATAAAAAATAGAGTGACAGGAGGCGCAATGTGAGTAGTGAGCGAAGTGAAAGGAAGATGGTATAGGCACTCGAACCTAGAACAACAACAACGACTAGAGAAGAATCAATAGAGTGGGAAAATGGGTGATCGACATAGAAAAAACATTCTCAATGGAAGATCTCAGGGCTAGAGAAGAACAAAAATGGCCCAAGGAGGGGAAAATCAATTTAGGAAACTAGTGGTAGTAGAATATAAGTTGTAAGGATGGGATAGGGGGTGGGCATGATCAAGGAAATCAATCAGGTCTAGATAGGGATGCATGGCCTAAACAAGTTGGTGGTCATGTTCCATAATGGGTCTTTCAAGGCAAATGATGGGTGGATATATGTCTGCTAGATAAACATCCCTAGGATCAATACCCTAGGGTTTTTGCATTTGGGATGAGAAATAATTGAGAGGCATAGAGAACTACAATGGTTGCAACCACATGACAAAAAGCACTTAGGAAATTTTTTTCCTCTAGTCAACAATCAAAACCAAATCACCAACAACAACACAAAGAAATTTTATAGTTTCCTAAAAAATTATGTGTATCAAAGACAAAGGAATGGTAGGTTTTGGTATAAAAGCTCCTCCAATGCCAACAATTCAAAAGCATCGAGAAAGAAGCCCAATCCAAAAGAAATAAAAGCTCTAATAGATTGGGCAAAAGAAAGTAGGAAAGGAAAGGAGAAATCGACACTAAAGATTGGCATAATAAAATAGAATATTAGAAATCCAAATATGGATTTTGGCTCACCCCAACTTAAAACAATTATTCTAGTTGATCTAGGTAAATAGAGAAATGGAATAGGAAGCTTGAGATATAGGGGAATTTTCATAAAATGGGGAGGCTAGTTAAAAGAGGTTGGGTTTGTGGAAAATTGGTGCACTACAAAAGTTGGGGGGAGAAAATTCAGGTCAGTGCCCTTATAAATGACTTCATTTTAGTCAATTTCCCCTAAATTAAAGAGAAACAAAGAGTGTTGAGAAATGACCCTAATTAATTGGAAAGTACATTGGTTCACATTATTGAGTGGTACCCAAATTTTAATCCATGGAAGCATGAACTCAAAGAGGGACCAATTTGGGTTCAACTATATGAAATCCCATTAGAATACTGGGAAGAAACAATATTGACAAAAAATGGAGACAAACTAGGCACATTCATAACGATGGATGAAATCATGGGTAATAGAAGCTAAGGAGTCTATATTAGACTGTCTTTAAGGTTGTAACTACAACAAAAAATCCTATGAGAAATAGAGATACTCACATAAAATGGGTACAAAACATTGAAAGTGGAAAGGGAAGAACAAATGCTACTTTGCCCTAATTGTAAATCAAAGGAGAATGAAATCTAGACTACATTGGAACAGTTTGAGTTAGTAGAACCAATGAGTATGAGTGGACCATGCAAAGGAAAAAAAGTAGAACATAGACGAACTCAAGACCTGAGATAGGTAATTGCCTAGAGGACACAACAATGACAATAATTATAATGATTAGGGAAGTGAACCATGACAAGGAGGAGAAAAAAAGATGCCATCATCCTAGAACATGAAATTTGTGGTAGCCAAGACATCATAAAATAGGAAAATGTAAAGGTGGAAATTGGGCTCAACCCTTCAAGAACAAAAAGAATTGAAGTTCAAAAGTATTTTCAACTAGGAGTTCAAGAGATAATTGACATAGAAACCATACAAAATGATAAGAGAGCTACTAGATTTTGGTAGCATCAAAGGAATCTAGAGAAATCCAATTGGATAAGGTGGAGGGCAAATGTAGATCAAAGAATAAAAAAGAATGGAATCTAGAAGAAGAAAATGACAATGCAAAATAAGCTAAAAAAGAGGAACAACAAATAATAAAAAATAAGAAAACATGGGACATAAGAGAAAGCATATGAGAAAGCATCAATCTAGATATAGGTCCCCATACATATGGTCAATCCACATCACAAGGCACACACTCCAAATTAAATGCATAAGTCGACCATGCCAAACAAATCCAGATAAACTAGTCGGTGAGATAGAACACCTAGAAACCAACACCAGTCAATGACAGGACACCGGGACCCATTCAATGAAGGACATCATTAAGTAACAAGTGAACACCAAACTCATCCACCGAGTAACAACTAAAACTAGAAACCAAACACTAACATATTTTTGGTGATACATGATTTCCAACTACCCCAACATGCTCTTGCATCAAATGACGCATGTGTGAAAAAGATGTTCTCAATAGCACAACAAACATCTTTTAGGATTCAACACATAGATCCCAAACTGATTCTTGATATACATGTCCTCAATTGATGTACTCTTTCCTTTGTTCCAATTTTGTTTTCTCTACCTTCTTAAATCTTTCCTCGATATGCCGCAAGTTTGTTCTCCTTGTTGATCTCTAGCCCTTTGACAATCCTTCAACTCAGTTCTTCTACCAAAAATTAGATTCATATTATTGAGTTTTGTATCTTGCAAAGGAATCAAGGAAAAATTTCTACCACACTTCTCAATAGTGAATACATTCTTGACACAATCATGTACAACCCTACAATCATACTACCAAGGTCTACCAAGAAATATGTGACAAGAACTCATGTCCACAATATCAAACAAAAGTTGATTTGTATATTACCCAATTTGAAAATCAACAAAATACAGCTCCCTCACCTCTAAAGCATGTTCATCTTGCAACTAACTGATCCTATAAGAACAAGGATGTATCACTTTCTTCAAACCAAGTTTATGAACCATCTCCTCAGCAACAAGGTTATCAGTACTACCACCATCCACAATCATATTCGAGTATTTACTGAGAGACTTGCACTAAGTCCTAAACAAATTCCTTCTCTGAAAAGGTTCCTTCACCACCTTCTTATCGAGAAATGTTCTCTAAACCAACAAGCTCTCTTTCTCAGGTTCATTTGGTGAATCTTCATGCACCACAAAATTCCTTCTATTACTGAGCTTATTGTCTACATGGGAACATTAAAATGACCTATGTCCTTCTTCTTCATAGTTATAACAAGTATCTCTGAATCCACCTCTACCAGTACTTCTCCTTGATTCAATAGATTTCTGTCCATCTTCAAGTATCAGTTTATCCCTTACCGACTGCTCTTGTTTCTCCTTCCCTCGAGAGTTACCTTGAAGTCTTCTCTTTAGCTTATTTTCTGCCTTCAGGGAATACTGGTAAGCTTTCTCAGCTGAATCAACCTTCAACATATGAATCTCATCTTGGATACTAAATCTCAGACCATTAATATATCTAGCCACCTTTTCTTTAGAAAATTCTCTATGTTGAGACCAAATAGTCAACTTGCAAAACTCCCCGGTATAGGTTTTCACAGTCATCTCCTTCTACTTTAGGTTTTGTAACTTCTTAAATAACTCAAGTTCATAATAGACAAGTATAAAATTAGCCTTCAGTTTTTCCACCATCAACCTCCACCGATTGATCTTCATCTCACCTTCCTCTTCTCTATTTCTCTATAATTATTTCCACCATAAAGTAGCATGTCCCTTCAATTTAGTCTGTGCCAACCTCACTCTAAGAGGATCTTCAATTTCTTCCAACTCAAAGAGGTCTTCTAACTCTTTAGTCCAATCAATCATTTCCTTGGGTTTCAAATAAGAGAAATTAGAAACTTTCATTCGATAACTTGTAATCAACTAGGCCCTAGATCTCTGCAATTGATTAGCTTTGTCTTTTGCATATCTCTCCCTCTGATCAACTTTGTCATCTCCACTAGATCCAATAGCTTCAAAGTCTTCAACAAATTCTTCATATCCATCATCTATTCCAAGGTTCCTCGGTAGACCATCCATAGGTCTCAAGATCTCTGAAACCATCTTAATCTTCATCATCTCCATCTCAGATCTAACATCTGATATGACCTTTTCTATAATCCTTGTTTCTAGTGCATTAGAGAGATCTTCAATCACCCTAGGATCCAATATTCTCAGAGGCATCTCCCAAGCTTCTCAAAAACCCTTTGCAAGAAATCCTAACCCGACCGACCACCTTTTGATAACCTCTAAACTATCTGTAAGTTAGATCACAACATGCTCCCTTGCATAAATAGTTAGATAGGGCTCCACAAGTCCATGAACACGGATATGCAAACTCAAATTTCTGCACCTTCACTTAGATCAAATCAATTCGCTCTCCAACTAGGTCAACCTTTTGCCCAACAATACCAACCCTACTCTAATACCACCCGACACAGTCAAGGTGTGGAGGATCCAATAATGTACAGGCCAAACCTTGCAACCAACATCAACACAACATAGATACATAGAAACAAAAATATATAAGAAGAATTCAACGTATGTCATTCATCAATTACCAAGCATTACATGCAACATGTTGAGTTGTAAGGTTTTCTTAGTTATGACCAATTACATCAACAAATACAACATAGATCTTGCAGGATCCAATAATTACCTAGCTAGCCCATATCTTTAGAACCACAGGAATTGGTAGAAATAACAAGGAAGATCTAAACTTGAGCTTGCAAGCCACCAAGAAATCTCTTGTCTCCTAAGCCAAAGCACTTAACTACTAGCTCTACTATTAAAATATTAGATCGATCACTGGTACTCCCAAACTGATCACCATCACCCTTTTTTTCTCACTGCCCTCTAAATAACTACCCACACCCTCCTTATATACTACTTAGCCACAAGTAGGCTTATGTAACAATAATTATATCCTAAACATCAGTCAGATTTAAGCATAAACACATCAAACATGTTATCCATTAGTCGGCTTGTAACAAGCATCAAATCTGCATAGGAGAAAGCATCAATCTAGATATAGGTCTCCATACATCCAATGGTCAATCTACATCACGAGGCACACACTCTAAATTAAATGCATAAGTCATCCATGCCAAATAAATCTAGATAAACCAGTTGGTGAGCTAGAACACCAAGCAACCAACACCAGTCGGTGACAGGACATCGAGACCCATTCGGTGAAGAAGATCACCAAGCAACAATAGAACATCAAACTCATTCACCAAGTAACAACCAAAGCCAAAAACCAAACACTAACATATTTTTGGTGATACAGAATTTCCAACTACCCCAGGATGCTCTTGCATCATTGTGGATAGGAAGAATGAAGGGGAATCCAAATGAAGTTTGAAGATGTCTCTAAAGTGTTCGCATGTGTTGTCATGTTCTTGGTTGATGAAGATGACACAAACTAATTAGGATCAAGCCCAATAAAAGGTGGAAAACACTTGGAACCAATGGTAATCGATCCATGTAAGAATTTGGATCAAACTCCAAAGACAACTATGTCTCCTCAAAATAGGAAGTAGGAAGAGAGACAAAGTATCCCCCTCAATGTAGAAGGTACACCAACGGTAGATGCTCCTAGATTAATGTATAAATTGTACCAATAAAATTAAATAATGTTCCTTCCTTTAGGAAGAAATAATACCATAGGTGTATCAATTAATCCTCACCAATCTCTAAGAAGAATCCTCAAAATGTATGATGTCTTAAGAATCTAAATAGGAATCTCCAACACAAAATATGATCAACCATGCAATGTGATATCTCAAGTGAAGATTGAGACTCATGTGAAAACCAATCTCAAAAGACTCAAATGTCTTCTTTGAAGATAAAGATACCTCCTTTAGATGTTTTACCAAAGGATCCACAATCATGTCAAAATTAAAAGAAGGATCAAGTGGAGAATGAAGATGAGGGTCAAATGAATAAGAATCATCCTGAAAAAAAGAGACGATGAATGTTATCAATGATGTCTCCAAAATCCTCAATGTAGGACTCCATAAACAAACCTGTAATGTCTGTCAAGAAGTCATCCCAAGTAACTGTAACTAGAAGACAAGGAATCTCCTACTGCATTGAATCACAAGCATCATCAAGAGAATTAATCTCAATAGGAGAAGTGTCTTCCGGTAGAGATTCTGAATCATCATCATCATCCTCTGGATGAGGATGCCAACTATGTAGAAATTGTAAGGTATCTTCATTGAAGGGAATATTCTTTTCATCATCGAGTGGAATGAGTAAATCTGTAGATGGATCTTTTGGGAATGGAGTAATATGTTTATCTCCAAAATGCTTCCAATTTTTCTTCCAAATTGTGTAGGGCACTCAATATAAATGATCTTTGGGCCGAAGGCATAGAAGAGACACACACTCATAGTTCTAGTAAGAAAAAAATTGATACAAGTGTTCTTATCTTCCCAAATTACTTGACTCCACTCTCCTTGTGGCTCACGCATGAGTCCATACATATGAGGTAAGAGATTAAGCCATCTACAATGTGTGATGATTCCTTTTGCCCAAAAAAAAAAAGAAAAAAAAAAGATGATTTTGGCACTTTATATGTAGTGCAAGTAAAATTTCCACTTTCTAGAATTGGCCAAAGTGGGCTTCTAATTTTGATTAATTCAACAACAAATATGAAGCAATAACAGACTCACACATCAAGACACAAGATCACTAAAGGATCCAATTGATTACAAGTACCAAAAAAGGCCAAATGAAACCAAAATTTGAAAGTGAAATATTTGTTCAAATAAGTTTATAATTTGATAGAAAATATAGATTTTTCTTGAAAAATTATACACTTAGAAAAAAATGACGTTTAAAAATGTGTATGTATGAACTCGAATGAAACCTCTAAAGTTGCAAAATCAAGAATTAGATAGATACAATCACCAAAATCTACAAATTCTATAAAATCCATCCACCAAGACTAGAAAATAATAGTACCACTAAAAACTTTAGGAAACTTTATCCCCCCCCCCCCCCAAAAAAAAAAAAATGCTTGAATGACCATGTTATGAGCATTTGAGAATTGCCTTCCAAAATAAAAATGCAATCCGTGAGGGGTGAAAATTTCCCAAATCTGTTTGTGTAAGCAATATACAAGGTTAAATTTGGTAGCTAAAAGTCTATCGTGAGTAAAGAAAAGCCCTCATAAAGGATGTTCAAAAAATTGTCAAACTTAATGTGTAAAAATGATGTCACCTTTCAAAAATCATAGGCTCAAATGTAGATGACATGGCATGAAAGGACCTTGCTGACATGGTGATGTGGAAAATGCATTCACAGGCCACTATGTAACTCAGTGTGAAAGACCCACATTAGAAGGTGATAGCTTAGATCACCACATTCGAATGAGGAGGGAGCTCATTTTGGGTGAGCTTGGGATGCAACTCTGAATAGATCTGGTGATGTGAGGGATATGAAAATGTGCGGGATCAGGTCCGATCTCAAGAGAACCAACTCATCATGAGATATGAAGTCACTAAGTGTAGAAGTAAACAATACGGAGGTGCTTGCAATCCAAAATGAATGTTAAAAAACATCGAGCTTTGCCTGCAAACTTTTAGGCCTACAGATCAGAGGATATGCAGTGCGGGAAGTGCACACAATTGGGGATTTCAGGGTGGAGGATCTCAAGGGGCCAAGAAGATAGCATGAAGGAGTCAGATTGAATGACTTAGTGACTTGTATCAATGTTGGATGGATGCAATGCTGCTCAACATGATGTCACTGATGTAATGCTTGAACAATGAGCTGGGTATTCTCTATGCAACTTAGGTGCGGAGCGCGGGCTCTTGGAGATTAGTGGTGCTTGGAAGAGGGGCCAAAGAGCTTGAGCTCAGGCTGATTGTGGATCAAGCTCAACTTTGAACTAATTAGGCACTCTATAGTGTAATGATGTATATCATGAGTGCTAGGGTCACTTTGGATCCAACTGTGATCTTCTTTAGAAAGTGAGGATCACCAAGATTGAAAGGGGAGCTCATCACAATGTGGGGCTTGGGCGATGTGAACTCTAGATTTAAAGTGACACAAGCTCATAGAGGGAGTAGATAACTCATCGCCAAGTGCGATTTAGTCCCACTTTCAAAGGTGTGTAAATATTTACACTCTTTAAATACCAAATGCAACTTCTATTAAAACAAAATCCAAATCCACAACTTGGTTTGATGGTTACAGGGATGAGGTGACTTGTTGAACATAAATCTGTGGGGTAGGTGGGTCAAGATTTCACTGCATAGTCTACTACCAAAAAGAATTGACTGTACTACACTTGTGATATGAGTGCTCTATAGTACTGACAGGAAAGGGCTTCCTCCCACATTTTTACATAGAATAAAAATTAAATTTTTTGAATAAAAAAATCAAATTCATACTGCCAATTTGGAGATTAGGTTGCCTAATCCTGATTTGCAATTTTTTTTTTCCTCAAATTTGACTTTTTTCTAAGGTAGGCAAATTTATAGTTAAAATTTACTAGAACAACCACCTAGATGCAATGATGAGGTCTAATCTTGCTCAAGATGCTCCCACAAGATACTAATAACAGATATGAATCTTGGCCCTTGAAAAGTTTAAGCAAAAATCTCTCCAATGGAAATGCAATGAAACCTTCTATGTGTTTGATACCATGTAAGAATTTTTCTAAGGAAAAGATTGAAAATTCCCAGATCTAGAAGCTCAATTGATAGCACAAGAGAGATAGGAAAAATGATGATCAATTGATTAGACTTAGTGATAATCAACAATACATGAATAATGCCCAATTGATGTCTAATTGATATATAATGTAGATATGCTTGAATATATAGGCAATGCATGATAACTAAGAGATATGCAAGTGATAACCTATCAATCACACTAGGTGTAACCACATGTCCATCAAAGGTGGTTCATCCTCCATTATACACAAAAGTATGTGCAAACATGTGCAACAATAAGATGATGATAATATGATAAGAGCACTAAAGGTGGATCCCACACATAAAGAGGTATGAGATGACAACTAACTCCACCTAATGTAGAAATCTCCTACCACATGTGCTAAAATGAGATGCAAACTCCTAAGTGTATCATATGCAAACTACTATGCAATACATTATCTTAAGTAAACTTAAGTAAAGTGTAATTAAGAATATTTAATTACACCAACAAGCTCAAATTTTGAGAAAAAAGGAGAGTCAAAATTTTGCATAAAGGAATTAAATGTGACAAGATGTGGCATTTATATGTGAAATAATGTTTAATTATTTCTCAATCTATTGGTTTGGGAACTAACACACTATATGTGCACTAAAACTCACTAGAAGTCATATTAACATAGAGATGGTTCAAAAGAAATAATACTAAATGAGAATTCTTGAAAAGAAATAGAGTGAGTACTTAACATGAATTAACAAGTAAATAAGACTCAAACAGATAAAATAAACGTATTTCTCGACAAACAAACACAAAGTTACTATGTCCCACCTTGGCTATAGGAACACTCAAAGAAAAAAGTTCCAATGGTTGCAAGAACAATCACAGAACATAGTTCCAATGGATGCAAGAACAGTCAAAGAACAAAGTTCCAATGGTTGTAGGAACAGTCAAGGAACAAATTTTTCACCATAGCTTCTTGTTTCTTAATGTGAATGCAAATAATTTACCATGAAATGAACAACACAAAGTAAAATGATTTTAGTTTATGGATTATTTCACTCTCCAAACAATATTCTAACATGACTTAGACTAGTGCTTGACCTATAGGGAAACATAGTCCAAAAACTATAAGACACATCCAACTTTATGTTTAACTTCTCATAGAGACACAAGATTAATATTACTAAATATGACTAACATATATGTAATCCCACATAACCAATATTATTATTAGATTTATATCATACATACACTTCTCACAACTATCAATTCAAGCATATTTAAACCTTTCCTTGAAAGAAAGCATGAGAGTGATAAACTCACATCCGCATGACAAAAGGATGAACAAGAAAATACATTATAAACTTTGATATTTTGAGGAAGTGGATCTGTTGGTAGTGAACTTTTTTTACCTATTGAAGAGTTTAGATTGGTTGAAATCTATGGCTTGAACATCATTATAAAATGAGGAGGCATGTCGAAGTTAGTGATTACTATCAAAATTTCCTTATTTTCGTTTTCTTAGTAATCTTTCACCGGCTAGTGGTGGTTGGTAACATAATATATGGGATATGGCCTATAGCTTGTTGTAATATTCCTCATGTCCATAAAAGGAATACTAAGGCCAATCTTACGGGTTTTGAAAATTCTTTGTACATGAACAAGTAGAATAGTTTATGTAATATGTCTTTTTGTAGAAATAGAAATGACAAAGTCTTGTATTAAATGAAATGTTTGAATAATTCTAAAGAAATTAATTGAAAATATCATTTGTAGATTGAATTAAGGATTTTTTATTTTTCTATGGCTCTATGTCAGCAATTGTGTGAGTAATTATGGAGATCTCTAAAGTAGATATTTAAACATTTCTTGAATCACTTATATGAATCTGGTAATTATGTATGATTGTTGTAGAGAATATTATTTCATTGTTACAGTTGATTAGTACAAGGTATTAAATCAAGGAAAAGATTAAATTTGTGTTTATATATTACAACAGTTTGAAGAAATAGCAACAATTCTATAATAATGATGCATGGTTAAATGTAGTTGAATGTTTTTTTAAGGCACTAACATTTAGAAGAGAATGCAAAATTAATGTTGGGTCCATTTGATATTTGACTTAGTTACCATGGATATGTGGCATTGGTCCTTATTGTTTAGTCTTTCAGTAAGAAAAAACTTATGAAAATGAAGTCATTTTCCTTCACTTTCTGAATGTGAATGTATGTTTGCAGCTAATCCCCACCTCTCAATTGAATTCATCAACATATTCAAAATAGAGCCAATTCTAATACAAGCCATATTCTATTCTTTTGTTGACTTGTTTACTCAGTTGAAGCTCTTTAAGTGTTATGTTTCAAGGGCTAACGTTCATTGGTTGAATGGCCCTATTTTTAAAATTGTATATCACCCACAAGTTGTCCCTATTATGGTCAATTATTTAATTTGTTATATCTTGGGGCCATGTATTTCATAACTCCTCGCGTCTAAGTGTTTTCCCCCCATATGAAAACTTAACCCATTTATAAATGCACATGCATAATTCATAATTTGTGTGGTGGAATAGTGTAATGTTTATCCCATATCCCCACATTATTGAGTTGTGTCATGTCATCAGAGTTGGCATGTGGTGGTGCACTGATAGATTTCCTCCAGTCTCAATGTGTTATCTAGCTACATTGTGTCCTCCAAGTTGGCACATAATGGTGTGTTGAGATCCTTCGTTTGAGTTGCATTGTGTCATATGAGTTGGCACACAATGACATGTTGAGAGGTTCCTTCGGTCTTAGTACGTTACTGAGTGGTTTTCTTGTGCTTAGGAGATCATTTCTCCTTCATTGCATCATCAAGAAGTGACGTTGATAGAAAGTCAAATGAAAGGTGGGTCCATACTAGTTAGCTAAGATGAATGCATAGTGTGGTGGGCCCAAGGTTTTGTTTTCATTCAATTAGTGGTGTGGTGGGGGATTTTAAATGTTTCAATGTGCTGATGCATCTGATGTGTCAATTCTCTTCTTAGTGTGGTGGCTCATTGGGAACCACCACAATAAAATCATGAAGTGACAAAATATTATTGACCTTAGTGGAATGATATAGAATCTTCCCTAGTATCTTTGATTTCTTTGTATCGATGACTATGATTTAAAATTGAGTTGCTACCCATTCCATGTTTAATTACTTACACATGTCAATTTAATGGCACAAAAATCATTCTTAAAATCCTATCAAGGAGGCGTTTTATCTTCATTTCATAAAGCTGAGAATAATTATAGAATAGAGAAATACTTGTGAGAGTTCAAGAAGCCATTTTTATCATCTAGTGCAGTGGTCCAACCAAGAAAATTGACAACCATCGAGTTAACCCTTGGTTTAGCACCTTGCCTTCTCTGTAAATTTCTTAAAGAAGTATGAATTCTTATAAGAAATTGTAGTGTAATTGGGTTGTTAGAACTAGGTTTCTCTTGTAAAATAATATTTCTATGGCTTCATCTTCTTCTAGAAACCCTACCCTAGAATGTTCTACAACAAAGAAGCAAAATCAGTCACACCTCTATGATGACTTAATTGCCCAAAGCCTCGGCTTCTCACAGAGGGAAAAAATGACTCTAGATTCCCATAATTTAGTGACAAGAAGATAGAGGCCAGTGAAGTACACATGGGAGTGAGAGGGCACAATATTTTTAGATATTTATATACTAAATCGGAGAGCACTTAACCAAAGTCCAACCCTTGCAAGTTGGGTTTAGAAAAGTTGGTAGTCCCTAATGTTTTCATCAATGTAGACTTGATTAGGACTTTAGTTAGATGTTATGACACTAAGACTAGACAAATTGAATATCCACATGGATCTCTTCTATGTATCAATAAGGATGCAATTTGTGAAATCTTCAACATAAAGGATGGTGCCAATTACAATGTGAATATTAACCTAGCTACCCTCAAGAAAGAATATAAGAAATGTGAAGGAATGTATAGGAGGTTATCTCTACCAATTCAAAGGCCTAGGGTTAATAGTGAGATGAACAAGTTAAAAAGTTTTGAGGCTCCACCCTACAATGCACAATTATTTCATAAATACTACAAGATGACCTATTATGCTAATTGTCAGGTGTTTGGATACAAGGGAGATGATAAAATTCCAAAGGAACTGACTATTGTGGCATGTGATATCCAAAAAATACATAACAATAGGCCATTTAATTACTCATAATATGTGGCTAAACAAATGCATCGGTCATTATATGCAATTCAATAGAATGAGTCAGTGGTTAATTTTAAATGGTATTCATTATTGATGCATATGCTTATATGGGAAGCAAATCAGTTTAAAGAATGGAGTAGTGAAATCCATATCAAGCCTATAGTCAAATTTGGGAACAATAAACTTGATCAATTGTGGAGTAATTTTTGGGATCATGAGTACCCAAATACTCAATACACATACTTTTAAGAGTTTTTTGTTTAGAGATTATATGATATCATAGGCCTAAACAAAACTCCCCCCATGATGTCCCTCCAAATAATGAGGTTTTTAAGGCCAAAAGAAAAGGGTGAGGCACAAAAAGTAAAACACAATTGGGTAGATTGGTACATGATACAGAGATATTCATACATAAGGGTTTATGGATTTGAAGGTTCGATTCATGTCCTACCCCATACTGTTCTAGATAGATTATCAATTTTGGAATTCGTTTGGAAATTTTTTGAGGCCACTGATATTTTTAGGAAAAACAACAAAGCTTCAATCCTTCCTTCACATATCAAAATTGGAGATTTTGAGATTAATGGTCCATAAGGATATGAAGAGGCTATCAAATTTCTCAAGACATATAATATGCCTAAAGGGATAGAGGTTAGAGCATTTGATTATTTTGACTTTGAAAAGAAGGATGCTACCTTAGGATCATATCACTACTCTTTCTTGTAAAAGGAGGTGCTCTGAAGTAATTTCTCATCCTATGAGGAGGGTTGCAATAGGGTTGCGCTATAAAACAAGGTGCAACAAGTTGAGTAGAGGAAATTAAGGGAATTTCCCAATTACCCATGGAAACTCCCTAATGATTTTAATAGGGTAAAGAGATTGGAGTTGTTTATCCAATCTAAAAATTTGTTACTAGATAAGGCTAATTTTTTTTATTCTAGCCAAGTGCTTGCAACTAGTGGAATTAGAGATCCAGTCCCTAATATACCTCTTGATAGGTAGTCACCTATATGATCAACCACCTTGGTTATTTCACAAGACATTAGAAGTATAGTAGGGGAAGGGAGACGAGGAAGTGTTGCAAGATGCTCAACTTGAGCCCTACCAACCCATGAATGGTGACAATGATGACATTTTGGAGATTGTAGAGTACTTAACTGAAGATGTGGTGAAAAAGGCTACTGATAAATTCATCAATGATGATAATTTTTTCAAATTTGAGGAATTGAAAATGTTTTTTTTATGATAGAAAAGGAAAGGAATTGGCAGAGAAGTTGGATTTTACTAATCATGAGAAGAGAAAGGAGGCCATAGATACCTTTTGGAAAAATGTCAGGAAAGAGATGGAAATAATGACCTTAGAATGGGGGAGGAGAATATTAAGAGAAGTTGGTTGTTTATTACTCCTGGGTGTAGACATCTCCGCTTGCATTGCATTTGATAATTTAAGGAGATATGAACATGTGGATTGCAGGATCAATGATCAAGGGATGGATAGGTTGTGATATGGGTCTGAATTTAAAGAAATTGATAATACCCTTTCCATCTGGTCAAGTTGTATCCACCTGATAAAAATCTAATTACCATTGAGAATCCACAAGACATCCTTTGGCAGTTTATGATGCATAGTCTAGGAGATGTTACTTCAAAGGCATTAGCCAATTTGAATAGAGATATTTCTCTTTTCAACAAATCAAGATTGGAGAGAAAAATAATTTAATAAAAAATATACAAACAAAGATAAAGGATCTAGAGGGTCTTGCATAGACCACTCCAGGGTAGGGTCTCCTATTAGAAGCCGATGAAAAACTCTCTCTAGAAAATACTAATTTTAAATTGGAGGGGGAAAGGAGAGAAGAAGTAGAGAGACATTTATTTTTTATGAAACAAGAAAATATCTCCTTAAAGAAAGAGTTGAAGCTCACAAATTTTAAGAAAGCATGGGACTTGATTGAGAAAAGGTATAGACATATGTGCTCCCATTTTCATATAATGTGGGATAGATATTAATATATCATCAAGGTCATTCCTATGTAGAGAAAAGTGGAGTTCAAACTAAAGTTTATGAATAATGGGTTGTGTAATATGTTGTTAATTATGCAGCTTTTTAATGAACATCTTGAGGAAAATGCTCAATGGACTGAGATCTTTAAGGAGGATAATGACCAAATCATCAAGATAGGTGAGTTTCTATTGAAACATCACGTGTATCATTTAGAAATCCTAAAATCCTATAGGATATTTAATGTCATTAGGAGTTTGAATTCACTCCTTTTATTATGGACAATGATGAATATAAGTTAGAGGAAGTATGGAAGGTAGACTTGGATATTTATATTATGTTCCTTGCAATCAATAAAGCCATGGATGACTTGGAAAATATTTCTTTCAAATTTGTTTAGTTAGGTAAAATATTGTATGAGTTAAAATATTCAATTAGACAACTCAACAAGTTAAATGCATATGTACTCTATCGATGGTATGATGAACATATCAAAAGATGAAATAATTTATTGTTGAAAGAAACACAATATATGGCATGAAGTAGCATTTTTCTTGTTTTCTCTGCAGTGTGAAAAGACCTACACTTTCATCATAAATGACTCTTGTTTTACAATGGATCTGTTGTGTCTACGTCTTTCATGTTTTTATTGGTTATGTTATGGGTTTATAGACACTTTTATAAGGCTTAATGCCCCTTTTTATGATGTTTCTATGATGACTTTTTGTTGTCTTCCTGAATTTGTTAAGTGGTTATGAACTTATCCTTATACTTCCTTTTTGGCTAAATGTTGAAAGATGACATGTGATCTTTTCTATGTGAATTATTCATATTAATCTTTCATGTAGTTAGATAAATGGTTATTCTAAAGTGAAATGGATATGCCTAACTTTTTGTTGTCTTCTTGAAGTTGTTAAGTGGTTATGAACTTGAACATATACTTCCTTTTTGGCTAAATGATGAAAGATGATATGTGACCTTTTCTATGTGAATTACTCATATTAATCTTGCATGTAGTTAGATAAATGGTTATTCTAACGTGAAATGGATATGCTAATGTTTTGTATACACTAATTTCATAATACAGAAATAAATAGAAATGGTCAAAATCCTTGCAATGATGAAGTTCATAATAGCTAATTGGTTGGAGACAAATTCCACCAAGATGAACCTTGAAAAAGTCAACAACCGACTAACTACAACTCATGAAGTGCAATAATGAGACTTTAGTGTTCATTCTTGGAGTAGAGTATATCTAGGGGATCAATTATGCTATATTTCCTCTGCAACATAAACAGTTTAATTATTTCTTATCCAGGGCATAAATCCCCTTCTTTTTCTCATGTTGTAATAAATTATGTCCTATTTTCTTGAGAGTGGACTTTCTATTAGTTAGGAGTTTTATTTCTATAAATAAAGTTCAGATACCCTTTCTCAAGGAGTAATAACTGTGGGCCTAACCTTGCGAAGCTATGCTTGATCACTTGGTGCACCAACGTGACATCGTAACCGCCACTGTGAACAACCAAGAAAACCTCATGATGTCCCACAAACCACCTGATGTCAATGTTGTAGCTTCAAAATGCACTTTGTTGACTGTAGTCATAACTCACAAAGTCACACTAATTGTCAACCAAGCCCCTTCATAATTTTTTCACCCTCAGCCCAGATCGCCAACATAACTTCCAAAGTCATGCCAACTACTAGCTTAACCACTTTGTAACTTCATAACCTCCATCTCCAACCTTTGACCTAGCCACCTGAAGCTACACAAATTGTGTGCATAATTTTGTGACCTTCAACATAGACCACCAACATAACCGTCGAAGTCATGCCAATTGCCAGCCAAACCCCTTCGTAACTTTGAAACCACCATCATCAACCCTCCTTTTAGCCTGCTGAAGTTATGCTGACCGTCAACCTGACCATTGCGTACCTTTGGGACCACCATCTCTAACCGTTGAATTGACCAAAAAATTCATGGACATTGTCACCCCAAACTGGTCATTAGCCAACTCGTCAGTGCCATGTGGCACCCTCTAATTTGTTTTCTCATGCCACATCAAACGCTCACTTCAGCTCTAGCTTTCCAATATTTGTCTGCATCTTCTTTCGGGTGCACCAAAGTCAATAATCGATTCCACAATGGCTTAGCCTCGTGCGCATGTGCCATGATCCCTCCACCAAAAGGTGTTGTTCCTTTGGCAAGTGAATGAGTGAGCATTGACATATAAAAGTACAAATGTAGCACTGTGCATCACTAATGTGGGATATATCGTATGTTCTATTTGCATCAAGATTTCGTAAACTAGTGTATGGAAATTGCTTGTCCATACACATGACGATGCCATTGAAACTCAGAAACTCTTTCATCGATGAGATTAAACCTAATACACACACTGTAACCATCGTTGGCCAAGGTCACAAATAGTGTGTCAAGGGTTTGCGAAATAGTGAAACAATAAGTATTTCGCAAAGGGGAAGATTGAGTGTCACGACACTGTGGTATTTTCTTTTCTATGTCACATCATGTGGTTCTATGGTTGTATGAAATGGTGGCGTATGTTAGTACATATTTCAATATTATCATTGGGATATCACAGAAGTGTTGGACATGGGATCTGCAATTAGGGACATTAATGAGACTTATCAACGGTTTTAAATTATTCACTAGTACATAATCTAGGCTAAGATTTGATTAGACATTAAAAAGGATAATTTGTACAAGATATGAGATTTGATTCATCAACATTCATTATTTTTCTTTTCTGAGGCAAGCCACGTGGCATGAAACATTCCTTCAAAATTTAATGTGGCTACCAAGTTGGCGATTAATTTCTTTATATAATCTCGGTAGTGGACTAGTACAACACTGAACACATGGCACTTTCTAATTTTGGATGACAGAATGGTTCTTCCAGTAGCTGAGGGATCATCAAATGAGAATCCACAACCTGTTCTCCAACCAAATTTAGATATCGACGAGGAGAATCAACAGGATGTCCTGAGTCATCTCATGTTTGCAACATGGGAACATGCTACCAGTTACGCCGGATACAAAAGTGATATGTTTGAATTGCAATTAGAATAGGACAAGATGGAGATGCACACTATTTTTGAGGATCATTGCTTTGACTAGGAGGGGTTCTAGGAGGAGTTGAACTGATTATTTATTAGCCTTTGCATCAACTGATTGTCACCTTTTGGATTTTGGAAGCCATAATGCAATGATCTTTTTGTTTCTAATGATATGTAAGGGCCTTTTGGATACTGTAGACACCTAAAAATCTTTTAGAAAATAAAAGTATTTTTATTTTCCAAAAATCCCTGATGACATCATTATTAATTAATTAATTAATTAGTTTTTATGTCATTAATCCCTTCTCCTATTTAATTAAACATCTTTAATTAAATAATCCCTTCCCAAAATCATTTAAATCAAGTTTAAATGATTTTCCCCTTTTTATTGATATTAATTGATAAATTAGCCAAAAACCCTTTAAATAAATAAAATATTTATTTAAATCCTAAAACCTTGGAAATATCCTAGAAATCCCTAACCTCTTCTAGAATTTCCTAATCTCACTCTAAACCCACTTAAAAAGTCAATCCTTATCCCTTTGAGTCAACCCCTAACCAAACCCCAAACTCTAACTCTTCCTCCTAACCCAAGCCCTTCCCAAATCCTATAAATACCCTCACTTCCCAAGAGCAAAGCACCAATTCACATAATCATATTAAGTAGAGTTATAATGTTAGATTCTTGTTAGATCATAAAGCTTTCAATTATATTTGTTAGAATAGCTCTATTTCATGCTTCTTAACACATCTAGAATAGCTTTTAATGGATTGAACTAGTTTTTTTCAAGCTTTTCTTAGCATTCATGCATCATTTCAAATCCCTTAGAATGCATTAGAAGCAAGCTCCTTGTGCTTAGAGAGCACACCTACATCCCTCTCATTGAAGCAAATCAAACAATGCTCTATAGCACTTGTTTTGGCAACAATCTTGAGGTGGCTTGGTTTTGTTTTAATGTCTTTTCTTTGAACTCATGAACATGTTTTTAACCTAACATTTGAGTGTTTCAGCCTTTCAAGACAGGTAACATATTCAAAACCATAGCCTACAGATACTATAACACTTAGGATATGTAGGATTTTCCTTTGAAAGGTTAATTTTGTAATTATGAATATACTTTTGGAAAAGTTATGAATTGTAAACGGTTGGAAGCTTTTTGCTTCTCTTTCTGGGGAAACCACAACTATTCAGTATAACTATAAATTGGGCTTGACTAAGAGAAACATAGGGGAGATTTTTTGGGATTCAATTGATAGAATAAAAACTTAATTGTACCATTTTATAAATTAATAAAAATGAGAAGACCCCTTTTCAAATAGTTTTATATGCATTATTTACTAATTTAGAAACACAAAAACATAAGTTTTGAATTTAGCCTCACCCTTATACTTCAAATTTCAATATAGTAACATGAACATTATACATTATACTTCAAATTACAAACATTATGAACAATAGTTTTGTAAATTGTAAATGTAATTATTAATATGAGTCAAGATTCAGGAAGTATAGTACATGAACCATCTATGATTCTGTATAAATAGCTATTAACTGAATGGTAAATCACTTCACTAACTCAGTGAGAAGTCTGATGCTTCTAAATACCACATGGAATCTAGCTCCTGAAATTGACTAGTAGTAACAGGTTCCTCTTCATTCTTAGCGGGGTATTCAAAATCAAAAAATTCTTCATCTTCATTTTGAGTAACACCACCAAGTTTTGAACTATTGCAAAGCCCTCATTTTTCATGCATAAAATTCCAAATTGCAAATGCCCTATCATAAGGAAAATCTCTAACATTGTACTGAGCTACAAACAACCTCAAACAAGTTTCCAAATTTTTGTCTAGTTTGTTTTTTTATCTTTGATTTCAAAAACCCCAATGCACTGAAAGCTCTTTCATCTTCCACCAACCCCAATATCATTGTTTGACATAAATCAACACGTTTGAAATATTTTGATATTGAAGCACGCAATACTTCACTTTGCTCTATCCTTTTCCAAAACCTGGTTATTGTACCGGGTTCAAATGGATTCTCCAAGTTTTTTAATTGCAATTTCATACATGATGCAAATTGTCTACATTGTTTTTTAAGATTAGCCAAATCTAAAATTCCTTCAATTGGTTGTTTATCTCATCAATTTTTTATTCATCAAATTTTTTATGAAAGATATGCGCATTACTTTGTTTATCTCTGATGTTTTTCCAAAAATGAGGAAACACACAACCCATGGCTTCAAGAATTTCTTCTTGAGGGAATCTTTAACAAATCTTAGTTGAAAGTTGGTAGGAAATTGACTTCAAATTATCACTAACAGATTTAACAATCTTGTCAAAATCTACCTTTTTAATTGGAAGTAGTCTGCCTTACTTTCCAGTCTTAGATTGGTGCATTGGTATTTCATATCCTTTCACAAACACACATAAATCATTTTTTGCATTAAATTGTAAAAAATTCTCAGCATGATTCAAATATGTAATTATCTACCATCTGAAAAAAAATTGGGCTTTGAAGTGCTATCATATCTAAATATAGAGCATCCAGGGCAACACATGTCATTCTATGTAAACTGCTATACTCATGAATATACATAGTTCTTTCTTGGGATTTCTTAACAAGTTTGTTCATTAAATCCAACATGGGGAGAAGACTGGATAAAGTTAACATAGTCTCTATATCACTTAACTTATGTAACAGATCAGGAGCTTTGTCTACTGTAAGGCGTTGCTCATATATTAGTTCAATCAAGGATTGATATTCTGTTAGAACTCAATCTAATGGTCCATGCAAAGAGATCCTTCTGGTCTAAACAACCTTGAGAAGCTTGTTTCCTAGTGTTACTCCCTCTAAAAAATCTTAAATTTTGCAAAATGTTTAGGACTTCTGCAGAAGTAAGAGTATATCTCATGGACTAGATCTTAACCTTTTGACACTGTAGGAAAATCACTTATAATTTTATATGCTAAATTCATTTGATGGGCCATGCAATGTATGCCAAGCATGTAAGGTGCAATACTATTTTGTAATCTTGCACAAAGACCATTCCTTTGGCCTTGCATTACTTTAGCTCCATCAGCTCCAACACACACTAACTTCTTGCCAATTGTCAAATCATCCATACCATCAACTTCATTCAAAACTTTCTTGACTTCAAAATATAAGTTTTATGTTGTTGAATTGCCCCTCATTTTATGAACACGTAGTAAATGAGCTTGGTGGACATGGTCTTTTACTATAGACACATGCATACAGACCCAAGAAGTGTTATCTACTACAGTAACTTCATCTATGGATAATGAAATGAATTTGGACTATTTTATTTTCTCCTGTAAATTTTTCTTTTCCACCTCAAAAAAATAGTTTTCCATTTCCCATCCAGCGTTTGTTGACCAATGTGACATAGGATAGTGAGGAACTCTCAAAAAAGATAATAAATCACCATATTCAGAGAAGTCTCTCATAGGACTCCCTCTGGACAAAATATGAAAAATAACACTCATCTGAATGGTCTTTGCCAGGTTTGCTTCATTGGATGCATATTTAAACCCAACCTTGATTGGATTTTCTCTACTAGCAATTACTATCATTCTCTTGTTATGCTCTTCATATTCTATGGCATACTTAATATGAAGACATTATTCCTTTGATTTCCATCCCACTACTAATATTTCTTGTCCGTCTATGGCCTATTTTTCATAAACCTTACCAATATGCTTTTCTATAGTGTCAAGCTTTAGCTGTAACTTCTTCTCTATTTAGTTTTCTAGGTACAAATCTTACACCTGCATTCTATTGGTTGTTCATCATTGTTTTGGACTAGTTCAATGAACCAGTAATTTTCTTCCCAATCAACCTTAAAATTTCTTGTCATTTCCCACTCCTGCCCCATTTTTACTTTCCTTTTTCTTTTCTTCCTACCAACATCAATATTTTCTTCATTGCTAGCATTTTCATCCAACTAGTTCTGTGTATCCCTTATAAAATCTTCTATTGTGTCACCATTGTTATCCTCATTTGATGTATTTTGATTTAACTCAATGAAAACCCCATCTTGTGGTGGTGGTACTGGTGAGCTACTGTGAATGGATTTTTCACTTGAAATTGCAAAAGTCGATGGAGCAGAAACATTGCCAATTCCAAAGAAAGCCTTTATGGTAGTATCTCTAAGTTTTGGGCATTTTGATGGCCTCCCAATCCCTTCACTTCCCTGAGGAGTCTTACCCTTGTCTACCCTTCTAAAACATTCACTTCCTTGAGGATTCTTACCCTTGTCTACCCTTCCAATCCCTTCAATGCCCCCATGAGTCTTAGCCTTGTCAACTTCCAGGCTTGGAATTTCATTTGCAATCCCTTCACTTCCCTGAGGAGTATAAGTCGTTCCCATGTCTGACATGGAAATAGCTTCAATTCTATCACCACAGTGAGAAGTTTGATTCTCAACCTCCCCTGCCATATCAGTCCCTTCACTAGCTTGAGGAGACTCAAGATAGTCACCCTTGTCCACCATCTTGACCTCTCACTAGTCATTGAGACTCTAGGAATTAAAATTAATAGCAATATTGTGAAGTGTGAAGAAATAATTTCTTACCTTGGTCCTTTATGCTTTCTTTGAAATTTTGAATCCTCTGTTTACTATTGAAAATTTGTAATTTGTAAATCTGGCACTCCTAAATTTTGTATTGGGACACGAAAAGACTCTAACAAATCTGAAATTGTGTTCAAGTTTTCAAACTTTTGATTAACTGATTTGAATTTATATCAATCCATGATTCCAATTTCCATTTTTGTGAATTCCTAGGCTTTTCAAAATACATTAACATCTTGATTTAAGTGTGGAAAAAATGTGTCGACATGTTCAATGCACATTGTAGGAATTAAGAAATAGTTGGCGAAATAGGTTCTGGTCAATATAAAAATCTTGATGAATATAATGGTCATCCACCAAGCAATGTAAATTTTTTGGGGCGAAATGGGCTGACTCATCCAATTCATAATTAATAATTGTTGGTAAATTAAGAGGTCATTACAAGAACCGCACTGGAATGGTTAAAGGAAAATATACTGGTAAACCACGTCAAATGAAAAAATCTTAATGGCGATTCAAAAGATTATTGACCCATTACCGTGTTAAAATTGGGTAATTTGGGCCACCATGTATTTGATAGGATTCACCAATTTCGGCAAAGATGATTCCCATAATTTTCCAAAAGGTGAATATTCACCACCAAAAAACACTTTACTTCATACTTTGGAGACATATTGAAGAAGTAGTAGATTTACAAGTCTAAGAGCTCACCAAATCAAGTATTCAAAGCTAGAAGGACAATGGAGACAAGCTACATGAGTAAAAATCATGTTTTTATTTAGTTACTTTTGCAATATTCATTATGTGTGCATCTTTAGATAGAATTTGTAGCTAATTAGTGGGTTAGTACTTCATTTCTAGGATAGGATAGGACCTAAGGGGGAGATCTTATAATAAAATTATATCCTTCCTTGAAGTTGGTACACTGGAGGCTATGATAGTAGCATGAATTGCAAAATGGAATTTCAAGTTAATGGTTCAAATCATGAAAGGTTTCATGAATTTGTCATGTATCATAGTGGAGTGTAATTCACTGGAAATGTTAGCTTTTTTGAAGCTAGGGTATGAACTACATTAAATTTGGTTAAAATGAAGGAATTCAAGGATAAAATATATATTGTGAATTCATTTCTGACCTTTCTATGCAGAGAATGAGTGTCTACCTGAGAAGAAGGATATCTAACAAAGAATTGTGCAATCGATCAAATTTCGTGAGAAAACCCTAGATTGGCATAAAAGGTATTTATCTTTGTAGAAACTTATTGATTTTATTAGAGTAAAATGGATACACCTCATATTGTTGATATTGTTGAGAAGCATATGTATGAATTCAAGAAACATTTATATAAATTTATGGAAGATGATCTCGATGGTGCATTTTCTTATGTTCTCTACGAAGTCATAGACATAGAGGATAAATGGGAGAAACCAGAGAAAATAGAGAAAGTTCAGAATAAGATTGGGTCATCTTTTGGTAAGGTTGAAACATTGTTGGCAAGAGATTCCTTTGATTCATTTGATTTGTCAAGGCTGATTGATTTAGATAATTTGGAAGAAGATGAGCTAATGAAAGTTGCAGTTTTGGTTGATGCCAAAGCTAAGGAAATTTTTTTGAGAAAGAGTGAGAAAGGAAGAAGACTTCTTTCTAGATAAATTTATGTGCTTGGAAAGGTGATGCCAAAATTTTAATTTAGTCAAGGTATTTCTATTCCTAATTAGTTAGAAGAACTACTGAATAATTTTGATATCAGTTTTGAGTCTTTGGAGAAGACAATAGATCTTGATATATTAAAGGGATTTGCTTATGATTTCATGGGTGAATTTGTAAAGATTAATGACAAGATCATATGTCTCGAGGATGAAAGGAATATAATACTTGGAAGACTTTCTGACTTGAGGAATCTTATAGTTCCTAAGTTAGAAATTTTGTAGAAAATATTAGAAGAAGCAGAGAGGCTAAGTAAATCACCACCCCCACTGGATATCATTCATGCTAAGAATCATCTTATGCCATATGTGGGCATATTCAAATTTTGGATAGTCAGAGGAAGACTTGGGATGTTGATTCAGTCACTTTGAAGAACACATTATCAGATATTTTTAATTTTTTCTAAGTATGCTATCATAACTTGTATATATGTGGACAATATAGGATTTTGGTAGAGGATTTTGATTTTTGGCATCGTCTTTTCCATTGATGTCAAAGGGGGAGAGATGTGTGAAAAATGATAAAGAAGGAGAGATGTCTACTGTAACAGGAGTTCAATGTTTTGAAGAGTGTTTGGAGACTTGGCATTTTGGATGGACCCTTAGCCATTTTTCACTAAGTGTTTCCATGAATGCCAAAGGGGTAGATTGTTGGAAAAAGTTACTTGTTAATGCATTATATGTTGTCATTGATGGAAACTACATTCAGTATTCTTGGACACCTTTTATTTTTGTATTATTACCGAAAGATTTGATTTAAGTATATGACCAAGTACTGGAAACAGAGCAGTATACAATCAGACAAATGAACGTCATTTGATCTAAGAAGATAGATTTAGAACCTGTGATGGAAAAGCTTCAAATTAGATGTTATGATATGTCTAATTTGATCTTTGTATGACTTTGTGTTACTTGATGTGTTAGATATTCACTGATGCATATCGGTTTGAGAATATTCTAGCAAGAATAGAGCAGTTTCGGTAAGATTGTTTAGCATTCTTGGTAAATCAGTTTAGAATTTTGGTTTGTTATTTTCTTATGTTAGAGCCAACTATGGAGGACATTGTATTTTCATAGCAATATCTAGTATGATTATTTGATCAATATTCTGTGGGAGTTCTACACATTTTATTACTTTCATTTTGGGGTTGGTGGAGTTACATTTTTGAGTTTATGATCTCATAAATAAGATCCAATTTTTGGATGCGATGGATGTATGATGTGATATGTATGATATGATGTGTGAGATTAATGATACAGAGAAGATAACTAGATGATGATATTTTTGTTGAGATTCATTGGAACTATATTGGCATAGTTGATGCTATTAGTTAGTTTATTTTTGGGACTATAAGTCCAATCCATAATCTCATTGTAATTAAAGATATATCGGTGAACCTGACTAAGGGTCAGATCTTTTCTTTTGTATTGAGTAGTGAGATCTAGGTTGTAAGCCTAAATTCATGTGCATTATTTCTTATATACTTATACCTTTAATAGGGTACTTATCACTACAAAAGTGAGATATTTTAGTGGGTACCATCCCCACCAAGGCTTTTCCCTTAACAAATTTTTCCTCAAAAAAAATCATGGTATTATAATGTTATGTGTGCTCATTCTATTTTTTTTTCTTTCAGTTATTTGTGCTTTCAGGTTTTGGAATTAGATAAGAAAGTTAATAATACTACTACACCAATTCCACCCCCCCTCTCGGTGCTCCTTAATCCTAACAATTTACCTAATAAATTCTTTAATACCACATTCATCAGCCTCATGAAAGTACTAGGTGCATTAGTCAGTCCAAAAGGCATCACTAACCACTCATAAAATCCTTCATTTATCTTGAATACAGTCTTCCACTCATCACCTTCTCAGATTCTGATTTGATGATAACCAATCTTCAAATAAATCTATGTAAAATAGTTAGCTCCACTCAAACAATCCATTATGTCATCCATCCTAGCCAAAGGAAACCTGTACTTCACTGCGATCCTATCAATTTCTCTAGAATCAATACACATCCTCCATTCTCATTTCTTTTTAGGTGCATATTGTTGGTACTAAACAAGAACTCAAACTCTTTCTGATCAAACCTTTCCTTAATAATTATTGCACTTTCCTATTCAATTCCTCTTTCTCTATGGGTTTCATTTGGTGCACTATTTTTTTTGGGAAACTATATCTAGGAATTAGATCCACAAAATGACTTATACTCCTCATAGGTGGAAATCCATCAGGTACATTGTCTGATATTATGTCTTCATACTTTGTCAACAATTATTTTATCTCCCTAGGTTATTTCTCCTCTAATCCTAAATCATAATTCTTAGGAATCAAATCATAACACATACTATCACTTTTCAAACCATCCAAGAATTTCCTTCTGTCAACCAAAAAAACCCTAGCATTGGTACAAATTTCACTCTTAGCGGTCTCAACTAAAAGAAACATCACTTGTTTCATTCCATTTGCAAAAATTGTATACCTATTCTTTCTTCCATCATGCAAATATTGTCTATCATGTTGCCATGGCCTACCCAACAATATGTGACATGAATCCATAGGTATAATATCACAAATAATTTCATCATGATAATTTCCTATCTTAAATTTTACTAGGCATTTATCACTTACTAGTACCTTATGATCATCATTTATCGATGTTATCTAATAGGGTTTGCGATGATAAAATTCTTCAACTTCAACTTTCTCACCAACTCCTTAGAGGCTAGGTTATCTAAACTACCATTGTCAATGAGTACCTTGCAACATTTTCCTATAACTTTGCACCTTATCTTGAATAATATCTTCCTCAATAAATTCTCTTGATTAGTCTCTTCATGACATATGGATCTCCTTTCCATTAGGGCTTCACTATCCTTTGTTTGATTCAAATAATCAATACATTCCTCTTCCACATAATTAGATCTACCCTTATTTTCAGTCCTCTTACTAGAATTCCCTTGGGTACACTCAAAATATCAGTGCCCTTCTCCTCCACACTTGAAGTAGGTTCCTCTAAATACTCTTTTTTCATCTCTCCTACTTGATCCACCACCTCTATGGAAATTTATGTCATGTCTTCTATATTAACTTTTCTCCTTGAATTATGCCTTTCCTTTATTATGATCTATAAAATATCTACCTCCTCCAAAGGATATGCCTCTTGAAAATATTCCACCCCTTCCTCTTTTCCTTTCCTCGGGTCTCTTGTTCAATTTTTCCTCGACCTTTAGGGCATATTGATAACCTTCCTCTACACTATGAAAATTTAACCAAACTAATCTCACCTTGAATATATATCCTCAAACCATTAAGATATCTTGTAACCCTTTTAATTTCATCATTTGTGTGACCAGATTTGATATCTAATTTGTAGAATTCCTCGATATACTCCTTCACACTAAGCTCCTTTTTCTTTAGTTTTTGCAACTTTCTAAACAAACTTACTTCATAATCAATAGGTAAGAACTTATCCTTCAATTTTTTCACCATTCTATCCCATGACATAATTTTATCCTTTCCTTTTCTATGTATATCAATTTGCAAATGATCCCACCATAATGATGCATGACCTCCCAACTTTGTGCAAGAATATTTGACCTTTTTATCTTCACTTATACCTTCAAAATCAAAATATTTCTCCATCTCTATGATCCAATCCATCAATTCATCTGAATCCAACTTACCATTATAATCAAGTGGATTAAAATATGGTTGTGTATTAACCCTAGTTAGGGATATCAAAAACCTAACTTATATGTGATCAAGTCCAAGTTCTTCTCCTATTATCTCTTCTTCTTCTACTTCACTATCACTAACATCTTCAATGTGTCTACCCCTTCTCTAGGTCATTCCCACAACTTCTAACCTAGCCACAATTTGTCTCAACATGTCCATCATAGTTGGACCTCCATCTATCCTTCTACCTCTCACATTTCCTCTAGTATTTCCTCTTTTAGCCATCTCACACAAGTCCTCTGCAATTGTGGGTAATATCTTCACTCTTCCACCCCACAACAATATTTCTATGGCTTTGCAACCTCAAGAGAAAGAAACAACTACCACAATATCAAAACCTTTCTTCGATACCACTTGGTGTAGCCAAGGATAGAGGGACCTCAATGAGATATGTCCAATCCTTGTAGAAAGAGTAACACAACAAAAGCAATAAAAGAAAATTGAGAGAATAGCAAGATCAACCTTCACATTAATAGAAAATTAATTACAATGGACCTGAAACATGCAATATTACATGCCAAACATACATGCTTGATTATACAAGGAAATTCCTTAGCCTCAAGCTCTTGAGAGCTAATCTTCATCTTGATTATAACAACCCCCTAAATTAGGAACAACTACCTAAATTTATACAACTACACGACCAACAAGTTGAACTCAAAATATTACATTTTCCAATGTGAAGAAAACATATTACAAAATATAGGTCGGGATCTAATTCATAAGGATATCCCTCCAATAGTAAAAAAATGAATTGTGATCCCTAAAGTATGTTGACCAGAGGTGTAACAACGCCGAGAAATGCATTGTAAAGTTTCGACTATAGGAAAATTTCTTCGTGAGATCATAAAACATGAATTGGTTACAAAACATGAAGAACAGTTAAGTCCTACCCAGAATTCACAATATATCATATGCGAAGGAAAAAAATGAGGTGCAGACCTAGGAATATATTTTCCATGATGTCAGGAACATGCCACAAGGTGTGAAACTAAAAAGGATTTAAATTGAAGGTGTGTTGAAAGAAACTCAAAAGCTATACAAACAGGAAAATAGGAAAACAAATATTTTTTATTAATGCAAGATTGCCAAGAACCAAAGATGCTCTTGCATCACTATCCCCATCATTTAGCCAAAAGTCTCTTTATTTTTATCTCCAATATGATTCTTCATGGGAGATAACTTCTTGTAGTTGAGATTGGAGGGATTTATGTCTATCAAATGTAGCAGGATCCATTCCTTTACACATAACCTCATCATTTAAATCCTCAATTTCCCTTTGAATTCTTTTTTTCTCAAAAAAATTATTTTTAAAATGATCTTTGTTCCACTTTTGGATATTAGCTTTGAGAAAAGATATTTTTTCATAATATGAAGCATTCTTGAACCTTCAATAAATGGAACATTCATCCAAAAATATCTTAATAAATGGAGAAAAGTTTAATCTTTGAACCACGTGCATTCAGATTCGAATGGGATTTTATGGGGATCCCTATCTTATAATAAGGAAAATAGAATTGGGAAATTATCAAACCTCAGATAAGGTAAGATGATATCATGTATATTAAGGTTTGAGTTTATCTAATTTTTTGAAACAAGAAATTAATCTAATCTCTTTGCAATTTGACGAAAAACTTTTATCATATTTGTCCAAGTGAATAAACCATTCTGTGTTTGACAATCCACAAGGGAATGTTGGAGAATACAGGAATTAAAGTCATACATAATGTGATATTTAGGGATAATATCTCCATAATTTTCATCATATTTTGTGATAGAATTGAAATCCCCACCCAAGATAAGAAAATCATTTTTTAAAGGAGAAAGAATTAAAGATAATCTTTCCCATAATCTCTTTTTTTCCAAAATACCCATAGGTTTGTATACATTAAATAACCATAATTTAGCTTTTGAAATTCTTGTTTTCACCAACCCAAGCATCCAATAAAATAAAGAAAATACTAAAATTAAATCAATAGTGAAATCCTTCCAAAGAAAGGCTAGTTCACCTGAAGCACATGAAGAAGGTGAAAATCAGAATTTCCAAGATTTTCATGAGGATAATAAAGAGTTTGTAGAAGACTCGCTTAATTGAGCTTCTTGTAGCATCATGACATCACCATTTATTAAATACACTTGATCCTTGATCAAGTTTTTTTTTTGTTTTTTTGTTTGGAGGGGGGGGGGGGGGGGGGGGTGGGGGAATCTAAGCCCCTAACATTCCAATAAATTATCCTCATTGTCCTCAAGGGGAGGCAAAAGATCCCCTCTTCTTCTGAGTTTTTTCTTGGCAATTTTTTTCATCAAAAAAATCCTATTGTAGGTTCCTCTTAGTAGAAAGTGATCTAGTAAAAGGAGAACTAAGTTATTTTATTTTATTTTTGAACATCCATCCATAGATACAAGAGTAGATTGTATACCTGCGTTTATTTCATGTTGAATCTTGAGACTATTTGGTTTCCTTCCCCTTTTACTAGGAGACATCAAAGGGGAAACATGGTATAGAGTAAGGACCAATGACATCGTCATAGTAGAAGTATTAACCTCAGGGGTAGATAAATCATTACCATTATCTTCTTCTTTCTCTGGGGATAACACATCAAAAGGGTTATGTGATGTAGGGATACACATACCTTTGTTCAAATTAACTAGGTCAAAATCTAAGGAAGTGATTAGTCTCTCACTGATATCCTAGTCTAAAATCATATTTTTATCCCCGTGTAATATCCCCACCAGGGAACCCATAAGGAAAAGGTCTAAAGTACAAAGAAAAGCAACTAATTTTTTTAATTTTTTTTTATCATTACTAAGAACTAATTTGATAATCATGCATATGAACATGTCCTTAAAGGTTCCCTTAACGTTTGTTACTAATATTAAAACCACTGATTCAATTATTCAACTTATGAATTCATTTTCTTACCTACTTTACATAACATTTAGCTTTTAGAAAAGAGTTATGAATGAATAACATATTACCTTCTTCATAATCTTAAGTACATTTATCTCTTCATCTTTTAGTTTCTTTCTTAATTAACCATATGCTACACATAATTCATTTGTGCTTACCAAAACATAAATAAACTTTACAATTTAGAAATCTTTACTTTTCAAATTATATTTGAAGATCCTAAGAGAAATAAGGAATAAATTACACAACTATAATACTTTCTTACAATATTCCAAGTTACCAGTAAACATTCCCTTTTGATATTCCTAAAACTACGCTTCTCGGTTTGCATAGATTCTTTTCTTCAGTTCCATTACAATTACATCAAATTTCCCAAAAGGCTTACAATAGATAATTACATTTTGAAATAAAATAGATAGAAGTACATGATGCAAAAGTATAAATGTTCATCACCATCTGAATCCTTAAACCAAGACAAACCACAGACCATGAACAAACCTTAAAATTTTTTTGCCACCCATCCATGTGGACCTTGTGAAGTCTCACTCCCCATTCTAGGAGATAGAACCAAGATACTCACAAGGTCTAAGGAAATCTAAGGCTAATGAAACCATTCACCCAAATACCAAAATAACAAAGGTAAAAAGATACAAAATATCACCACACTACAACACAAAGGTAAGGGTTACAAAATACCATCTAGGTGAGTGTCATCACACAACTTGTGTATTGGGATCCACTTTGGAAACCATGTAACCCTGGTCTCCTTTTAATGTTAAGGATCCACCCTAGCAGTTACTCATGGTCCTAGTACTCCAAGAGGTCTATGCAGACTATAACATTACATATATTTTATTATCTTTTAGAAACCCCTCACCCGAGTTTATTTTATAGTTATCACTTGATTAAAAACCCACCCATAGGATCTCCTAGCGGCCACTTTGGGCCCTAGAACCTAAAGTGATCCACTCACCTAGGGTACTTAGTTTCCCTACCCAAATTAACATGCCATTAGGGAATTGAAAACACTTCAAGTAACCTATTCCATAGAATTAGTAAACTCTCATGTGTACTCCGACCCTCAGGATGAGTCAAAACCTTAACCATATGAAAAATAAGAGTAAGAACATTAATGGATATAAAACACAAGACACATTAATTACTATTTTATGGTGGCTACATGCAGTATAATGAAAAATTAGAGAGTTAAAAAAATGCAAACAGGGATCAGGACATAAAACCCGAAGATGCAGACCAAATCCCATACCATAAAGTGTCAAAACTGAACCTCATGACCCTTGATTCTCAAATGAGTATTCTCACAACCTAGTATGAGTATTTCCATAGGCTAGTATGAGTATTCAAGACTAGTCATCCTGACTCGTATGAGATCTTGCTCAAAAACTCCCAAAATCATTTCCAGTTTGATTTTAAGGCCCAGATTAAGCATGATGAGGGTTTTGGGAAGGTTTTCAAAGATATACCTAGTTGAGGTCTCCCAAGAACACATCCAATTCCCCCCTCCAACTCATATCAACCCTCCATCCAATCAAAAACTAAAACTATGTAAAAAATTAACAAAACATTGACATAAAAGTTCATAAAGGTTAAAAAAAGGAAAACACTTGTAGGACTTCTTAAACCTTCCTAAACCATGAATAGATGAAGTAATGAAATCCCTTACAACCATAATGCCAAAAAAAATCATCCCAAGTAGGAATTTAAAATCCTAAATCCACCAACTATCCCCCATACTTCCAGATTATCCTGATTACTCAACCAAACACACTTCTAACATCTATTTCCTAATCAATCATCTTAATTAAAAAAAGAAGATATAGTACAAATAAATGAATATCATATTTAAAAACACACACACACACACACACACACACACACACATTTGTAGACATTAAGGTATGCTTCTAGGTTTAAGATCCTACATGGAGTACTATGGAGAAAACCTTTTAATTTTGAGCAATCCTTAGCTCTCCACCTTTTTGTATGAGCCAACACCTTCCTTACAAGCTTCAGGATGATGGTTATCCTCACTGGAAATTCCCCCCAACTCCCCCTAAGATCAAAACACCTCCTTCCTCACAGATATTTTCCTAACTCCAAACTATATCATCTTCTCTAAAAATTTCTTCTCCAAATCCAATCTATCAATTTCTTCTCTTAAACCCTAGTCTATAAATTTATTTTTCTAATCCCAATCCATCATTTTTTTCTAATACAAATAGCCAACCATATGGTTCGATGAGTTTCTTTACGATAAGAAACTGCTCCAACTACTATAGTTGGTTCACAAATTTAAACCACTCTCGTACATTCCCGTGAACCTTAATTAAAAGTTTTAACTTTAATTAACTTATATTACCTTACCAAAATAATAAATATGTTAAAGATAAATAAGATTACCAAATAATTCATATAGCCCAATTGTAAACTAGCTAGCCCAACTCCTACGAGGTCTCGAGTTCAAAACTCCTAGACAAGCTAGTTTTGCTAATTAAGAGATTTATTTCTTTTATTTATTTGATTTTATTCTATAATTACATTATTAATTTTATAATTATACATTCACATATAAAAACATTCACACATAAAAAAACACATATCTATATATATTTATATACATGTAGGTATTATGTGTGCACCCATATATACATACACATATATAATAATTTACACCACAAGATCTAATACATCCAAATTTAAATTTATCTAAGAGAACAAAAGACTGAGAAGCATAATACACAACATACATATTGGTACCATGAAAAAATAATCTACTAACAAAACATAAATCTCAAAAAAATAAAAAATAATGATACAACCCAATCCCCAAAATAAGGTGATTTCCTAAACAAGAACCTAAGTCAACAAGGGTTCCTTGAGAGAATCTTAACAATATCTCCATACAACAACATTTGAGGATTTGAAGGCACCCTCAGACCTATGTAGCCAGGTGAAGTCAATAATTGGTACCTACATCCTACATCACCAAACTGAGAAAAACATATACACCAACATACACATATATAAAAATAGTAGCAAACATGGAGAGGGAGTGTGACATCATGTGGATCTCCAATAGAAGTGACTATGAATTCCTCACCTCATCCCAAAAGCACATCAAATAGTATTGATATCAAAGCATAATTGGGTTAGTATGGTTAGCTCCAAAATAATCATAACTCCATAATGTAAAACAAGAAATGAGTCATCCGAGCATGAACAATATAATCATCTATATAAACAAAATGTCATGCTAATACTTTAAATCATTTACTAACTTTCATAAAATAGTTTTATTATCCAAACATATACTCATAATGTCTCATCATATAATTATAATAAACAAAACATAGAATTCATAATACTCAATTTAGTAATCATGTTAGTCCAAAATATCAGGGTACTAGGGTGGGCATTACATCCTCTCCCCCTAGAATTAGGTTTACTCCTGAAAGCCTACAAATAAATATGGATATGTAGCTCTAAGTCTGCTAGCATCCTCCCATGTGGCTAATATCTCATCATTGGGGTCCCATAGGACCCTCATCTACTCTATGTTGTGACCCTTGAGGGTTAAAGTCCTCTTTTGGAGAATACATACTGGCACTAAAGCCAGTTGCCCGTCCTCTACCTGTAAAGTGTTACAATCTGATACGTGAGTGAAATATGGAATATACTCTCTAAGAATAGATACATGAAACACATCATGGATATATGTGAGGCTAGGAGGTAGGGTGAGTTAGTAATAAATTGGTCCTATCATCTCTAGGATGTCAAATGGACCCAAAAACCTAGGTACCAACTTAGAACCTTTTCCATAATGGATAGGGCTCTTACGTGGGTGGACCCTCAAGAATACCTTATCTCTAATAGAAAACTATCTGGTAACTCTATGAGCATCTGCATACTTTTTTTGTCGGTCCTGAGTTGTCACATGGTTCTCTCTAATTCTCCGCACCTGCTACTCCATATCCTACAAAATTTTTGGTCCAAGGAGTACTTTGTCCTCTACGCGATCCCAACTTAGAGGTGTACAGAAAGGATGACCATATAGGGTCTGGAAAGGTGACATACCAATAGAATTGTGATGGTCATTATCAAGTATGCAAAATCCACTAGGTAAAAATAGTCTTCCCAGTGGGTCTGTCTATCCATCACATACATTCTAAGCATATCCTCAAGTACCTAGTTACTCGCTCAATCTAACCATTAGTATTTGGATGATATGCCTAACTAAAGTTCAGCTGACTCTCTAAGGCGCATTGCAAAGAGGTCCAAAACTTTGAAGTGAATAAAAGATATCTTTCTGAGATAACCTTTCTAGGGACACCATGTAACCTAAAAATATCCTTTATGAAGACTCTATCTACTGAGGAGGTAGTGTAGGATGACTGCATAGGAGAAAAATGTGCTACCTTGGTCAACTTATCAACTATGCCCATGATTGCATCATGTCTCTGATGAGTGACTAGTAGTCCCACAATAAAATCCATAGATATTCTATCACATTTCCATTCAAGGGCTAAGTGTGGTTGAAGGAGACCTGCTAGGTGATGATGCTTGACCTTGACCCTCTGACATTTGAAGCACCTAGCCACAAAATATACTATATCTCTCCTCATACCTGACCAAAAGTATATTTGTTGTAGGTCTGTATGCATTTTCTTAACCCTAGATCGGATGAATAAGGAGCATAATGAGCTTCTATCATAATGGCCTTCCAAAGGTCACCTGAAAGTGGTACATAAATTCATCCTTTTTGCCTTAATAGCTCATTTGATTCTAAAGAATAACCCAAAAATTTTCCTTATAAGTCCCTTCTTGATTCTATTACCTCCCTTACTTCTTGATACCAAGTATCTAAACAGAATGGACCTGCAAAATATGACTTCTCAAGTTGGTAGTAAGAGCGAGAGATGATAATTAATGTCTCCTTCTACTTAAAGCATTTGCTACCACATTCTCTTTTCCTTGAATATACCTGACCTGGAAATCACACTCACATAAAAATTCCATCCACTTGTGTTTCCTGGCATTAAGATCTAGCTACATAAAAAGGTACTGAAGACTTCGGTGGTCTATGTGTAATTCAAACCAATGCCCTAACAAGAAGTGCCTCCATCAATTTAGGTCATGACCTACTACTGCCAACTCCAAATCATGTACCGGGTAGTTAAGCTCATGGTATTTAAGTTTCCTAGACTCATAAGCAATAACCCTTCCTTCTTGCGTTAGTACTTCTCCTATGCCTTCCAAGGAGGTGTTCGTGCAAACTACAAAGTTTTTTGTGGGGTTGGGTACAACAAAAATCGAGGCACTAGTTAACTTTTCTTTTAAGCTTTGAAAAGATTCTATGGATTTCTCATTCCAAATGAACTTCTTTCCTTTTATTTGTAAGGAAGTGATGGGATGATCTAATCTGGAGAATCCCTTGATGAAGCACCTATAGTAACCAGCTAAACCCATGAAACTATGAACTTTTGAGATATTGGTGGGTTTTGGCCATTATAATATGGCTTTTATCTTTGCAGGGTCAACTGTTATGCCTTCTCCTAAGATAACATAGCCAAGATACTCAACTTCTCTTTGGAATAATTAACACTTCTCCAGGTTGGAAAATAGTTGATTTTCTCGAAGGCATTGTAACACTTGCCAAAGATATTGTTCATGCTCTTCCACTGATTTGAGTATACCAATATATCATTCAAAAATATTATCACAAACTTATCCAAGAAATTCATGAATACCCCATTTATAAGACTCATGAATACTTAAGGTGCATTCGTGATACCAAAAGGAACTATAGTAAATTCATAATGACCATACCATGTAAGGAAGGTTGTTCAATAGATTTCAGCTTCGTGGATCCTTAACTGATGATATCTTGACTTAAGATTGTAGGATTTGAGCAATACAAATTCACAAAACCCGAAGATCACCTACATACAAAAACCTATTACAAGGAAGTAGAGACAAGAAGAGGGCAAGGGTTTGACTCAAAAATATGAAGAAGAAAATATCCTCAAATAATGAATGAATTAAATATACAATGGATCATCCTTATAAAGGAGATAAAAAGCCTTGAAAGGCAAACCCTAGTGCATGTAATAATTATTTAAATTATTACAAGACTAATGCATGCAAGTTTATATTTAAAACAACTAGTGCATGAGTTTAAAACAACTCGTGCATGTGCGTTTACATATAAATAACTAAAGTAAAAGAATTGACATCTTAAGAAGGGAGTAAATATTAATTAACATAATTAATACTTTACTCTAACACCCCCCCTTAAGATGAGCAACAATGCAACTACAAACAATGCAAGAAGAAAGCAGATGAAACTACAATGCTGAAAGCATAAAAATGGGTCCTGACAACATGGCCTGATGAGGTACCCATGTACAAAGGAGAGTCTCTATAAAGCAGAGAAATAGAGAAAACCACATGGGAAAAACTCTACTCCAAAAAGAGACAAAGACTAATACGAAGGACTAAAGAAGCCTCCAAAACTAGGAATGTTCCAAAAAATAGGAACAAGAATGAACATGTAGAACATCACTGAAGTAAAAGGATGAAAACTCTGTAAAAAAGTAATTGCTGATCTAAAGATCCTCCACATAAATATGACTAGGTAGAGAAGACTACAATCTGCATGAGTGCCCTCAAATGACACTACTCGAATCAGAAAGCAAAAAAAGGCAAACACCTGAACTCGAAGATACAGATGGCATAAACACCAAAAGCCTAAAGAGCTGATCAATCAAAATTGGAAGAGTGCATCCAAAAATAGGAAAGAAAGAGCATCTATATGGTAAATGATCCATCTCACCAAAATGCATAGGTACCCAGCCATTGATCTGCCTAGTACATAGGAACAAGTAATGAATACATAGCTCACACTATCGAACCAAGGAAGCATAAGAATGATCAATAGAAACCCCCCATAATGCTGATAAGAGAGAGGTGACAGGTACACTGAAAAGAGTGCCAATAAGAACTGCATCGTGAAGAACCAGGAACATCGAAGGTGCATAGAAATCACAAGCACAAATAAAGATACCCTAAGGCTAATGTTGTGGAAGGAACACTCACTTGACAAAGGTAGATGGGAAACAAAGGCAACATCAGACCCCCCATGGAACTTTATAATGGAGTGTGAGTACAAATAGCACAAACATGTTCAAGATTCCAAGCATGCAAGAAAATGACACTTTATCTCAGTGCATGTGCATAAAAGAATGCTACAAAAGTGAAGTATACACTGCTCAAATAAGAGAGAAGGCTTCTAAAATAAAAGAACAGCCTAAGAAGAGTCATCCCCTAAAGGGAAAAGATCCCAGGACCTGTAATATTCAAGATATCCACCAGAGTGCAGAAATGCAAAAAATTGAATAAAATATACCTGGAGTAGAATTTGGGAAAATGACTCATAGCACTAGAAAGCTCTCAGAACAAGCTTTCCAACGATATCTCACTTTCCCAAAATGGAGTCCGGATGCGCAATATAGAGCTTCCAGAGTGCAAAACTAAAAATTTGGCTTTGATAGTAAAAAACACTATAAAAAAAGAAAAATTAGAAATTCAAACCTCTAACTCTAGATAGAGCTTGGAACTAGCTTTCCGGCGATATCTCATTTGCCCAATTTCAACACCGTATGCTCAAGTTATGAGCAAAATACCAACTGTTGTGCTGGAGGGCCCAAATGGTGTCTAAATGTGCCGATGTTAGCCACTTCACGGGCCTAAAATTGACGGTGAAATGGCCGTCATAGCATGCAAGCCCCTTTGGGCTAAAATTATGGGCCCCTGGTCACCATATGACCAAGGGCTAAAACTGCATGCACTGGCTTAAATTTGATGGCCAAATGGCCGTAGCTGCCCAATATGGAATTTTTTTTTTAACAAGCGCATGCGCGCCTTAGGATCTGTGGCAGACATTTTTTGGATTTTGTCTCGATTTATGTGCCAATTTTTTTAATCTTAATTTGCATGCCAAGCAAGAAGATTTTTATCTTGATTTGCATGTCAAATATAGAAATTTTTTCCTCGAGAAACATGTCAATCACTACAAATGCTACCTCAAAAAGCGTGTCAAGCTATCTGGTACTAAAAAAAAATGCCCCAAAATGCAAAATTGTCCAAATTGGACGTGCCTTATATCAAAATAGGGGTTTTTGGGCGCTGCGAGCTCAACAGTGAGGTCTGTTTGAGCTCAAAGTGCACCAAAATTTAGGGACCCCCTAATTTCAATAAAAAAATCCAAAAAAGCCCTAATCTAAATCCTTCAAATGTGAACAAGCTATAGCAAATTAGGCTCTGATACCATGTAGGATTTGAGCAATACAAATCCACAAAACCCAAAGATCACCTGCATACAAAAACATGTTACAAGGAAGTAGAGACAAGAAGAGGGCAAGGGTTTGACTCAAAAATATGAAGAAGAAAATATCCTTAAATAATGAATGAATTAAATGTACAATGGATCATCCTTATAAAGGAGATCAAAAGCCTTGAAAGACAAACCCTAGTGCATGTAATAATTATTTAAATTATTGCAAGACTAATGCATGCAAGTTTATATTTAAAACAAATAGTGCATGAGTTTAAAACAACTCATGCATGTGTGTTTACATATAAACAACTAAAGTAAAAGAGTTGACATCTTAAGAAGGGATTAAATATTAATTAACATAATTAATACTTTACTCTAACACCCCCCTTAAGATGAGCAACAATGCAGCTACAAACAATGCAAGAAGAAAGCAAATGTTACTACAGTGTTGAAAGCATAAAAATGGGTCCCGACAACATGACCTGATGAGGTACCCATGTACAAAGGATAGTCTTTATAAAGAAGAGAAATAGAGGAAACCACATGGGAAAAAATCTACTCCAATAAGAGACAAAGACTAATCTGAAGGACTAAAGAAGCCTCCAGAATTAGGAATGTTCCAAAAAATAGGAACAAGAATGAACATGTAGAACATCATCGAAGCAAAAGGATGCAAACTTTGTCAAAAACTAACTACTGATCTGAAGATCCTCCATAGAAATATGACCAGGTAGAGAAGATTGCAATCTGCATGAGTGCCCTCAAATGACACTACTCGAATCAAGAGGCAAAAAAAGGCAAACACCTGAACTCGAAGATACAGATGGCATAAACACCAAAAGCCTGAAGAGCTGATCAATCAAAACTAGAAGAGTGCATCCAAAAATAGGAAAGAAAAAGTGTCTATATGGTAAATGATCCATGTCATCGAAATGCATAGGTACCCAACCACTGCATCCAACTAGTACATATGAACAAATACTGAATACATAGCTCACACTATCGAACCAAGGAAGCAGAAGAACGATCAATAGAAATCCCCCATAATGCTGACAAAAGAGAGGTGGTAGGTACACTAAAAAGAGTGCCAATAAGAACTACATTGTGAAGAACCAGGAACATCGAAGGTGCATAGAAAGCACAAGCACAAATAAAGATACCCTAAGGCTAATGTCATGGAAGGAACACTCACTTGACAAAGGTAGATGGCAAACAAAGGCAACTTCAAACCCCCCCATGGCACTTTATAATGGAGTGCGAGTACAAATAGCACAAACATGTTCAAGATTCCAAGCATGCAAGAAAATGACACTTTATCTCAGTGCATGTGCATAAAAGAATGCTACAAAAGTGAAGTATACACTGCTCAAATAAGAGAGAAGGCTTCTGAAATAAAAGAACAGCCTAAGAAGAGTCATCCCCTAAAGGGAAGAGATCCTAGGACCTGTAATATTCAAGATATCTACCAGAGTGCAAAAATGCAAAAAATTGAATAAAATATACCTAGAGCAGAATTTGAGAAAATCGATCATGACACTAGAAAGCTCTCAAAACAAGCTTTCCAATGATATCTCGCTTTCCCAAAATGGAGTTTGGATGTGCAATATAGAGCTTCCAGAGTGCAAAACTAAACATTTGGCTTTGACAGTAAAAAAACACTATAAAAAAAGCAAAATTAGAAATTCAAACCTCCAAATTTGGATGGAGCTTGGAACCAACTTTCCGACGATATCTTGTTTGCCCCATTTTGACACCGTATGCTCAAGTTATGAGCAAAATACCAACTGTTGCGCTAGAGGGCCCAAATGGTGTCTAAATGTGCCAATGTTAGCATTTCACGGACTTAAAATTGACGGCCAAATGGCCGTCACAGCATGCAAGCCCCTATGGGCTAAAATTCTGGGCCCCTGGTCACCATATGACCAGGGGCTAAAACTGCATGCACTGGCTTAAATTTGATGGCCAAATGGCCGTTTCTACCCAATATGGAATTTTTTTTTCAAAAGTGCATGCGTGCCTCGAGATCTGTGCCAGACATTTTTGGATTTTATCTCGATTTACGTGCCAATTTTTAAATCTTAATTTACGTGCTGGGCAACAAAATTTTTTGCCTCAATTTGCATGTCAAATACAAAAAAAAATTCCTCGAGAAACGTGTCAGTCCATAGAAATGCTGCCTCAGAAAGCATGTCAAGTTGTCTAATATAAAAAAATGCCCCAAAATGCAAAGTTGTCCAATTGGACATGCCTTATATCAAATAGGGGTTTTTGGGCCCTGCAAGATCAACAGTGAGGTCCGTTTGAGCTCAAAGTGCACCAAAATTTAGGGACCCCCTAATTTCAATAAAAAAATCCAAAAAAGCCCTAATCTGAATCCTTCAAACGCAAACAAGCTGTAGCAAATTAGGCTCTGATACCATGTAGGATTTGAGCAATACAAATCCCACAAAACCTGAAGATCACCTACATACAAAAACCTGTTACAAAGGAAGTAGAGACAAGAAGAGGGCAAGGGTTTGACTCAAAAATATGAAGAAGAAAATATCCTCAAATAATGAATGAATTAAATGTACAATGGATCATCTTTATAAAAGAGATCAAAAGCCTTGAAAGGAAAACCCTAGTGCATGTAATAATTAGTTAAATTATTACAAGACTAATGCATGCAAGTTTATATTTAAAACAACTAGTGCATGAGTTTAAAATAACTCGTGCATGTGTGTTTAAATATAAACAACTAAAGTAAAAGAGTTGACATCTTAAGAAGGGAGTAAATATAATTAACATAATAATTAATACTTACTCTAACAAAGATCAATCTTAGAAAATATATTTTCCCCTTTCATTTGATAAAACAAATCATCAATACGTGGTAGAGGGTATCAATTCATAATAGTTACTTTATTGAGATGATGATAGTTGATACATAACTTGAGAGAGCCATCTTTCTTCTTCACAAAAATAAATAGATGCTCCCTAGGGTGACACACGTGGTCTAATAAATCCATTTTCAAAAATTTCTTCTAAGTACACATTTAACTCACTTAGCCCTTGGGTTATCATATGATAAGGGGCCTTGGAGATGGGTTCTGCCACCTGACACAAAAATCTATGTGGAAATCAATATCTCTTTTGGGAGGCATCCCCAAAATTTTTGTTGGAAAAATATCAAAAAACTCTTGAAGCAGTGGGTGATCAAGTGTTATTTCTTTACCTTCTCTTTCAACAAGATCATTTACTGAGACTGCAAGGAGTTGACATCCCTTTTGCATGCATTTATGAGTTTCATCATTTATATCATCCAAAGTGATATAGGACGTTGGATCCCAACTATAGTTTTAATGATCACCTAAATCATCAATGCAATGAATGGACTTCTTTCTACATTCTAATCTGGCCTCACAAGCTTCTAACCAGTCCATCCTTAAGACAACTTCATAAGAACCAAGTAAAATCACTTGGAGATCTAACTCGGTAGAGAAGGGTCCTAATCCCAGGTCACAATTTTGAACACACAAGTCTATGGTCATCTTAGCCCCAAAGGCTAGTTCTACCTATCATTTAACTCCCTACCCTTCAGCCACTAGCCCACATTTCTCTACAAATGATGGAGATATAAAGGAATCAGTTGCTCTTGAATCAAATAAAATAGAAAAATATTTTCCCTTTAACAAACCTGTAGTCTCAATGACTGTGCTTTGGTGGTCATCTTATCTTTGTTCAACTATGGCAAAAACCCTATGGGACTGGCAAACATCTCCTATAGTTGGTTCTGAGGCAGCTTGATTCTGATTATTGGTGAAGTTGGTGTGGCTAAGGATAGTTAACTATAATGTGTATCTATTTTTCGCAGTAAAAACAACAGTGTTCCTTAAAAAATTCTTTGTAGGAGGTGCGCTAGACTATGATAACCCCCTTTACTAAAACTCAAATTTTTTTGGTATGGTTTGAGAAGTGAACCTTTGCTGGGTATGACTATTATTACTATTATGGGGGTGTTGAAACTTACCATTTCCTTGGTTGTTCTGAAATTTATTTTTGTGGAATTTTTGTCCCCTTTAAAAGATGATTGTTGGTTCTTGGAGCTAGAATTCCCTTTATCATAGTTTCCTTTAGAACTTGTTCTAGTGTTAAATGCTTGGTTGCCATAATAATCACCTTGTCCTGACTTTACTTTCCTATTAACTCGAAAGGCTTTGGTAATAGCATCTCGGAGAGTTTGGGTTCAAGGACTGCCACATCACCTAATAAGCGGTCATTTAAACCTCTGATGAAATTTTGAACAAGAATAGGGCCATCATCTTTATATCCTGAGAAGGGCTTAAGCTCATCAGATTTTCTCTCATATTCTTCTAAGGTCATGTTTTCTTGCTTAAGATGGTGAAATTATTCTGTCCTTACTTTGTCTCCATTGTTAGACATAAACTGGTCCTCAAAAATTTCTAATAATAATTACCAAGAAACAATATTAATACTAACCTAAAGCTTTTCCTCTTCCATACGCCACTGAGTGGAAGAAAATTTCCTTAAGTTCATGATGGCACATCTATCTTTCACATTACTACTAATGGGATGCATGGAGAAACATATATCGAGATCAAACAACTAGGGTTTTATTGAGGATCCCCCTTCATTACCATAGAAGAGAGGTATCTTAATCTGAGTAAATCCTTCATATGAGAGGTATCCCTAGTTTCAATTTTTGGTATAGTTGTCCTTCTCATAGGGCTTCTATCTCTTTCCCTATCATTATGGTGAGAAGGGTTTACTTCTTCATGATTCGCTTTATTTTCAATGGTGTCTAGCCTTTGTAAAAAAATTTGCATGAGTTGTATCATTTGATCCCCCTTGGATTCACTACTTTGACTCTCATTCCTATTGTTACCTTGATTTTTTCTCCCTCATAATCCCTATGAGAACTTTCTTGTTGAGATCTAGAGGAGGAAACTTGAACTCTTTCCTTAGCTATTTTGCGGGTGATGGGAGCCATCCTAGAAGAGGGATATAACATAAGTATAGGTATCTAGTTGACCTTTATGCAGTAAGAAGGAGTGACTAAGTTAAACAAAATAGATCCTATAGCTCCTAGTGTAACAACCAGGGCTTTGATACAAAATGTAATGTCCCTACCAAGGAACCCATAAGGAAAAGGTCTAAAGTACAAAGAAAAGAAACTAATTTTTTTAAAAAAATTTATCATTACTAATAAATAATTTGATAATCATGCATATGAACATCTCCTTAAAGGGTCCCTTAACATTTGTTACTAATATTAAAACCATTGATTCAATTATTCAACTTATGAATTCATTTTTTTACCTACTTTACATAACATTAGCTTTTAGAAAAGAGATATGAATGAATAACATATTACTTCCTTCATAATCTTAAGTACATTTATCTCTTTATCTTTTAGTTTATTTCCTTAATTAACCATATCCTACACATAATTCATTTGTGCTTACCAAAACATAAATAAACATTGTAATTTAGAAATTTTTAGTTTTCAAATTACATTTCAAGATCCAGAAGAGAAATAAGGTAGAAATTACACAACTATAATCCTTTATTACAATATTCTAAGTTACCAATAAACATTCCCTTTTGATATTCCTAAATCTACCCTTCCCCAATTTACATAGCTTCTTTTCTTCAGTTTCCATTACAATTGCATCAAATTACCCAAAAGGCTTACAACAGATAATTACATTTTGAATTACAATCGATAGAAGTACATGATACAAAAGTGGAAATATTCATCGCCATCTAAATCCTGAAACCAAGCCAAACCAGGAACCACAAACAACACCTAAAAAAATATTTTACCACCCATCCCTATGGAACTTGTGAAGTCCCACCCCTCGTGCTAGGAGATAGAACCAAGATACTCACAAGGTCTAAGGAAATAAAAAGCTAATGAAACCATTCACCCAAATACCAAAAGAAGCAAAGGTAAAAACATACAAAATATCACCATGCTACAACACAAAGGTAAGGGTTCCAGAATATCCATCTAGGTGAGTGTCATCATACAACCTGTGTATTGGGATCCACCCTAGAAACCATGTAACTTTGGTCCCATTTTAATATTAAGGATCAACCCTAGTAGTTACTCATTCCATTACATATTTTTTATTATGTTTTTGAAACCCCCCACCAAAGTTTATTTTATGGTTATCACTTTATTAAGAACCCACCATAGGATCTCCTAGAGGCCACTTTGGGCCCTGGAACCTATGTTGAGCTACTCAACTAGGGTACCTAGTTTCCCCTACCCAAAACATGCCATTAGGGAATTGAAAACATTTCAAGTAACCTATTCCATATATTTAGGAAACTCTCCTCTGTACTTAGATCCTCAAGATGAGTCCAAACCTTAAACATATGAAAAATAAGAGTAAGAAGAATGGATATCAAACACAAGAAAACCTTAATTACTAATTTATGGTGGCCTCATGCAGTAATAATGAAAAATCAGAGAGTTAAAATGATCCAAACAAGGATCAGGACATAAAACCAAAAGATACAGACCAAAACCCATACCATAAAGTGTTAAAATAGAACCGCATGACCCCTGATGCCCATACGAGTATCCTCATATCCTATTATGATTATTACCATAGGATAATACAAGTATTCAAGACCATTCATCCTGACTCATACAAGATCCTTCTCAAAAAACCCCAAAATCACTTCCAGATTGATTTTAATGGCCCAGATTAAGCATGATGAGGGTTCTTGGAAGGTTTTCTGAGATAGAACTATTTGAGGTCTCCTAATACCACATATAGACCTCCCTCCAACTCATATCAACCCTCCATCCAATCAAAAACTAAAACTATGTAAAAAAAATAACAAAATATTGACATAAAAATGCATAAAGGTTGCAAAAGGAAAATACTTGTAGGAATTCCTAAACCTTCCTAAACCATGAATAGAAAGAGAAATGAACTCCCTTAAAACCATAATTCCAACAAAAAATCATCCCAGGTATGAATGTAAAAGAGTAAATCCACTAACTATCCACCATACTTCTAGATTATCCTTATTACTCCACCAAACACACTTCTAACGTTCATTTCCTAATAAATCATCTTAATTAAACAAAAGATACAATACAGATAAATTAATACAATATTTTTAAAAATACACACACACATTTGCAAATATTAAGGTATTCTTCCTGGTTCTAGATCCTACCTATAGTCACGTAGAGAAAACCTTTTAATGTTGAGCAATCCTCATCTCTCCACCTTCTTGTATGAACCATAACCTTTCTTCCAAGCTTAGGGATGATGGTTATCCTCAATGGAAACACCCCCAACTCCCCCTGAGATCAAAACACCTCCTTCCTCACAAAGGTTTTCCTAACTACAAACTATATTCTCTTCTCTAAAAATTTCTTCTCCAAATCCAATCTACCAATTTCTTCTCTGAAGCCCCAATCTATCAATTTATTTTTCTAATCCCAATCCATCATTTTTTTCTAATACAAATAGCCAGCCATATGGTTGGAGGAGTTGCTTTATGGAAAGCACCTGCTCCAACTACTATAGTTGGTTGACAAATTTAAACCACTCTCGTACATTCCCGTGAACCTTAATTAATAGTTTTAATTTTAATTCACTTATTTTACCTTACCAAAATAATAAATATGCTAAAGATAAATAAGATTACCAAATAACTCATATAGCCCAATGGTAAACTAGCTAGACCAACTCCTAGGAGGTCTCGGGTTCAAAACTCTTAGATAAGCTAGTTTTGTTAATTAAGTGATTTATTTATTTTATTTTATTCTATAATTATATTATTATATTTGTAATCATACATTCACATATAAAAATATTCACACATATAAATACACATATCTATATATATTTATATACACATAGGTATATATGTGTGCACCCATATATACATACACATAAATAATTTACACCGCAAAATCTAATACATCCAAATTTATATTTATCTAAGAGAATAAAAGAGCGAGAAGCATAATACACAACATACATATTGGTACAATGAGAACATAATCTACTAACAAAAAATAAATCTCAAAATCAACAAAATATCGATACTCCCTAATCCCCCAAATAAGGTGACTTCCTAAAAAGGAACCTAATGTTCAACAAGGGTTCCTTGAAAGAATCTTGCCAAAGGTTTGAGGATTTGAAGGCACACTCATACCTATGTATCCAAGTGAAGTCAATGTTTGGTACCTACATCCTGCATCACCAAATTGAGAAAAACATATACACTAATATGCATATATATACAAACTATGGAAAACAAGGAGGGGGAGTGCAACATTGTGTGGATCTCCCGTAGAAGTGACTACGACTACCTCCCCTCATCCTACAAACACATTAGACAATATTGATATCAAATCATAATTGGGTTAGTATGGTTAGCTCCAAAATAATCATCACTCCATAATGTAAAACAAGAAATGAGTCATCCTCATGAACAATATAATCATGTATATAAATAAAATGTCATGCTAATACTTTATATCATTTACTAACTTTCGTAAAATAGTTTTATTATCCAAACATATACTCATAATGTCTCAACATCTAATCAAAATAAACAAAACATAAAATCCATAATAGTCAATGTAGTAATCCTATCAGTCTAAATATCAAGGTACTAGGGTGGGCATTACACCTCGACTGATTTTTGCACTTGTGCCACAAGTTGATCATCACGATCAATAGACATGGGACAACTAGAAACATCTAAGTTTGTCCTCTTATCTGAAGTAATAGTAGGCTATACCTTGTTCTTGAGAGCAATGATTAATGAAGATGTTATCTAAATGAACACTCTTACAATGATTAGTTTGTGTAGTTTTACTAACCGGCAAGACCTGATTAGGTTTAAGAAGAGGGTTTAAATTATAACTAACTTTAACAGGTTTAATAGGCTCCTGATTAGGTAATTTTAAATTTTCCATTAGGAATTATTGCATTTCATCTTTAGAAAGGGATTCAAGATTTATGCAAGCTTTTTTTATAGTGTTTGGAGAAATTTCCTTGTTTGCGCAGTCAAAAGGATAATTATAAGATTTCTTAATTTTTGAAAACAATGGAAGATCCATGTTAACATAAGTTCAAGAAAACAAATCTAATTCCTTAACAATATCTTGCCTCCAAATCATGTCTATAGATTTCATGTTACAAATGCGAGGAATAATGGTCAATTTCAATAAAGCACAAATCTTGGCAGTAAAAAATCCTTGTCCAAAAAGTGAAAGTGAGAGTAGAAATTTTCCAAAAGAATTTTCTATATTTTGTAAGATATTAGAATCTGTAAATTCAAAGGGAAATTTAGGTAATTTAAACCAAGTAGGAATATCTTTCACAATATCAGAATAAGGGTCTAAAAATGGCTTGCAAGAATTAACAAAAACAAGATTTATATCAAACCAATAATAAGACTTATCTAGGGTTTTCAACTTCATTTCCTCAAATCCAATAATAATAATGAAGTTATTAGAAGAAATTACCTGAATATATTGTGCACCAAGCCATTTCTCATATATATTTCTAATCACATGAGACAAATACATAACTTCAGCCTATACCTGAATGATAATCCTTAGAAGATGCAAATCACAAGCTTTCTTATCAAATAAATGATCTATTACATAAATCAAAGGGCTCGGAAGCCAAACCTTGCGTGAATCACCAACCAAAACCATCCATGATACCACTCAAGGGCACCTTTGAATTATTACCATCTTTTGTAGGGTTAAGAGAAACCCTAAAATTTTCTGTCATTTTATTTAGGGTTTAAAGGAGGAAGAAAATCCTTGTTATGAATATTATCCCAATGAGGGTTTTGAACATTTTTATAGAAACTGTGATTAATATTTTTGCTAGATCATCTGGTAAAGAGGTCAGTTTTCAACCTAGATGAAGCTAATGGAAATGAGGGAGAAGGGATGAGCCATTACTCTTTCAAAATCAATAATACTTAGTCGATGCCACCTTATTAGTCCAAGATCTATTCTGGGTAAAAGACACCTTCCCATTCCTCCCATGCCCATCATTTTTTTTGAAATGATGCGGTTTTGCCCCTTCAAACCATAAAATTGGTGGTTCTTCATGCTTTCAAATGCATTAACCTTGGAACCAGATTGAGAATGAAAGAAACCTCTAAAATACTTGGGGATTGGCGGTAGGGTATGTTGATTGGGGACTGCCATGTCCACCCATGTTTCGGCATGGAAAACCCATTGTGGCATATAACTTGAATGCTTTCCAAAAGGATCTGGAGGGGAAGGGGATCACCAAGGGCATCATCCACCCATCTTCCACTTTGCATATTCACTCTTTCCATTGCACCCTCTTCAGAACCCTATACGCCAAAAATTTGTAGAGCCCATCATTTCAATAATAAATATTATCCATAAGGATTTTTGGAGTGTGATAATTACTATCACCAACTAAGGTTGAATTTCTCCTACACCATGTCCAACCAAATGAGCAAACTCCTAAGTTTCTCAAATGCAAACTACTATGTATGCATTATCATAAGCAAGTTTAAGTAAAGTGTAATTAGGTGAATAATTAATTACACCAACAAAGGTAAATATGTTGACTAATTGTTTTAGATTTTTAACAATTTTTTCATGTTTTAAAAAAAATTGAAAAAAATACATGTTTCAAGATTTTTTATAATTTTTTTTTTGAAATTTGATTAGTTTATACATATTGTATGGTTTCATATATTTTTCATTTTTTAATTTATTTTATAAGTTATTATAACAAAAAATTCAAATTGCAGTCTATTTGGAATGGTTACTAGTTCAAGTTCAATGGGTACTGAAATAATAAACAATTTAAATATGAGAAACCTACTCCTTTGCAAAAATATGATACAATACATGATCAAATTCTGGGAGGTGGTGCTTTTATATGGAGTTGTAAAGAGTGTGAAGTTTGATTTTAGAGCTCATATAGCTCATTGAAATCTCACTTATAAAACTATAAGTGGGTCCTGATATTAGAATATGTGAAGAGTGAAATAGGGATTTGTCAAAAAAAATGTAATTCATTACAAAAATAGAAGAAGCTCATGTTGTGATTATAATAGAAACACTGAAATCTCATCCTTTAGCAAGAAAAAAATCAATGAAAATACTACAAATTCAATAATGGCATCCAACATCCTTTCTAGTAGATGCCCTCTATCCAACAAGAAGATACCTTTCATTCTTTTGGCTCATCAGTTAAAGTATTTCAAATGAAACAAGAGGCATTGGAAAGGAAAAAGTTGCATGGTCCATTTATGTCAATGGTCTTCCTTTAAAATTGATGACATCACCATAATGGGCGCAAGAAATGGTGACAAAAATCAATAATACACCTGATTCCACAACCCATGGGTATGAAAAGGTGCGCACCACCTTATTGGTAAATATTTATATTTTGTAGAGATGTCACTCAAAGTAATTAGGGATTTTTAGATTGAAATAGGAATTTATATTATTTCTAATTGATGAAAAGATTACAAAGATAAAACTTTAATAAATATTGTTGTAGTGCTCCCCAAAAGGAAGTATTTTTTAAGGTGATTGATTGTGAGGGGAAAAGAAAGGATGTAGAATTGATTTCTTGAATATTCGTTGAGTCTTTAGAGATGGTAGGTCCTAAGAATATTGTCCAAGTCATTATAGACAATGTAAAAAATTACAAGGATGCAAATGCTTTGGTTAAAGAAAGGTATGCACATATTTTTTGGCCACCATGTATCATACACTCCCTTAACTTTGTAATGCAACCATTTTGCACTCAAATGAAATGGATGAATGTAGTTATATACACTTAAAGTGATAAGATCCAAATGTTTGTGAGAAACGATCACATGTCATAGGGTATTTTTCGGGTATTCTTGAATTTGGAATTATTGAAGGCACTTGTTTAATTTTATTTATTTATAAATTTAATTAATGTCATGGTTACTTATATTTTAATGTGTTATTAACATATTTTTTACATATTATTAGGTTGTTGAGACCCAATCCATATCACACCTCATCATTTTGAGATGACTTGTGAAGGTACAATAGGTATAAATTTTTGTGACCATCAACTACTAATGAAGTTTTTGAGCAATCAAATTTAGAGAGGGACCAAGTCATTGATCTAGATAATGATTAGTGGGATTTTTTGGACTATGTCTTGAGTTTCATCTTAAGATAAGGCCATAGTATTTATACACTTTGAGACCAATCCAAGGAAGATGCATGTACATGGTGGTACCTCCATGGAAATATTATTTGTTCCTCCATCCTCTTGCAATCAATATCTTATCACAAATAAGCATTTTTTATTTTTTATTTTCAAACATTTTTCGACTTTAAAACTTACCATTCTTCAATTTGTTTTGAATTTTTTATATTTAAGCTCTGTTGATTTTCTCTTCAACTCCAACAAGTTACGAGATATTAAATTTATAATCTGTTATCCACTTAGTGAAGCCTAATTAGTTGGTTGCAAAAAAGTAGATTACTTGGTTTAAATCCATTCCAATCTTATATCCCCTATCACATAAGTGTTGATGAATAAAAGGGGTGGCAAAGCATTGGGTATAGCCCCCTAAGTATACCAATTTGGATGCATCTATTGTAAATCTTAATAGGGTCAATATAGGTAATGATGTCAATCTTACGAATGATGTACCTAATGCAAGCACCACTCCATTTATGTGTGGTTCAAATGGTTTTGATCCGAATGATGACCTTGATCCAAATATTTTTTATGAAGATTGAAGAGAATTATTAAAAAATATTTGATGTAGGAGCATCCTGGGTGTAAGAGCAATCTTGCATCACCCAAAAATATTTTTGTTTTTGTATTCAATAAGGGCTATCTTGTGCAGAGTTGCTATTTATGGAAACTTGATATTTTTAGTAAGTTGGTCTTACGATCTCGAAATGTCTGATTTTACATATGGAGGTTCATCTCAGTCATATCAGCCTGCCAGCAAAGTTTCATGGCTAGATCAGGTGTAGTTTTGAAGATATTGAAGATTTTCGGTATTGGCAGCAGGGTACAGAAACTTCGAACTCAGTTTTGAAGGCTTTAGAGGCCCCGAATGAGGTTGAAAATTTGGGTGATGGGTGCTTTACATAGGTCAAGCCTGTAGAGTGCTTCGTGGCGTTTCCAGAATGGGGTTATAATAGCCAATCGAGTCAACGGGCGATGACTTATGGTCTTTGGAAGTTGGGTCACCTGAAAATGGCAGAAAATAATTTTTCTTCAAAATTTCTGTTTGGGTTTCAAAACTCATTTTGAGCTGACTTTGATGTAATAAATTGTAAAATAAAATAATTCTAAGTTTGGTCGGCCCTAAGGGCTAAATTTCTAGAACCTTCTCGGGCGGTGGAAATTGCCTATATAAAGAAGGCCCGTAGTGTTGTCTAGGGCAGTTCTGGGTAGTAGATCTGGGCATTGATTCGAGGCTTTGTCCTACAGAATATTGTAAAGGAATGCCCATGTGGCTTTGTATATTGTAATTCTGAAAGTTTGTAATTCCACATTTGTGGAGATAATAAGAAGCCAATTTTCTGTTCTTGCATATTATTGTTGTTGTTTCTCTATTTCTGTTATGTGTTGGTGGTATTAAGGGGAGCACCCTTCATCAATATTATTGTACTTATTTTAAATTTTATAGTTATAATGATTTTTATTCAAATCATCCTAGACATATATGATATACGAAATAATATTAAAATTTATCTTGATCACTACTATTGTTCAATGATGAAGTATCATACTATCAAATGTGTTTACTATTATATATAATTTTAACATATTTATATATATTATACATTCATACCCAAACATACCATACCCAAGAATTTGTTTTTTCATACCAACATACCAGAACTCTCTACTTGCACTTGATCCCATAGTCGAATTGGTAACATAGGGTTTATATAAAGGGAAGATATTCTC